>JARLTB010000116.1:4865000-5465000 GCA_030141615.1 Unio pictorum | reverse complement strand
TCGTTGAAGAGAAACTATTCGATACTATTGCGCATTTGAGTAAAAACGACCCTGTGTCAGTGTGGTTACTTCGCAGCGCTGAAAATCAAACGGATATTTTTGATCAGTTTGTAAGACCAAATGGTGAATTATACCGCACTGAAGCGTTTCACAACAAGATGAAAAAAACAGCTAGTGGGTTTTTAGCAATAGGGGAAGCCACCGATGAACAATTATTGACAAACTGTTTTACAATTCCATCGGTTGCAGCTCATTTTGCAAGGAAGAAAAACACATGGAAACCAACACGAACTGAATTCTTGCCAGATATTGAGGCTAGTTGCCTCGTATTTAATCATGGCGGTTTATACAATAACAAATACGACCGTGAAAGTATCATTTCAGTTGATATGGTTGCTTGTTATAAAGCGAGTTTTCTTGGTTATGGAGAGTGTACTGAGTATTTTAAACGATTTGGACACCCCACCCATGAAATGATTCGTGTTGCGATTAATGGACCACTGCCTGATTTTGATTGAACCGGTTTTGCTCGTGTAGTATCATTTGAATTCACAGCAGGACTTCATCGTGCTTGTTATATTTGGATTGGTAGACACATGTCTGAAAAGAAGTGGCTGCCAATAGCGTTATTACGGTTCATGATTGATACAAAAATGTTAATTTCGTTGACACTCAGTGAAGCAATTATATCATATCGGAAACAATCTAATGTCTGGTTACCAGAAACAGAAAATCTTGATAGTATAATTGACGAATCCAGAAAACATATTCAGGCAGATGAAAAATATATCATTGAATGGTCCAAATGTGTATTTAATCAACGAAACAGTGAAGCAAAAGATCTCGGCAGAAGAATATTTGGAAAATTCACTCAGGGTGGCAAATGTGACTATAAACGATATTCTTCACGGTTGATTATAGATAAAACCGAATATGACTTTGTAATTGCAGATGCAGTATCTAAAAATATATATGTGGATCGCAAGGACGCTTTGTTGTCCAATGGAACAAAATTGGGTACAATTGTTACTTACAGCGACGGCTACAGTTCTCCGTATACACATTTGAGGTCGTCTATGCTGGGTTATGCTTGTATCAATTTATTTTCAATGATAAATAGATTTTCTTACACTGCAATTAGAGTTGCAGTGATTCATTTTATATTGACAAAAAGTACATCAACGAGGTGACTAAATTTACTAGCGGTAGTAACGAACACTGGGGTACATGGAGAATTAAAAAGGAAACACTGCGTGATTATTCTGAATCAGCAGATGCTGAGATTAAAAACAATTACTTACAAGGAGATACTTTATCAGAACGGTCTAATGCACCACCGATATCAGATCCGATTTGTAGATATAAAACAGTTTATTTAAACGGCTGTGGCGGGTCGGGAAAGACGACTCGGGCAATTGAATTATATCGAGGGAAAAATCCTACAGATTTCACAAATATGATTGTGCTGACACCAACACATAGATTAGCGCGAGAAATAAAACAACGAAACGTCGACGCTTGCACTTATCACAGCTTTTTTCGATACAAGGGTGATGAATGGACCCCTGAAAGAATGGGTGATAAATTCATTCCCGAGGTTGTTATTTGGGATGAGATATGTACGGTTTCGGTAGATGTATTAAAAATGTTTCTTGATTGGTTACTGCGCGCAAATACGAAAGTAATAATTGCGGCGATCATGGCCAACCACCACCATTTGTCGGTTTATCCCCGCATGATTGGTTGAAAGGGTTGTTGACTATTATGAAGAAATTGATACTGATTATAGAGCACTTGATGAACAATTGCGTGAGGTCAAGAAATTAATTAGATTACAACCGGATAGAATACAATGTGAAATAATCAGAGAAATAATTCCTGAAACTCCCATGGAGGAATTTTGGGAAGCATGGAGATCAAATGATTTTGTAGTGGCAAGTAGAAAGATAGTCAGAGACACACTTCAGAAAAAGTTGTTTGAGCTTCACAAAGAAAAATTCCCAACGCGCCCAGTGCCGCTGTGTTATAGACCCTGTGATAGCAGAATATTGAAGTTGAAATTCCAGGACGCCTGACAGAGTCAGGAACAGAAAGACAAACACTAGTGTTAAATGATATTGTGCTGGTTGATATCAGAGTTGTCGAAGACGCATTGCGTGCTGATAAATCGCCATGGACACTGGGTTATGTAACGACAATACATTCCTCGCAGGGATTAACCATCGCGGGTACAATTGTTTGGATAGTCGATAATCGCATTGAGTGGTCAAGTTTAGTCTATCTTGCAGTGTCTAGGGTACGGCGAATAAATCAACTTCGAAGAATTGTTTTCGATGATGACACCACAATGGATGATATTGATGTTAAAATTATTGATAAAAAACTCTCCGATTACAAACAACAAGGCAAAAAAAAAACCAAAAAAAACAACGAGAATTTGATATTGATGCTGAATTAATAATCACTTTGAAGCAACAACAGAATAATCACTGCGCAAGTTGCAATTGTATAATGCGTTGGCAGTATTCGGATAAAGATCCTCGCTAATTACCGTAGACAGAAAAAATAACATTCTCGGTCATGTCAGAAACAATGTGATGTTGACTTGTCTTGAGTGCAATAGACGCAACGGCGCTAGTTAAGACCATGCGGTGGCAATTGAGTATCGTCAGGAATCACTTGTAATTGTTCGCGTGTAAAACCACGCTGAGTCCAATTTATAGATTGGAGGTCTACTAGTTGATCGTGTTATAGTAAATATTTTATGCGTAGGGACACTCCAAATAGGATCAGTAGCCCTATTTTTACCACTTTCAAGTTCTCCTGGTTCATATAAATATCTCACGGTGACATTGCCAAGAATTGGCTGAGAAACGCTATCCCGCTGTGGTTGTGGTATATACTTTTTTTATTGCTTTGTTAGGTTTCATATTGATTGCTCTGGTAATCTCGTTATTTAGCGCTGCAACTACCCCTGGTAACCTTTTGACCCATTCACGGGATCGCTTTTCTTGAATGAATTCTTTTGCGTATTGATATCCAAATAACCGCTCAGCAAGAGTCTGATTAAATCGTTCTACAATTGCCTGATCGCGATGTAGTGCAGTATGCCCTCGTCGTATTGTGACATTGTGATGTTTCATTGTAGATAAAACAGCGCCTTGAAATTCCTTGCCAGGATCAACTTGTAACAGATTTGGCCAGCGTAGAGGGCCTCGTCGATAAATCTTTTCAAATGCATAAGCAACTTCAGGTGATGATTTTGTTTTTAGCGGTTCTGCTTGTTTGTATCTACTCGCAACGTCAACTACGGTTAGCGCGTATTTGTAACCGTTGTCATGTGGTAAAAACAATAAATCAGCTTGATGAACTTCATTGGACCCGGTAACATCAAAATGCGAGAAATTGATTTGTTTAGGACGCGGTAGATAAATTTGCCATATAGCCTGTTTGGATAACCAATTAGCCGCAGTGGCCTTTTTCACTTTTGCAGCGTTGGCGAGTTTACTGATTTCAGCGTTACCCCTCCAGTATCCTTTTGGAGAATAATAAATAGATTCCATGTTGTTATTAATTACCAGCGCCCATCATCAATTTGCCTTTCATAGCTGATTTTACCAACCACGAAGCCAACTTTTCTTTGAAAGATTTATCAAGAATAGCATTTAACGCATGAATTAATTTTACATCCGCGAGATGCCTGTGTTGCAAATTGCTGCTTTTATATGCAACATCATGAGCATGACATGCTTTATCAATAGCATTTATTGGATACTCGCCGGGTCGGGGCTGATTTTGATCATTGAGTCTGATATCTAATCGTGTTCCGGGACCACAATAGCTATATCCTGGAAGGTGCTTTTCTCCGGGGTACTTTGCCCATGGGGTTCCAGGGAGTTTTGCCAATTTGGCTGCGATATCACCTCCTCGTTTTTTTTAAAAACATCTCCGGATTTCACAGAAACAAATCTAAACTTTTTTATACCACATGTTGCACATCTACCAGTAACTGCTGATCTGTTATTTTTAGTTGTAATCGTCGTCACATCATTTGTGCTAGTACGCGTTTTACACTTCACACAACATAGATCCATAATTTATGTATAGAGATATGTTTATAATTGATTTTTCAGCGACTAAAACAAGAGAACCAGTTAAGCATCATGCAGCGCTACCAAACTCTATCCGCGCAATTATAATTGGACCATCTGGATCCGGCAAGACGCAATTGTTACTCAATTTAATAATGAGATGGATGAAATGGGATAAGTTGTATTTAGTTGCTCCTAGTGTAGATGATCAGCGATGCTACGAAGTGTTAAAAGATTTTAACGAGAATGCATTTGAAATTAAAGGTGAAAACATCATTGATTTTATAACTGATATTGACGAGGCACCATCATTGGATGATCTTGATGGGAGCATTAACAATTTAGTCGTATACGATGTTGTAATGTTAGACAATCAAAAAAACCCAGCTAGAATATTTTCCCGAGGCAGGCACAAAAACACTGACGTGATATATGTCACTCAACAAACACTCAGATTCCAAAAGTGATCAGAGATAACTGTAATATTCTTGCTGTATTCAACGGCGTTGATACACATACGCTACGAAATATTTGGCAGACATGGTGTTCTGATATGGACTTCAATCAATTTAGAAATTTCTTTAGTCATGCTCAGTCGGCCCCACACGGATTTATAACAATAAATTTACATGACCCTCGAACACGATGTCGTATCGGACTTGATCAAATTATTCGGTTGAAATCGTAAAAGAATTATTAACCCATAGCAGCAGAGGGGGTGATGACAACACCGCTGTGACCCTGATGATTGAAAAATCGCTAAGTCTCCATTTGCCAAACAGAGATTTTTTTTGGGTTAAAACATGAGATTTCGTAGGAAGGCTCTATTTTATGTTTTGAGGGCTTAAAGTGATTTTGTCGCAAAAGTTGTCCGATTCGCCCCCTCTGCTGCTCTTTCTGTGTTACTGTTTATTCGAGAATAAGCATGTAACAATTTGACTTTGCGACTTTACAATTATAATTATCCCTGCGGCTACATATCTGGTGGAATGGGTGGAGTAAATCGTATGTTATTCCTAATTGCTTTATACCTTTAAAAAACAAAATCATTATATTGTATATTTCTTAAAAATCAACAGATTTTTATAAATGTGATATGGGGGCATATGTCTTTGATTTTCGTTTTGACTACACTATAGCCTGCATAATATGATATTAGATGTACTAGGTTTGTAACTACTCAAGGCTATAGTAAGCGTAAAATACTGTCCGTGTGTTTTAAAGCTAGGAATATGGCATGCTAGCATGCATTAATCCCACCTAGAATAAATGATCTTACTCCAACGGTCATGTTTGTATTGATTATTTAAGCTATTACTATAATTATACCCAGCTATATGAAAATATCGTCGAGCATTCAACAGATATAGGTATATGTACAAAAATACCCATAATCTGCTTATAGGGCGAAAATTCCATTTGTCTGGAACTTTTACTCCAACCCCCTCACTCGGCGTTATGGACAGTCTCTTTGGCATCACTCAGTCTATCATCAACAGCCCAAAAAACATGAGTACCGGACTCTTCGATGCAGCCGACACCGAAACCTTATAAAAAAATATCTTGCACCAGTCTAAAAATACATTGTTTCTAGCAAACTGCAAGTTATGTATGTATGTATGTATGTATGTATGTATGTATGTATGTATGTATGTATGTATGTATGTATGTATGTGGGCATGGTGAAGAGTATGAGCGCAGATACATGTTAGGGCCAAACCAAGACTTCGGGATAACTATCTATGAATCATACGGCTGCTGTACAATAGACCGAGTCATTTGCTTGTTTCAATTCATTATTCAACTGAGTACAATTTGTATCATTTTGGCTATATGCGATTTGAATCTTATTTTGATTACATTATATTATTTTGAATCTTACTCCCATTAAGTGAGATTATATGAATGTTACCGTCATACATTGTATATGAACCATTTCTTTTTTTCCTATCCGTGAAAGCTTGGATAGAGTATGAATGAATAAAACTGAGGCCATTCTAATCACAACGCAAAAAGAATTCATTCGCTCCAACTACCTCAATAAATATCAGCAATACCAGCATTACATTCACACAGTCAGCATGAAACCTAGGTATTACTCTGGATAGTACTGTCACATTCAATAACATGTCATGAACATATGCATAAACTATCCATTCGATCCAGGATCAAACACAAAAATTGTTATCTGTGATACGTTTCACTGACAGACTCCAGTACAGCATACCTAACCGACATCACCCATGTGTAAACAAAAGCAAAATACATACGCTCCTCTTCTGACATTCGTAGACTTATTATTCCCACCGAAGTGATATGGATTATGACAAAATATATATTCTACGAATACAGCGCTTCTTTCACATTCCAACATTCTTTTGCATACCAGGGCCCAGCAAAGTGGAATGTTTTGCCCATTACAATCAGACACAAAGACTCATTGATCCCTTTCAAGAGTGCTTTTATAACTCTCCTTTGTCGAGCGCAACAGCAAAGTAATAATAAACTAATAATAATAATAATACATACCTACTGTTTCCTACTTTAAATATTTTCAGTATGTGTTCTGACTTTTTATGTTAGAGTTAATATTTAATGTTGTACGGCGTTTAGATCTTCTAGAGATTAGGCGCTTTACAATGTCCTCATTATTATTATTATTATTATTATTATTATTATTATTATTATTATTATTCTACATATGAATGGAATTATAAAAAAGTTAGTAATTTTTATTCAAAATTCAAACGAAATCCATTTTTCCCTACAGCCAGAGAGCGTACGTTCGTAATGCCGAACATTCTAATGAGTTATAGCATCTTTTATATAGTTCAGATATATAATATCGTGTTTAGTCTATATTCTCCATTTTTCAAAACCCACATTGATATCCACAGTGTAAAATGTACTTCTTTTACCAATGATTATCTCGGCCTGGCCAAGACCAACAAAGTGTTCTTCGCCTGTTTTATAGTTTGACTGGATGCGGTCAAAATATTTATAAAACAAAGCGAAGAACAATTTGTTAGCCTAAGAGCTATGTATATTAGGCTTTGATTGAGATTTATTCTCAAGTCTGTCAAATATTTTGTGTACCAGTCTAGCTTTAAACATGCCCACACATGACCAGGAAGAAATACCAGCGTAATCAGTGTAAGGCTTATGAGCGTACATACAAAGTTATACCTAAATAGTAATTAGAAAAAGGGAGACACTTCATAATGGCGACTGCTATAACACATACTGAAGACGAACCAACTTGTCCTATTTGTATGGGATTATTCAACGTACCAAGACAGCTGCCATGTGCCCACACATTCTGTCAGAGTTGTCTACAGTCATACATCACAAGTAAGGCTTTAGAACATGAGAAAAATAGATGCATCGAGTGTCCGGTATGTAGAAAAACAGCAGGTCATTTTAAAGAGAATAAATCAACTAGTGAATGGGCGTCTCTCTTTCCAGTCGACACTGTGATACAATCCATGTTACCGACGAAATCGAAAGTAGATCGTGTATGTGATGCTTGTACCGCTGAAGGCTCCTCTGTCACAGCTTCAGGCTTCTGTGTAGTATGCGAGGAAGCAATGTGTAATGACTGTCTAAAGTTCCACAGGAAACAGAAAATGTCCAAAGGTCACTCGATTCTTACAATGGAGGAGTTATTGAACAACCCACAAAACATGATGAAATTTGCTGAAGGTTTTACATGTTTTGATCATGACGATGAAGATCTAAAATTTTACTGCTATAATCACAAGATTGTCTGTTGTGGAATTTGCTTTTTAGAAAACCATAAAGCTTGTTCTGATGTGAGACAGTTGAAGGAGGAACTCCCTGCTCTGCTTCGTGAAACGAAACCAAGTGAAATCATTGAAGAGTTGAAGAAACTGGAAACTCACTTAAAAACGTTTATCGATGTAAAGGAGTCTAATACGAATGATCTAGAGTCCCAAGTTAATGGACTGACTGATCAAATCAAAGAAATGAGAAAGACAATCAACACAGCTTTGGACAAATTAGAGACGATAGTGAAGATGGAGGCACGGAGAATCCACAAAGAAGTTGCTATTAGGACACAAGAAGAGAACCATCAATGCTTGTCACTTATTCATGCCATAAGAAATTCTCAACTTCTATGTGAAACAGTCCACAAATATGGAATTGATATACAAAAATATCTGACTGCAGAAAAAATAAAGTCACAACTACCTTTATATTACTCTCAGGTCAAAGAAAAGTATGAGACGACCGACACACTGACTTTGCAGGTGAAATTCACTCCACTGTTAGAATCTATTTTATCACTCTCATCATCAGATATCGGAAAACTTGTGACCCAGACTGTCTCAAAACTTACTATACCTGGTTTGAGGAAACCAGCAAAAGAATGCCAGGTTGAGAATGTTGAAACAGTTGATGTAAATATCAGTGGTGGTACACCATTATATACTGGTGTGACTATTCTCCCTAGAGACAGGGTGATGCTTGTTGATAATATCAATGGGCAGTGCATTCTTCTAAACAAGTTACATCAAGTAGTTAGGACATACAAACTCACAGGAGAGCTTTGTGACATTTGTGTGATAGGTGATGAGGAAGTGGCTGTGTCTGTGTGTGATCAAAAGAAAATTCAGATTCTATCAGTCATGGATGATGTCATCAGTCCAGTCAGAACAATAATAACTAAACATAAGTGCATTGGAATTGCAGCAGCTGGGAATGGAGAGATGGTTGTGGTTGGGTACTGTGGTAATAACAAGTATTGCTGGAGTCTGATCAGAGATGGGAGAGAGGTCAATTATTCTGATAAGTATGACTCATCATCTGTATACGTAAACTACATAGCACTGAATAACTCTAAAACACGAGTCTATGTTACTGTGTCTGAAACAGATTCCCTTCTGTGTTTCAATATGGAAGGCAAGAAGCAGTATACCTACAATCCAGAAAATCTCAAATTTCCTCTTGGAGTAGCTGTAGACAGGAATGACATCATCTATATTCTTGGACATAATTCTCATAACATTCATCAGTTATCACCAGAAGGCTGCATAATGCAGGTCATAACTACAGGAGTTCCACAGAAGCCATTGGCAATCAGTTTTGACAACAGTAGAGATACTTTTATCATTACAAACTATTCTGAAAAGCACCAGCTACACATTTACCAACTGAAATAAAACTTACAAACTGAAAATCTAATCATCATAGTTCATATGATAAATGTCATTTGCAGAAATAGATAGTTGAGGTTTCTTTGTAGCTGCACATAATTGACTCACAATTGATCAACACTCTATAACTTTTCTCTCTTTTGTATATTATTATTATATCCTTTTCCTTACTGGCAACATTAGATAACTATATAAAGAAAAGGGGAGAATGGTATTTCATACCTAAAATGAGATTATTATAGCAACCATAAAAACTGAAACACAATATGATACAGTTTGGTCATTCATGGGGGTTAATGATTACCAAATCAATATTATAAAGTGAAAACAGAAATTAAACTCTTTAATTTCATGCATCTATAAGGAATTTTTCTTACTCCCAAAACTAATGAAGCAAATAAAGGTTTGTGATATTTAGAAGATAAACTGATGTAGCATATATGGTGACCAAATAGATTCGTAGAAACCAAACATAAAACAAAATGAACAGAAGTGGATTATAATACAGGGACTAGTTTCAATGGGTTTTCATAATTTATTACTTTGATTCACGTCAAAATATGAAATCTAACTAAATTGAAGGTAGAATTTACAAATCTTTTTGGCAATTAGCAATGAATTGTCAAATGAAACTTGTTTTTCTCTTATCTTTATTGCATGACATATATTATTAGATTAATAATGCTCAATTCCACGAGAAATTGTTTTTGACGGTTTTAATCATACGTATTTCTATTGCATCATTTACATATCATTACTTGTTAAATAATAAATATTCCTTGATGAATTCAGTACTCATAATTTGTTAGATCTATGTATCTGACAGCCTGTAAACCAGTAGCCTTCCTGCATTTCTTTCAAATTATTGCTATTATTTCTTGCACTCTAATGGTACTGCTCCTACTCCTGCTTTAATAGTACTCATCTTAATATTACAGCTTTTTCATCCCGTCTAATGGTACACCATTTCTATTTCGTCCCTTCTAATGGTACAACTAGGGTTACTGCTCCATTTCTACAATTTCGTCCCTTCTAATGGTACAACTACGATTACTACTCCATTTCTACAATTTCGTCCCTTCTAATGGTACAACTAGGATTACCATTCCATTTCTACAATTTCGTCCCTTCTAATGGTACAACTACGATTACTACTCCATTTCTACAATTTCGTCCCTTCTAATGGTACAACTAGGATTACCATTCCATTTCTACAATTTCGTCCCTTCTAATGGTACAACTAGGATTACCATTACATTTCTACAATTTCGTCCCTTCTAATGGTACAACTAGGATTACTACTCCATTTCTACAATTTGTCCCTTCTAATGGTACAACTAGGATTACTACTCCATTTCTACAATTTCGTCCCTTCTAATGGTACAACTAGGATTACTACTCCATTTCTATTTCGTACCTTCTAATGGTACAACTAGGGTTACTGCTCCATTTCTACAATTTCGTCCCTTCTAATGGTACAACTACGATTACTACTCCATTTCTACAATTTCGTCCCTTCTAATGGCACAACTAGGATTACCATTCCATTTCTACAATTTCGTCCCTTCTAATGGTACAACTACGATTACTACTCCATTTCTACAATTTCGTCCCTTCTAATGGTACAACTAGGATTACCATTCCATTTCTACAATTTCGTCCCTTCTAATGGTACAACTAGGATTACCATTCCATTTCTACAATTTTGTCCCTTCTAATGGTACAACTAGGATTACCATTCCATTTCTACAATTTCGTCCCTTCTAATGGTACAACTAGGATTACCATTCCATTTCTACAATTTCGTCCCTTCTAATGGTACAACTAGGATTACTACTCCATTTCTACAATTTCGTCCCTTCTAATCGTACAACTAGGATTAGCATTCCATTTCTACAATTTCGTCCCCTCTAATGGTACAACAATGGTTACCACTCCATTTCTACCATTTCGTACCTTCTAATGGTACAACTAGAATTACCACTCCTACTATTAATTTCTGAACTTTGCAAAAAATAATAAAGCAAAACAATTAAAAAATTTAAATGTTTTAAAAGACCATTTCCTTTATAAATTTATCAAATTCTTTTCATATTGTTTAATTTTCTTTCTTGTTTAAAATATATTTAGTAATGATTCATTTTTGAAATCTTCTCCCTTTGGTAAATTTATTTTATATTTTGATTGCTACAACATTATTTCTGCAACTTTCTTCCTTTGGTAAATTTATTTTATATCTTGATTGCTACAACAATTTGTGTACTAAAATAGACTTATCAAGAACCCTTTGTTCATGTCCTCGAAAACCAGAATGACCATATGCATGTGGCCTGTCTAAATCTTTCACAAGTACACTATTGTGCTGAGATCTACATGACAATGCTGGATGGGCCAATGTCTGAGCCTGTCTAACCTTTTAGGCCCCCTAAAACATCTAGTCTAAACTCCTGTCTAAATCTTCCATGGAAACGTTTTCTAATGAAACATAATAGTAAAAAAATGAATGGCTCTATGCCTGAATCCTATTGAAATCTTGCATGGACCTTTCGTCTGTGAAACATACAAGTCCAATCTGGATGGCTCATTGTCTAAGGCATGTCAGCAACTTATGTGGGCCCCTCCTCCAGAATAAAATGTCTGACGCCTAGCTAAGTTTTATATGGGTCCCTCATGATTCTGAGAATAACTTGTAAACATTCGATGGCCCTATGAATAATGCCTGTCTTAATCACTTCCACTGATATCTAGTTGTCAAAATGGATGAATCCATGCCTGAAGCCTGTCTAATGTTATGTAGACCCCTCTTCTAATGAGAACTAATTATCAAAGCTTTTACTTACTGTTAATTTGTGTGTGCAGTTATAGTTGCATGTTACCAATGTTATCTACTGAAAGATCAATGTTGATTGGGTCTTATGCTTTTTACATAAATATCATTGCTGATTAGATCCTATGCCTTCTCCACAATGATCGTTGTTTATTGGGTCCTATATTTTCTACAGAGATCATTGTTGATTAGGTCCTCTGTTTTCAACAGAAAGATCATTGTTGATTAGGTAATATGTTTTCTACAGAAAGATAATTGTTTATGTTTCCTACACAAAGATCTTTGTTGACCAAGCTCTGTGTTTTCCACAGAAAGAAATCCATCAGCATTTGACAAAAAGTTTTAAAATGTTTTCTGACAAAGTACCTAGTGCAGGTCACTATATAATCTTTGATGCACAACTTGATGTATGTCCTAAAGCATTGATCATATGCAAACTGGCTAACCATGTTAGCATGCAAGCTAGCACCCAATCAATTTCAACAGGCACTTGTTATCTCTGCGGGAATTAAGGTACACAAAAATTGGGATAACAAAATAATTACAAACATAGAGATAATATAATATGCAATATTTTATTGAAATTTAAGTACAACAATTTAACAAGACCAAAAGTCTACAAGTTTGATGGTTTATTTATGTTGAAAGAGCCATGCTTCCCAATGCCTGTCACAAATGATGCTGCACCTAAAATAAGAAAAAAAATCTTGTTAAAAACAGCATATTATATCATTTACTGCTTCAAATTCTAAAATTCAGTCAATAAGAAAACTTAAATGCATCCTGGTATATTGCAGTAATCCAAAACAAATGTTATATTTGCACAAGGTTAACAATTTCTCCATGTAAATGAGTAAATCTGGAACAATTTTATTTGTTGTACTGGTGATTTCAAGCTACATCTGGATCTGGTGGTTCATTATGTATCTGTCGATCTGGGTCTATTTTAGTTATAAGTTGAAGCTATCATTGTACAGCTGGATTTGCAAGTTCTCTATGCACCAGATAGTCTCAATCTCAGGTTATTTTGTTTGATTTATGAGATTAAGCTAGGTCTAGTTCTGCATGCTGATTAGGTACCAGCATGCATTTATGACTTCAAGCTAACAGTCATAGGACATTTCATGATAACTGAACAGCATGAATGTTTCATCGTTAGAATTAATAGTTATTCCCAAGATGTTAGACATGGGACATGTCATGATAATTGAATAGTATGAATGTTTCATGGTCAGTGAGGAATACATATCACTTAGAAATAATATGAACTGGATGTTAGACATAGGACATTTCATGACAATTGAATAGTATGAATGTTTCTATTTAGAATTAATAGTTATTCCCAAGATGCTAGACATAGGACATTTCATGATAATTCAGTGAGGAATGCATATCACCATGTTGCATGGTCAAGCAGGATGGCAAGTGCAAAACACCAAGATAACAAGAATAAACCATACCACTTATCAACAAGTATCACAACACATACAATGTATTAGTATGTATATCAAAGCTTCAAATGTATCAATAAGTATCAGTAAGTATAATACTTAAAATGTATTAACATGTATCACAGTACTTAAAATGTATCGATATGTATCACACTACTTAAAATGTATCAATATTTATCTCACCACTTAAAATGTATCAATATGTATCACATGATATAAAATGTATCATATATATCACACTACTTAAAATGTATCAATAAGTAGCATAACACTTAAAATGTATCAATAAGTAGCATAACACTGAAAATGTATTGTGTATCATAACAAATGAAATATATTAATATGTATTATCACACTTCATATCCATTTCTCTCTGTTGATCTGACTCTGAACATTACATCCAAATGTAAAAAAAAAATTTTGGTCATTGATACTCTAATCTGGGTGGAAACATTATACAAGCAATGTTTCTGTACTATACTGTTTGTAGTTTCTGTATCCACATAACATTCTAAAACAGTGGCATATAATGTTAAATGCCCATACAAAGACATTGCCACATGACATTCTAAAACTGAGGCATATAATGTTAAATGCCCATACACAGTAATTGCCACATGACATTCTTCACCTGAAAATTAGTCTATGATAACCTTGATCTACATAACTGTTCATTCAGAATCTACTGCAGAAAATATTTTAAGGGAGCCCAAAGTGGCAGAATGGTCTAAAGAGCTATCCGTTATGGATCACTGCCATCTCACCCGTCTGTGTGGGTTTGAGTCTCAGATTCAGCCAAAGTGGGTATGTGAGAAAGTTTGCCAGTAGCTTCTCATGGGGCGGTGGTTCTTTCCGGGGATTTTCCTGGCTTCTTCCTCCACCATTAAAACTGGCTGATATTAAAGCCTATATTGTGCTGACAAATGGCATTAAACCCTACAACAACAACAACCACAACAACCATACACAGATATTGCCACATGACATTCTAAACCGATGGCAAATAATGTTAAATGCCCATAGACATTCTAAAACGGTGGCATATATTAAATGCCCATACAAAAACATTGCCACATGACATTCTAAAATGGTGGCATATAATGTTAAATGCCCATACACAGACATTCTAAAACAGTGGCATATGTTAAATGCCCATACAAAGACATTGCCACATAACATTCTAAAACAGTGACATATAATGTTAAATGCTCATACACAGATATTGCCACATAACATTCTAAACCGATGGCATATAATGTCAAATGCCCATACACATTCTAAAACAGTGGCATATGTTAAATGCCCATACAAAGACATTGCCACATAACATTCTAAACCGATGGCATATAATGTTAAATGCCCATACACAGACATTCTAAAACAGTGGCATATGTTAAATGCCCATACAAAGACATTGCCACATAACATTCTAAAACAGTGGCATATAATGTTAAATGCCTATACACAGACATTCTAAAACAGTGGAATATGTTAAATGCCATACAAAAACATTGCCACATGACTTTCTAAAATGGTGGCATATAATGTTAAATGCCCATACACAGACATTGCCACATTACATTCTTCACCTGAACATTAGCCTATGATAACCATGATCTGGATAACTGTTCATACCAAATCTCCTGCAGAAAATGCCCATTATGGCCTACTCCTCCATGACCCTGAGGTCACACATCAATGCCAGTTCTATGCCTCCAGCCACTGCATATCCAGACACGGCTGCAATGATTGGTTTGGATGTCAGAAGTCAAGAGGGACCCTTAAATAAAATCAGATAATGGCTACCTGTACTGTTTTGTAAATTGATAGTAAATTAATTTCAATATACACGGTATATATATATATATATATATATATATATATATATATATATATATATATATATATATATATACACAAACATGCACGTACACAAAAAATGAAAATTCAGTCTACTATATTATGCAATTCTTTCCTATAACCTTGACCCATGACCTTTTTAATGCAATCATAACCATACTTTTTTCAAGCTGCTAGTGAACCTATGAAAATGTACAAATATTCATGAAGTAGACATGAAATAATTGCTGATTGAAACCAATAAATGATACAGGCAGAACTGCATGACATGTCATGAAGAAAGATATCATGGTCAAGCATTATTTTGAAGTTAACTCAAGAATAAACTGATCCCCCATTTTTAAAATAAGGCCCACCTTACAGACTGACTCTCTACTGCCCTTCCCCACCCCACCACTTAGTTGTCAAAAACATTTTCTGCATTAGTCATGATATATCCCTACTTTGTTTTAGAAATTCACATATTGATTTTTTGAGCCACTTAGTTGTCAGTGCTAGAAAAAACATTATTTGCATTAGTCATGTGATATATCTCTACTTTGTTTTAGAAACTCACAATGGATCTTTTGAGTTACTTAGTTTTCAATGCTAGAAAACAACATTATTTGCATTAGTCATGATATATCCCTACTTTGTTTTAGAAATTCACATATTGATTTTTTAAGCCACTTAGTTGTCAGGGCTAGAAAAAAAACATTATTTGCATTAGTCATGATATATCCCTACTTTGTTTTAGAAAGTCACATATTGATGCCCTGAGTTTGTTGACCTGGTTTGAGGAAACCAACAGAGGAATGCCAGGTTGAGAAAATTGAAACAGTTGATGTAAATATCAGTGGAGGTACACCATTTAATAATGGTGTTACTATTCTCCCTAGAGACAGGGTGATGCTGGTTGATATTATAAATAGTCAGTGCATTCTTCTAAACAATTCACATCAAGTAGTTACGACATACAAACTCACAGAAAAGCCTTGTGACATTTGTGTGGTGGGTGATGAGGAAGTGGCTGTATCTGTGTATGATCAAAATAAAATTCAGATTCTATCAGTCAGGGATGATCTCATCAGTCCAGTCAGAACAATAACAAATAAATGCAAGTGCTATGGAATTACAGCAGCTGGGAAGGAAGAGATGGTTGTGGTTGGGTACTGTGGTAATAACAAGTATTGCTGGAGTCTGATCAGAGATGAGAGAGAGGTCAATTATTCTGATCAGTATTACTCATCATCTGGATACTACAACTACATAGCACTGAATAATTCTAAAATACGAGTCTATGTTACTGTGACAACAATAGAGACACTTTTATTCTTACAAACTATTCTGAAAAGCCACAGCTACACATTTACCAACTGAAATAAAACCTAAAAACTGGAAATCTAATCAGCATAGATATGATAAATGACCTTTGCAGAAATAGATAGTTGCAAATAAGTGACTCTCAAGCTGAATTATATTGTGGGATGATTTGTCACTTATAATAACTCCATTTTTAAGCCCATGATAGGCTATACATAGCAACCAGTATTATTGGTGGAGGAAGAACCCAGAAAACCCTGGAGACAACCCCCGACCCACAAGAAGCTACTGGCAAGCTTTCTCACATAACTACATTAGCCTAATCTTGGACATAAACCTGAGCAGAGAGAGGTGAGATGGCAGTGATCTGTAATGGAAAGCGCTTTAGACCACTCTGCCACTTGGGGCCCCACCGGTTTGCATAATTCGTTACTTGGATTTACCTCAGAATTTGAAATCTACCTAATTTGTATGTACAATTTAAAAATGTTTTTCGGTAACTAACAGTGGATTTTCGAAAGAAACTTCTGTTTTTGTCTTATTTGCATGACAAATATTATTAGATTAATAACGCTCAATAAACTCATGAGCACATAAATATTTGAAATGTATTTCTATTGTGAAATTTACATATCAACACCTTTAAAATATTAAATATTCCTTGATGAACATGAATAATTGGTACACATCATTTGTTGAATCTATGTAACTGACAGCCTGTACACTGCTAGCACTCCTCGATTTCTTCTCAAACTATTACTTCTATAATTTTGCCCCTCTAATGGTACTGCTCTACTGCTAGGATTACCACTCCTACTATTTCTATTTATTCCATTCTAATAGTACAACTAAGATTTGCGCCGCCATGTATAGCCTATTGTGACTGAAAAATGGCGTTCAACACTAAAAAAAAAAAAAAAACAACTAAGATTTGCACTCCTACTTTATATTTTTGTCTAAATGTTTCATTAGTACGTCATTGTGTTGAGATCTGTGACAATGCTCGATAGGCCAATGTCTGACTCCTGTCTAACCGTCTATGCCCAGTAGAATTGCTAGTAAAAAAAAACAGAATGGCTCTATGCTAGGACATAGTAACATTAGAGAATCATGCATCAACGAAGCATATGATTAGAGTAGTACCAATACAATTAGAGTAGTACCAATAGAAAAAGGCCTTGATCATCCCATTGATTAATTTCCGCTACTAACTCAAAATGTACCAAGTAATCTTGCCAATGTGTCGACCCATCATATGTTGCTGGTTTGTGATATTTTGAATCATTGCGATGATATGAGTTACCATGTGACATAGGTAAGACAGGCTCTCCATGATTATTTCTATCAGACACAAATCTGGGTTGGCGTATGGATTGAGGTAACATAAACTCATGGAGGTCACTCGACCTTGGTCTGTCCTCATTCGAACTGCTTCTTGTATAGTCAAAGGGGTCTACTGGTTTGCTGATGTCAGCATGTCCACTTGTTTCATTAGGTGAGCTAGTAGAAAAAGCTGTATTACCATTTCTTCCATCACACATTTGGAAATGTGGCAGATAATTTCTAAACGTTGAGCGACTGCTACTTTCTGACAAAGAGTATTGACTATCCTTTTCCATTTTTCCGCCATTACTAATTCTAAACTGTACTACTCCACTGGGTGTTGCATTTAAGATTGTATGTGTGGAGGAGGCTCTCTGCGATGGCGGGAGTTGTTGTTCTTGGATTCCGATTATCTCTAACGTTGAGTCATGAGCTTCCATTGTTGTTCCCCTTGTTTATTAAGTATGTACAGGATCAAATAGGTTTTTATCGATCCCACCGCTGCCACCAAATTTGTAACGTGCCAAGGGGTCAAGGTCAAATAAAATGGAATAGATGGACAACTCACGTCTTTCTCAGTTACTAGATCTCTCCAGTGAATTGTAGTGTCAATAAATGTGTGTGTTCACCACAATGGTCCTATTTAGATAATAAACACACAAAAGAAAACAAATATAAATAGTCAACAAAGTTTATTATATGACTTCCAGGATAGTATGTGTTTGCCACAAACTTAAGGGCTCAAAATGCTGAAATATAATATTTACTAATTTTCAGAACATTTGTTTTGATAAAGCTTATTAAAACACTAGTTTCATTGGTATATTGCATGTAAAAATAATCAGCATCAATGTTCCCTTTGTCCCAAATTCATTTTGTACACACACAACAACAACAAAAATAAGTTAGTATGTCTCAAAATGTGTTTGTATGACGTACCAAAGTGGTAAGGATATTTGTGCATCCAATCAACGTTCGGAACCAGACCCGGGTTTGTGTTTTTAGTACAATGGTAAATGTGTTAGAGGCACAGTCTGGAACCGGATGTTAAGTGTGTCGCATTCTCGACTGAGACACAGTTTGTCGTTTTGAGCGACACAGTATTGTGCAACCGGATGTCAATAGTGTGAATTGAATGCGACAATGTGTGTCGTTTTGTGACAACAAAGTGTGTCGTTGTGTCAGGCATATTATTTCGCCATCTAAACGACACAACCACTACAAATTGGATGGGAATTTTATATCTGAGAATGATACACGTAATTGAGTAGGAACTTCGATAGTGCCAATCCGAATACTAAATTTCCAATGGATAGCAGACGGTTGTGTTGATGACGACACAGTGACAGTGTGTCGTCAGCCTAACAACTTTATGGGGACCTTTATTTAATATAGCAAGGAAATAAACGTCAAACAATATCAGAGAAACATTATAGTAGTCATTATGAATACTAAATTTAATGTGTCGGTAGTAAGTAGTGTACCTTGCTATTAATACTTGAAATTATCAGATGGGATGACTAGAAACTTTTGTTCTGTTTGTTTGATCTTGAGACCTTTACTGGAGTCCAGCAGAACCACAACTGCCAAAACGGCGGATCTCACCCCTATTTATAGGTTTTGGGAACACACTCGGGAAATTCACGACAATGTTTTCACAAAAATGACTATATATGGAAGAATTCGGAAAGATTAACTTGAGCGCCTCCTAGTGGAAAGCCGAGCGCCCAATATACACATAGTAAACATGAAATCCGATTTCAAATGACAAAGATAACAATTATTTCACAATAAATAATACAAAGATTCACATTGATGATGAACAGTTTCATCATGCTGGCGATACTTATGAACTTACATGAGTATTACCTTAATTCTGGAGAGAACAAAAATGGATACAATTACCTATTTCTCTCTCAAAATAGAAGGTAAGTAATAACAATTTACAATCTTATCATGTACACTCTGGGCTTCAAAAATCTTTACCAGATGATTAATATTTAAACAAATAATTTTTATTTGGTTAACATATTATATCAGATTACCTTTGTTTTGTACAATGGTTATATATCAAAAACTGTTACCACAGTTACTATTATTTGCATTGGAAACAGGCAAAACTTCACAACATGAAGGGAATGTAAACAATAAAAGAGGATTATAAATTCCCTCAAACATTAATTAAATTTACAATTGCACTTTATAAAATTATAAGTTGACAGGTAGTCAGGATTGTTTCAGTACTATTAGAGAATCATGAATCAATGAAGCACATAATTAGAGTAGTACCAATAGAAAATCATGAATCAGTGAAGCATATAATGAGTCTGGTACACCTGCCAATGAGTTGTCATGGCTCCTGACTCCATTAGCCTGGACCCTTCTACATTCCCAAGTCCACATAGGGTCATTTCTTTTCCCAACAACTTTCTTACAGAAGTGTTTTATTGCATTACAAATATATACCAACCTGTTCCTTTACTAACAACTCTATTGGCTAGACACATTTCAAATGCTTATTTTATCACAAATGGCCTGACAGACAGGATTAGGTCCAAGGTATAAGACAGTCCAATCAGCTTGGGAAGTCTGACATTGACTCCATCTATGAGGCAAATACCTGTAACGGAAAAAAACATTTTCCACTGAGTGACTTTGTGTGTTAAGTTAAACAACACATAAACACAAAAAACTATTTGATGCCTAAGCAACTGAAATAATTTGCCTTGTCGAAGGACACACCACAAAGACTGGAGTAATAATTCAATCCCATACATGAATGATTTAAGAATATCATGGTGTCTGCCTTAATGGTAGAAATTTAAAAAAAAAAAAGAATGATACGACAGTCAGCAGTAAACCAATGACTGAACTGGTTTGAGATATTTTCTATATCATTTATGGTCAATGCCATTTTAGCACACATGGTAATGGTTTCATTTCAAGGACATTATCATTTACACAATCTCGTTAGAACAGGATTACAGTAATAGGAATATATAGTGTGGTGGAGATATCAAAATCAAGAATAGGGAACTAAGGAGCTGTGGAGACTCCAACAGTAATAAAAAAGATATCAGGAGTTGTAGAAACGCAATAAGGTTATCTAGACCAAAAGCAATTAGTGTAACATGTCCTACCCAAGACCACACAATGCCATTGGCCACAATATTTTACATTCCCAAACCAAGAGGTTAATGAATCACAGAAGCATGTAGTGACTACGGTACACTAACCAATGAGTTGCCATGGTTCTTGACTCCTTTACTCAAGCCACTTCTATATCCCAAAGCTCAGAGAGGGCATTTTGATGTCCAAACAACTTTGTGATAAAGTGTTTTATTGGGTTGCAAATCTATGCCAACATGTTCCTGTAGCAACAACTCTAGTCTCATTTCCAGTACTACTTTGCTCCAACTGACCTGCCAGTCATGATTAGGTCCAGGGCATGAGACAGTCCTATCTGCTTGGGAAGTTTGACAGTGTCTCCCTCTATAATAGGCACACCTGTAACAAAATATATATTTGCCATTTATTGGCTTGATGTTGTATTGTTTTATAGCACAGAAACACAAAATAAGCTATTGTATGACTAGGCAACTGAAATAAAAATTTTAAGCATCTGTCTTTCTGGTAGTGTTAGGAATATAAAAAAAATGAAGAATGATCACTCATGTAACATAAATTAAATAATGAACCACTGATTTTAATTGGCACAAGATATTTTCTAAATCTAATTCTTGCTTTGTATTTGTCCTTGGTATCAGATTCAGACTGAATAATTGATATCCAGATTGCATAATTGATAATTGATATCCAGATTGCATAATTGATATCCAGATTGAATTGATGATATCCAGATTGAATAATGGATATTCAGATTGAATAATGGATATTCAGAGTGAATAGTTGATATTCAGATTGATTTTTTTTTCATAATTCATATCCAGATTGCATAATTGATTTTTGTTTGATTAGGATTTTTAACGTAGCTTTAACAATTTTTCAGTCATACTGCTACTATGTTATAGTGATGTCTAGCACTGAGGCATCATGCCGCAGACACGTAGCATGATGTCCCACCCAGTCACATTATCCTGACACCAGGCTGACCAGTCCTAACACTAACCTCTTAATGCTGAGCGTCAAGCGAGGCAGCTGTTAGTACCATTTTTGTAAGTCTTTGGTATGACTCGGCCGGGGATCAAACCCACGACCTCCCGCTTCCGCGGCGAACGCTCTAACCACTAGGCCACCGGAGCGGTACATAATTGATAATTGATATCCAGATTGCATAATTGATAATTGATAGATTGAATAATTGATATCCAGATTACATAATTGATATCCAGATTGAATAGTTGATATTCAGATTGCATAATTGATAATTTATATCCAGATTGCATAATTTATATCCAGATTGCATTATTGATATCTATGTTACATAATTGATATCCAGATTGCATAATTGATAATTGATATAGAGATTGCATAATTGATAATTGATATCCAGATTGCATAATTGATATCCATATTACATAATTGATATCCAGATTGCATAATTGATAACTGATATCCAGAATGCAAAATAGATAACTGATATCCAGATTGCATAATTGATATCCAGATTGCATAATTGATATTCAGATTAAATAACTGATATTCAGAGGACCCAAAATCCCAAGTTGTGATTAGATGATATCCAGATTGAATAATTGATATTCAAATTCAATAATGGATATTCAGATTGAATACTTGATAGCCAGATTGCATAATTGATATTCAGAGGACCCAAAATCCTGAGTTGTCATTTAATGGCACTTATAAAATTTTATTTGGTAATATTTTACCACGAACATGGGAAACATGTTCATTCTTCAACCCATTAGTCATGTACACATGAGACACCAAGGACCCAAGGACAGGTGATGGGCTTGACCTTAGTCTTTTCTGGGCCATTCAGGTCCAATATTCTTCCTTTTATTTGGTGGTTCAATGTATTTATGTGGTAGTGGGATAAAAGTCTCTCCATTTGGCAGGGGTTTGAAAAAACTTTATAATGAAGACATGCCCACGCACAAATAGTCCAAGATCATTGATGATATTAACTATATATAAACCAAACACAAATAGTCAAATACTTTTGCATTTTTGATTAAACATAAAACCTAACTGGACTTTTATAGTTTTTATTGCATTATTATATTGAGACAATAAAATTACTTGCCCAATGGTCTGTGGTCATTGCATCTTCCTGTACCGAGATATCTTTACTGGATAAATAAATTCAAATGGCTCATTTTCAAATGCAAACATTTATTTGTTATAATCAAGAGCGCTCATTATAGATGTTGTCCAGCTGTTAATGAATAGTGGTATATATAGTAGGCTTTCTACACGCTTATAATGGATAGATCCAAAATGACTAGTTAAGCTCCGCCCCCTTATAGACAGTTACTACGAACCACAAGCTTCCTATTAAAATGGCTGACTCATCACAGAATACAGGCACCATGTCAGATTTTCTCTCACGTATTCCCGATAACATTTCACTTATATACCTTCCTGATCAGAGACACTTTCCAGTAAAGTGTTGCAGAAGACTTTGTTCTACTTTAGGTACGCATGTATATATACACAATATCCACGGTTTGGAGTTTGATAATAAGATTCTCATCGAGCGAGATGCTGTCCATCTCTAAAGAGAAGCAGCCAATGCACCATCTGCACATTGAAATTATGGAGGAAAAGTTTGAAGATGCATACTGTTGATGTAAAGCGATGTAAATTTAATGTTTTGTATTTTGTATGTTTGAACTATTTAATATCCTGAAGTAATGGCAATTGTTATAGTTCAAGTCATGCAGATCTCGTAGCCAATCAGTACCAACTATTTAAATAATGTGGCTTACAATTTTACAGTTTTATTTCACATACATTGAATGGTGATCATTCACTTTATCTGGATCCTCATACATCCATATTCCTTTAGAAATTCATTATATACACACTGTTCAAAAAGTACACGTGGCAAAAATGTTAAATTACATAAATCGATATATTTGGATGAGGTAGCTCAAATAAGCTGGAATCTCAGACAGCAGCATTAAAGAAAGAAAAGAAAAAACAGTATCTGACATTTCTTATTTGCATTTCTTTTACTAATGAATGTGTATGATATTGAAAAATAAACATGTATTTCTGCAGTGTCAGTGGATATTGCTCCCATGTAGTAGGGCTAATTAAGTCCCTAAAGGGTTTCAAACTACATAACTTCACCACTGTTCCTGTATAAAACGACTATATCCAACCTTCCCGGATATCTCTCATCTGCATTACATGATCCCCATGCACAGTGAAGCACCATTTTGTAAATATATACAAAAAAATCACGCAAGTCTGTAATGCAGCTGTATTCTAACCACACGTTTGTTTGTGGGTAAAACATGGCGGATGTTACCGTAGCACCGGACGCTCATATCTGATTGGTCAACATCTGTGAATTTGATTGACAGGTTGGATCTATGCAATGAAATGACTAGTTAAGCTCCGCCCCCTTAGAGACAGTTACTACAAACCCCAAGCTTCCTATTAAAATGGCTGACTCATTACAGAATACAGGCACCATGTAAGATTCTCACGTATTCCCGATAAACATTTCACTTAAATACCTTCCTGATCAGAGAAACTTTCCAGTCAAGTGTTGCAGAAGACTTTGATCTACTTTACGCAAGGATATATACACGATACACTAGTTAAGCTCCGCTCCCTTAGACAGCTTTCTACACCCTTACTATTGATGAATCTTTCTTTAGTTTGTTTTTCTTCTTTTTAATTATTAAATGCTTCAAATACACATTTACGGGAAGAGAACATATAAATCGGGTTTGTTTCATTGAATAAAGCACTATTTATATTTCTCATATCGGATTATACCATTGGCAAAATGTAAATTGGCCGTTTTGTAATACATTAGCATTTTCCTGATGTGTCAGACCAGTGCGAAATGTCATATACAGGTTTCATATGGCATCATTTTGAAAATTATCAAAGAGCTTAATGCAAAAATACTTTATCAAATTCTCAATACCAACATTTGTTACTTTTACTGACAACATGGTGTTTGTCACGTGTGCATCATTCCTCGAAATATGGGAGTAACGAAGTCTCCTGTTGCCATGCTTGGCAATTAACATACACCTATCTATGCTTGCCCATGTCGAATTCCATGATACATAATAAATGTCTTCTTATCACCCTATGTTAATTTAGCATGTCATTTTGTCTAAATCGATATATTTACCTAGTATATGCTGATTTTTCGGCCCACACTCGTGCTGACACTGTTTTTATCATGCGGTCCGCTTCGGTGACATTCAATCATTGTATGACTTAATACACGCATCAAACTCTTGCTCTGAACAAACGTCTGTAAACACGGTATCTGAAGCAAAAGAAGAAAAATATTTTTAATACTATCTGAGATATAATGTTATGATTACATTTAAATTTATATTTAAATTCTACTCTTTTCGATACCCTTTTAGTTTTACATTCCAGATCTTATTTATTTATTTATTTATTTATTTATTTATTTATTTATTTATTTATTAAAATTGTCTAGTTTATTGATTGTCTCTATAGGTTTTATGGGCCCCTAGTGGTCTAAAGTGCTCTCCCTTACGAATCACTGCCATCTCACCTCTGTTTGTGTGGGTTCGAGTCTAAGATTCGGCAAATGTAGTTATGTGAGAAAACATGCCAGTAGCTTCTCGTGGGTCGGTGGTTCTTTCTGGGGGGTTTTCCCGGTTTCTTCCTCCACCAATAATACTGGCCGCCATGTATGGTTATATATCGTGTGCTGAAAACCGGCATTAAACACTATAATAACATCTATAGGTTTTATGGAACGTTTAGCAATATTTCTTTCAATTTTTCGGTTTCAGTTTATCTAAAGCAAAAATTACTCCTATAAATATTCATTTCAGAAATTGTTTTGTCCATTGAACCATAGTTTGAAGGAATTTTGACGACATTTGCTAATACAAGAAAGTATAAGTTATATAGACAGTATTGGTTTAATGGTATTCGACCCTTGAAGTGTGCCTAACAAAGATGGTTGTTCGATCCTTGATGTGTATCTGACAAGGCACTTTACGGCAAATGACATTAAAGACCCAATTTATGGAAACTGGAAGTGTTGAATCTATTTTGCTCTGATTTATCACGAAATAAAACTGTATTTTATCCATTTTATATTATATACTCTCCAGGATATTATTTTGAAATAAAATATTAACTATCTTGAGATAGAATAACAGAAAATTTTTCAGACTGAAGGAATCTCACACCCACCCAGTCATCGCGAAAATTAAATGATTAATTTAAATTTAAATTAATTAAAAGTAAATTAATTTACTTGCTACATTGCAGGGAGTGAAACTTTGAGTGGGATACCAACACCCGAGCAAAAAATATTTATCAGAGAGGGCCTATAAACGTAAAACACGCAAACGAGAAAAATATTCTGTGCACATGTGATATCACAGTACATTTCTTAAAGAAAACATGCGCGATTCTGAAAATTAATCGCAGGATGGTTCACAATCAAACCGAGGAACACCTGTTACCACAACTCATATTTGCTAATAAATAACAAAACCATGATACATTTTAAATTTTATTTAAACCGAAACTTTTTCCGACAGTTGAATTTGACCAGAGTATGTTTCAAAATTTTCCATTTTAGCCACTCCATTGACATTTGGGACACGTTTCCATTTTAGCAACTCTATTGACATATGGGATACGTTTCCATTTTAGCCACTCCATTGACATTTGGGATACGTTTCCGTTTTAGCAACTCCATTGACATATGGGATACGTTTCCGTTTTAGCCACTCTATTGACCATTTCAGCCTCACCATTGACGAATGGGACACGTTTCCATTTCAGCGACTCCATTGACGTATGGGACACGTTTCCATTATAGTTACTCCATTGACATATGGGATACGTTTACGTTTTAGCCATTCCATTGACGTATGGGACACGTTTCCGTTTTAGCCACTTCATTGACGTATGGGACACGTTTCCATTTTAGCAACTCCATTGACATATGGGATACGTTTCTATTTTAGCCACTCCATTGACGTATGAGACACGTTTCCAATTAAGCCACTCCATCGAGATATGGGACATGTTTCCATTTTAGCCACTCCATTGACATATGAGACACGTTTCAAACGTGTACTTAAATGCTCATAACTATAATTGTCCCCAATTGTGACCCAAATCCAACATAACCACTTAGAAACCTTTTATCTACTTTATCTGGTGTCAGATTGGCTGATTGCATCAATTTTATTCACTGCACAAAGGATGGAAGCTTTCTATTTGTATGACAAAGAGGCTGGGTAGGTTGACCTTTGTGTGAGGACGGGGGTTTAGTGATCTCATGTATCTGCAGACACTGTAAAGTGTTCAAAGCTTATACTTTATAATTAGATTGGGTCATGTCCACCTGTCCCTGTTGTTACTTTCTGTGTTTATGAAACAAGTATAAGTCCTTTATTTTAGATCAAAATGTCTCTTTAAGAGGAGAACTGGTACATACTAACAAGTGCATTGACCTTTGACAATACTATTAAACAATATGAGAAAATGTGATTTATCCCATATCACCAAAAGTGAAGTTAAGCAAGTGCTAATGTGAATAAGACACAACTAATAGTTAAAATAATTCATTTTATTTCAAAAGATGAGTTTGATAGTAATGTAAAAGGTATGAAAACAATAGTTCAAATAGCTCAATAACATTTCTATACACATTCATATAGATCATAGCTTAGTACTTCACCAAATTGTTTTTGACAAGCGAGACTAAGTAGATGTGTTACTTATACAGCATCGAGCAATTTCACAGATTATTGGAAAAATTAAGGTTTGCTATATGAATAACGGTACCAAATATGCAAGTCTAGGTGGGTGTAGGTTAAGGTGTAGGGAACCTTGCATTCAGAAATAAACAAAACTAGCTATGATTGGTGGAATATGTAAGAGTTGTACTTTCTGTTTGGCTTTAAAAAAAAAAGTTTAGCCTCTTGGCAACATGTGAATTTATGCTAATTCCTATATAGATCATATTTGGTATTTTTTATCATTATTTTGATACATATGACTGAAAATAAGTATGTTGTGACTAGATAACTCATGTCACTGTCTAGTTCCAGCAGAATTATCTCTCTTATATGCAATGGAGGACCTGGTTCTGGCATCGTCAAACTGACACTCTAACATTGTTCTCTATGACAGTGTGTGACATCTCGAATTTCATCAGCAATGTACATGCAAGTGTAACCAATTCTTATAAGTCTATGTTGCTTTCAGATATAGACAATTCAATGTCATTTGATTAGTTTATGTTCAAGAGGTAGTATATTTTAAGCGTTTTTACTTTAGCTGTTGTATATTATCGAATTTGTCTACTATGTCACTCAAGGTTATATTCGGATAAAACATATCGTGCCTTTCCTACAATTTTCATATCTCGTCGAGTAAAATATATATTTTCTCACCGTTCATGTTTATGTGATATTTATTTTTCTAATTGATACAGGTCGGAGGGCTAAGAAAACATCATTTGAAACGCTCTAGCAACGTCAGTGATAATGCACCAGCAATTCCCATGGCCACGTCTGATGTCATAATGATTTTTTCAATGGTTATTTTTGCTGTTGTCCTCGGCTTCCCCTGTAATGTTATCAAATAGATACACATCATGTGATGTTGTTCTTGTATAATTAGACGCTTATTTTCAGCACACGATATGCTATACATGGCGGCCAGTGTTGATGGTGGAGGATGAAACCGGGAAGAAAAAATTCGGAAAAAACCACCGACCCACGAGAAGCTACTGGCAAGGTTTCTCACATACCCACTTTGACAATCTGATACTTGAACCCAAGCAGAAAGAGGTGAGATGGCAGTGCTCCCTAACGGGGAGCGTTTGAGACAATTCGGCCACTCGGGCCCCCACATGATGTGATATGTAGAGCTGATTACGTTATTTTACATCAATCACCTCGAGATGTCTTCCAATTATTACCTATTATGAAACGTTTTTAATTATTATGAAGCGTTTTTACCAACTTTTATGAAACTTTTTGTGAATAGTTTTGTGAGTAGTTTTATGAAGAAGGTTTCCCTCATAAAGTCATAGATGTATTTGATTTGGAATCCGGAATGATAGAGAGAAGAGAAGAACGAATGAATGAGCTCCTTAAAGAATGTGTCACCACGATGATGGATACGCCTACATCTGTAATGGTAAAAACGAACATCTTGCCAGCTTCTGAGTATGAGGAACTTTATTTAAATAATCAATACACATATATTACTACGATATAGGAACACATCTATAAACTTTATAATGAAAATTCATAAAATACTCACAAATTACACTTTTCTTTTAAGCTTTCCAACTTCATTCATTCGTATAATTTCTGCATTTTAGATTATTATACAAATAGTAAATTCTCGATCAATTTCATGATAGCCAAAGTATAAAATGTAATAACTGTAATTAATGTAACAATCAATTTTAAGAAATGCATTTTACTCATTTTAAAATAGAATATTGGTTTAAAATATGTTGTTAGATGTTATTCTTTTATGTTTAAAGAATACTTTACATCAACATTAAATCTAAATATGAAGTTGGTAGCGAATTCGACTTTTACAATAACAATTACCATACATATAATTAAATATGAATTCTTTAAAACATTTAAACATTCCATTACAATATATTATAAATAAAAGAATTAAGTGAACAATGTTGCTAACATATCAATTTTACCATTAAAATCTCAAAAATTAAAAATACGTATTTCTAAAAGAAGTTTACGACATATACAGTTCTTACCTGTAATGAGAAAACGAACATCCTGCTGGCTTGTAAGTACGAGGAACTTACCTGGGCGATATACGCATCTATTTATATTCATCTGGCGCAAGTCAGGACCAAATATGGCCATCCCTCAATATACCAGGCTAGCAGAGATATCTGTTCATCATTAGATAAGAACCATTTTGTTTTGCGTCATTCGACAGAAAGTTAAACATACTCTTAATCACTGGATTGGAAATTCGCCAATGCATAATCTTGAAATCTGTTTCGTTTGCAGAATTATATATTTATTACTGAGTAAACTTAAGAGTTTTTACTGAATCAGTGAAAATACTCGTATAATGCCTTTAGTAACATCATACACGTATTCCACACAACAATGTACATTCGTATAGCTAGTAATGTACGTTGCCAATTTTATGCTTGCACAGCAACTATTTTCATTCCATTAATATATAGTTGTGATTTGGAAATAAATGAAAATAATCTTACTATATTTTAGAAACATACTTTAATATAAATGAATAAAACATTACTTTAATACAATTTAAAGAAAATGGCAATCTTATTAATTTTTACTAAAAATCTCTCCTAATATACCTAAGCAGTATAATGAAAACTTAACGTGTGAATGGTGTTTCTGCAAGATCTACCCTACTGTGTGTCTTCAAATTACAATTACTGGTATCACTAAATCGTTTTATCAAACATTTCACGTTTGTATGGTTCTCTTCTAATATGTACTCTCATATACTTCTTCAAATGGTCTCTGTCACCAAACTGTTTATCACAAACTTCACATCTGAATCAAACTCTCCAGTTTGTACTCTCATGTGTATCTTTAAATTACCTTTATTACAAAATACTTTATTACAAACTTTATATTTGAATCCTTTATCTCCAGTTTGCACTGCAATATATCTCTCTTTGAATGACCTTGGTCACTAAAGAACATATCACAACCCTCACTTTTGAATAGTTTTTCTCCAGTAGTTATTAGTTGCCTGTTTAAATTACTACCATCACTGAACATTTTATTACAAACTTCACATTTGAACGTTTTTCTCCAGTATGTCATGTATATCTTCAAAAGGTCTTTATTGCTAAATGATATATTGTAAATGTTATACTTGAAAGATTTTTCACCATTATGCGTCCCCATGTGCCTCTTTAAATTACCATTCTCACTAAACATATTGTCACATATTGTTCTTGGGAATGATTTTCCTGTTCATTATGCACTCTCACATCAACATGTTCCTGTAACTAAAATGTGGGTATGTGACAAAGCTTGCCAGTAGCTTCTCGTGTGTCGATGGTTCTTTCTAGGGTTTTCCTGGGTTCGTCCTCCACCATTAATACTGGTCGACATGTATAGCCTATCTTGTGCTGAAAAATGGCGTTAAATCCTAAAACAAAATCAACAACTAAACATTGTATTACAAACTTCACATTGAAATGATTTTTTTATATAGTATGTACTCGCATATGACTCTTAAAATGACCATTATATCTAAACATTGCATAACGAACTTCACATATGCATATTTTCTCAACATGCATACGATTCAACATGTTTCTAGGACTCCCTCTTTCCAATGAATATTGTTATCGCAACGTTATCCAGTACAAACAGTTAAATTGCTGGCCCCAAAAGTGCTTCTTCACGTTATTCATATCTTGCATAAGTTTGACATATCACATGGTGGTTGAACGAATCGCCGGAACGGAAATAATCACAGGACAACCGTCAACTCAGCTAATTTTGCAATACTAATACAGGTACCTATCATTTTCAAGTATAAATGTAACAGTAAGCATACATTTTATTTATCTTTCCGGATGCTTAATTAACGGTACACTGTTCCTTATGGAATGCAAGAAATTTCTTTATTTGACAATATTAATAATATGATGTTCAAAACATGTTTATATTCATTGCATTAGTCCTTGTATGATGTGCAAATGTTTCTATATGCTGTGATTTTGTCCCATTAAGATGTGCAAATTTCTTCATATATGGTGCTTAACAGAAAACTTACTTAGCAAAACAGAAAACTTTATAAGGGGGATACTTTATCTACCAGTACACCACGTGATGTATGTAGCATAGGAATCTGATGTTTTATCAATAAAGTACGATGAAAGTACTATATAGCATCGATAAGTTGTTTTCGTGTTGTCTGAGATTTCATCGTATTTTATTTATAAAATGTCAGACTCCTGTGATTGTAGCAAGACGTAATGGTAAATTAAAGTAAAATGTTATTGATTTTGTTGTTGTAATGTTTAACGCCATTTTCCAGCACACGCTAGACTTATACGTGGCGGCCAGTATTAATCATGGAAAAATAACCCGTGAAAGAAACTCGGAAAGAACCACCGACCCACGAGAAGCTACGAGCATCAAGTAAAATGAACTAAGAGGCTATATAATACTGTACAAGTGTTCCGGTCATTATGTAAATATGTTCTAGAGATTATCATCACCAGTCTCTTGACCTTTAGTGGTCGTCGAGGTACTGTACTGCTGAACATCTGACCAGTTCACTACACTTGTCTCGATCATGTGCCAGTGCCTGTGTCTCTTTCTGACGGTGGTAAGGACGTCTTCGTAATGGCCTACTTTGTGCCTGATGGTGTTATGCACTTCTTCATTTGTGATGTGGTCCATGTAAGAGATGCCAAGGATGGTTCTGTATCATCTCATTTAAAGTGCCTGGATTATTCGTTGTAATTCTGCTTTCAGTGTCCAGGCCTCACCAGAGATTTTAATAAAGCCGTCAAATTGGTTGAAAGAAATAATATATTTATACTAAAATTAATCTTACATACACCGTACACACACACACACACACACACACACACACACACACACACACACACACATTTCCAGATCAGACTCCTCTTCTGTACTTTAAATTCATAAATCGTACAGAGTACAGTCTGGAAAAAAAACCGCCTGCATAACATTTTAAAGAACACAGTAAGAATGAGGGATCGAAGACAGTTATATTCCCAAAAGGTGCAACTATTTGATTATCACTCGGATTTTATCGTTTGCCAGAACAATTATTTTTAATTAGTCAAGTGATGAACACTGTGTCAAGACTACAATAATACATTTATCAATGAACAATTATTTTATTCTTCAATAATATAGCATGCATATTAGCAAAAGGAGACCCTAAAGTTGACATTTGTTTTTAAATATTTTTCAAATTAATTAAACTACTTTATCTGAATAATTGAACCGCTCCACTGGCCTTGTGTTTAAAACGTCCAATACGGTTCAAACCCCGGCCGAGTCATACAAAAGACTTCTGAAAGTGGTACTAATAGCTACCTCTCTAGGTGCTCGGCATCAAGAGGTTAGTGTTAGGACTGGTCAGCCATGTGTCAGGAAATTTTGCATCTGTGGGACATCACAAGAAAGACTTGGTAATCATATTACATTTTAATAACTCTCACTACAAAACTCAAAATGCATCATAACCCACACAACTATATTTATCAACTCCACGATAATGTGTCCCACTCGAGTATTGTATTGGTTGTGAGATCGAAACGAAAAAAATCCTCGTAATTCTGACCACACACACACACACACACACACACACACACGCATCTCTCTCTCTCTCTCTCTCTCTCTCTCTCTCTCTCTCTCTCTCTCTCTCTCTACATGATGTACATATATAATATATAACCTAACTTGTGCTGAAAAATGGTGTTAAACCCTACAACAACAACAACAACAACAGATATACACCTAAGGAACGTATACAGTGCTGTCCATGGATTATACAGGCAATGTAACACAAAGCACAGTTAGTATGTAGGACAAATAATACTATCATACAGATTAGAGAATTTTTAATTCGTACTTTACAGACATTCGAACCCAGATCAACGGGTAAACGGTACCCATCGCCTTGTCTGCACGCAGCAATACAGATCCCACCACGACACATCACACATCGTCGTCTGTATATGTCTCTGGCATGTCATATTAGGAAAAAAGATCGCCAGTTATAAAGATGTTTGTATATAATATATGGACTTAAATTACATCAAATAAAGAGGTTTGTACATCATTTAATTAAACTTAATTATATATATATATATATATATATATATATATATATATATATATATATATATATATATATATATACATACATACATAACAACGCTACTACTACTACTACTACTAATAATAATAATAATAATAATAATCATACGATAGAAAGTTTGCAATAATCGCAATCTACACTTATAACTATTATTAAGATTATTATGAAAAACTTTTTAGTTGTGTCTCCTTTGAAAAAAATAATAATAATAATAATAATAATAATACGGTTAAAAAAATACAAGAAGCACAATCTCCACATGTTTGTAGGACTACATAATACACGTTGTTTTAAATTATTTGTGTATCCTTTGAAAACGACAACAACCGTTACCATACTGTTCTACTTATCACTTCATAAAGATTCATGACTCGGTACAATTTTGTTTTAATTATTATTTTACAAATGGCAACATTAAAGTGATGTGTATTTGGAAATACTGCACATAAATATAATGATGAGCTGACTGGTTCCGTGTGATGTCTGCTGTCCATCACTCTACTACTACTTCTACTACTACTACTACTACTACTACTACTACTAATAATAATAATAATAATAATAATGATAATAACTGATTATGCAACCCAAACTATCATATAATATTTTCTCTATTGTGAATCGTCTGTCCATCGGTATCAACAATGATTTGGAGGGCTGATTTATCGTACGCTAGATCAAAGGATACATGTTTCTATAAACAAAATATATGGTTTTTCAGACCCTTTTGTTTAAGATTGTTTATCCCATAATTTAATACTTTCTGACAATTTGCAAACTCGTTTGTAGTTTCGGTCCCTTAATTATCTGTTTATTGCTGTGTTGTAACTATTTGGACAAAATGTTAAAGTAAAAGCATTAAGCTTGGCATTTTCTCTAAATTGTATTAAGTAATTTTGTATTAAATTATATTGAAAGTAATTTTCTGGTAAAATATATTGAGATCAATTTTATATATTTCTGTACTACAACTGTATACTATTTTAATAAAGATTGTTCTTTACGGGCACGTGCAAAATCCTTTTGAATACATGGATGAGTAAGCTAGATAATTCACAGGATTCCCGTGGGAAAGGACGACAGCCGTGTACGAACACAAGTACTGCGTATAAAAATTCAGAGCATGCTTGCGCAAAATTATTTCGTTCAACGAAGAATCAGAGGGCTCTGACTTTCCTTAATCGCTTTACAGAATTAAATTATTTGCTGAACGAAAAGACAAATTGTTGGATTTGTTATTTTTCTGTCTATAATTTAAGTCCTGAGTCATCATAACACATGCAAGAGTCATCATAACACATGTAAGAGTCATCATAACACAAGCAAGAGTCATCATAACACATGTTAGAGTCATCATAACACATGTTAGAGTCATTATAACACATGTAAGAGTCATCATAACACATGCAAGAGTCATCATAACATGTAAGATTCATCATAACACATGCAAGAGTCATCATAACACATGTAAAGGTCATCATAACACATGTAAGAGTCATCATAACACATGTAAGAGTTATCATGACACATGTTAGAGTCATCAAAACTCATGTAAAATTAAATCATCATGCAATAAAGAATCCTTCCAATCTATTAATGCACCTTTATTTATATATCAAGAAAAACAAACACTAAAAACAGGGAGTACTTTTACCTTTTTTGAGCGGCAAATATTATTTTTAAAATTTGAAATAAAAAACTATTACATAAATAAGTCAAAAGAACTGAGAATTAATGATAAATAGAATGAATCAATTGAACAATAATAGCAGGTTTTTGTAACATGGAAATATAATCGAATAAAGAACACATGATTGAGTTTAATAGTGATCTAATGATATGATAATAAATGACGAATATAACAGTTCGTACCATGAAGATAATTGTAAATAATACAAAAGAACCAAAATTTCCTTATAAATATTTAGATTTGTAATTATACTTTCAAGTACAAAATTAATAGAGCAAAAACAATGCAGAATTTTAAATCTGTGTTGCTAAAAATGTTTTGGTTATTATATACAACATAATTTAAACGTTTGTTCAAGACTTATTATATACCCAACTTGTATGGCGTTTTCAACAAAACGGCCATGCATTATCACCCGAACGCTCTTTTACAAGTTTTACCTTTCAGATAATAGTATGCGAAACCTTACTTTTCAAAAAGTATTGTGTTTCTTAAGCCCCCCCCTCCTTTACATCATCTTCCACAGGACATATTTAACATTTCCACTCAAATAGACAGTCATCTATGTGTGTACTTGTCTTAACAATACATGCTGATCTCCGAACCAATCCAAAACAAACAACAACAAAATAAAAACAATAAGGCAGAACGACGTATTTTTTCACCAGTACTGTTCTCATCGTATCTCAGATGTGGTTTACGTTCTTAACCAAATGAATGATTATTGATGCTGCCCGAGTAAAGTTAATGTCCATGGTGAAAAAAAATCCAATAGAACATTGTCTATTTCAACACGGGCTATGTTATCAAAATACACAATTCAAATATAAAAAAAGTAGTTTGAACAGCTTGTTGTTGTTTTTGGGAAATTGACACACGGACATCAAAGTTGAAAAATGAACGTACACCTGGTCCATTATGCAGGCATTTGAAAGCCCTTTCATCTACCTATGCGTTCGATTGTTGGTAGATGTATTGGCTCATTTGGACTTCAGCCATGAGCTGTTCCGGCCATTTCAAGTTCATCCCAGATGTGTCTTAAGTCCATATACTTCATTTGAAAGTATGTTTTCATATTATTTGACATATATTAAATTCTCATGAATGATGTGTGAGTATTTTTAATGTAACTTTGTAAACTAAATTCAGCCATATCACTAAGATCTGCATTATGACAGTTTAGCAGCTTCTAGTAACCGCCAACTCCCTTTTTTAACAAGTCTTTGGTATGACTCGGCCGGGTTTCAAATACGCGACTTCCGTGCATCCAAGACGGTTACTATAACCACTAGGTCATCAGCGCTATAACGAATGATGGTAATTAAGTCCATCATTAGCATTTGGATATTTAAAACAATACATTTGTGTTCCTGAATTCAAAATGTTATCTCATGTCCATCTAATAGACTACTTGTGAAATTCTGACATATTATAATTTAAACAAGTACAGACAAAAATAACATCAAGCTGTTGTAACTATTTTTCTTAAAAACGCAGCCCGTGTTGAAATAGGCACTTCAGAACGTTAAACTAAGACTGCACAAAGAAAACAATTTGTCATATGCTCCCTCAAGACTGTAATAAACATCCCGGAGATATTACACATTAAACTCTTTGAGACTTGAACATACACTCCCTTGAGACTTTAATATATATATATATATATATATATATATATATATATATATATATATATATATATATATATATATATATATATATATATATATATATATATATATATATATATATATATATATATATATATATGTATGTATGTATATATATATATATATATATATATATATATATAAAATTTATGAATAAATAGAGATGAACAGTTTTATTTTTACTTTTAATATGTATGATGCAAATTAATTAATGTATATAAATATATATTTAAATTTTTTTTTATAAATATTACATTAATGAAGGTCGTAAAGTGCTTTGGAATTTAGACCTTTTGGATATACTGTATTAAGACGGTGAATCCAGTAGGTTTCTTTTAGCAAACTTTCTATTTCAGATTCAGCTATAACAATAGGTTGAAAGGAAAAATCTTGCAAAGTATGAGAACTATTGTTAAAGTGTACGGCAACATGAGATGAAAAGGATTTATCGATATAATTTTTTATGTCTGATCTATGTTGGTTCATACATTTAGATATTTGTTGACTAGTTTGTCCAATATATTGGACGTCACATTTTTTGCAAGTGATCAAATAAATAACGTTTGATGTTGCACAATTAGTATCACAATGCATATTAAACGTTTCTTTTGTATTACTACTACTGAAAGAAGTACTTTCATTAATAAGAGAACAGTGCGAACATCTAGGTCTATTACATTTAGTTGCTGATCCTTTTTTATACGATGTTTTTTCTAATTTAGAATTAATTAGATAATCTTTAAGATTTTTTTGTCCTTTTATAAGCAAGCACGGGCTTACTTTCGTGTAGCAATTTAACATTTTCTTTACCTGATAATTTTAACAAATCCCAATATTTATTGATAATTTTACCTATATTAGGTAAACTTGGGTTATATTCAATAATAAAGGGAATGATATCCTTATTTGTATTTTTGATTTTACATTGTAAAGATTCAAGTTGTGTAAGAGAAGATACTTTTTGGAAAGCAGCATTAATGATATCAATAGGGTAATTTCTATTTAGAAAATGCTGACGTAACTCTTTCAAAGATGATTTAAAAACAGTGTCATCCGAAATAATTCTTCTATATCTTTTAGCTTGACTATATGGTATCCCGCTTTTACATGATTTAGGATGGCATGATGAATATTCAATATATTGATGAATATTTGTGTTTTTAACATGAACCATGGTAGTGATGTCATTATTTTCATTTTTTATGACGTCTACGTCCAAAAATGATATTTTAGTTTTAGACACATTGAATGTAAACTTTATTGTTGGATGTAATTTGTTTAAACTGTCTATAAAATAATAAAGGTCTTCTAATGGATAACTCCAAATCATAAAGATATCGTCTAAAAACCTTAACCAAACATCTGGTTTTAAGAAACATTTATTTAGAAAATCATTTTCCAATTTTCCCATAAATAAAGATGCATAAGAAGGTATCATAGGACTACCCATTGCTGCTCCCATTTTTTGGAGATAGTTTGTATTACCAAATTGAGAAAAGTTATTTTCGAGCACAAGTTTTATCAAATTACAAACATGTTATTTCTATAGTTTACATGTATATTCGTTTTCTCCAAGATAATATTTACATGCTTCGATACCATCATTGTGTGGTATATTCGTGTAGAGTGAAACCACATCAAGTGTAATAGTAATGAATTTTCAGTTAGTTTTGGTAAAGATTTTAATTTGGTAATGAAATCAAAAGTATCTTTGACATATGAAGGTAGTGATTTCATTCGTGGTTGTAAAACATGATCAATATATTTGGATATATTATTTGTAACTGAGTTACAAGTAGAAATAATAGGTCTACCTGGATATCCTAAAGTTAGTGACTTATCAATCGTTTTATGTATTTTTGGTAAAATATAAAATTGAGGTGTGCGTATTTTATTCGGGAACATATCTAGTTCATCATGTATTGAGCAATTATGTATAGCGATTTGATTAATACATTTGCTTATGTTTTCTTTAAATTCTTCAGAAGGATTATAGGAAAGTTTTGTATAATATTCTTCATCATTTAATTGTCTTTCTACTTCTTCAATATAATCTTCTTTATTCATTATTACTATGGTGCTAGACTTGTCTGCCTTTTTAATAGTAATACTTTCGTCCTGTGATAAGGTACGCAAGGAAATTAATTCTTCTTTAGATATGTTAGTAAAATGTTTTCTTTTAGAACTGCTATTTAAAATATCTTGTTTAGTTGCTTCAATATAAAAATCGAGATAAATATCTCGACCACTAGAAGGTGTAAATGATGATTCTTTTTTATTGAAAAAGGGCTTATTTTTTAGATGATAACTACTTTTGTCTTGTGAGTTTGTATATGATTGTGAGAAAAATTCTTTTAATTTTAACGATCTAGTGTATTTGAAAAATGCTTCTGCTAAATTGATATTATCATGCACTTTGGTTTTTGGACAAAAAGATAAACCCTTACCTAGAAGAATGTAATCACTATCAGTTAGAGTTCGTTTAGAAAGGTTTAACACAGTTTCTTTTCCTCTTGACGACACACAGTTTAACACAGTTTCTCTTTTACAACATTAATACGTGTTGGCGTTGTTTATTATATATATATGTATATATATATATATATATATATATATATATATATATATATATATATATATATATATATATATATATATATATATATTCATTACGATATTACAATATACACATCCAATTTCATACAAACGAATCTGAAGCATAATTAAATATCCAGTCACATGTGACATCACATCCAGACATACATACATACATACATACATACATACATACATACATACATACATACATACATACATACATACATACCAAGTCTTTTGTTTGTTCCAATTCATTATTCAACTGAGTACAATTTGTATCATTTTGGCTACTTGTGATTTTAATCTTATTTTGATTACATTATATTATTTGAATCTTACTCCCATTACGTGAGATTATATGAATGTTGCCGTAATACATTGTATATGAACAATTTCTTCTTTTCCTATCTGTGAAAGTTTGGATGGAGTAATTGAATGCGATGTATGTTTTAGAGTGTGACATAAGCGCTGTATTCGTAGAATGTATATTTTGTTATAATCCAATCCATAAAATCCATCTATCACCTTGTGTTGTGTCGTCATTTGATTCAAGCATCTATTCAGTGTATCCTGTTATCCGGTATCAGCTGCAGATGAATGATAATAAAACTCAAGCCATTCTAATCACAACACAAAAACTCTTAATTCGCTCCATTTACCTCAATAAATATCAGCAATACCAGCATTAAATTCACAGTCAGCACGAAACCTAGGTATTACTCTGGATAGTACTGTCACATTCAATAACATGTCATGAACATATGAATAAACTATCCATTCGATCCAGGATCAAACACAGAAATTGTTATCTGTGATACGTTTCATTGACGGACTCCAGTACAGCATAACTATCCGACATCACCCATGTGTAAACAAAAGTAAAATACATACGCTCCTCTTCTGACATTCGTAGACTTATTATTCCCACTGTGAAAACGAAGTGATATGGATTATGACAATATATACATTTTACCAACACAGCGCTTCTTTCACACTCCAACATTCTTTTGCATACCAGGGCCCAGCAACGTGGAATGTATTGCCCATTACAATCAGACACAAAGACTCACTGATCCCTTTCAAGAGTGCTTTTATAACTCTCCTTTGTCGAACGCAACAGCAAAGTAATTATAAACTAATAATAATAATAATAATACATGCCTAATGTTTCCTACTTTAAATATTTTCAGCATGTGTTATGATTTTTATTTAATGTTAGAGGTAACATTTAATGTTGTACGTTGCTTAGATCTTCTAGAAAATAGGCGCTTTACTATGTTCTCATTATTATTATTATTATTATTATTATTATTATACATATGAATGGAATTATAAAAAAGTTAGTAATTTGTATTTAAAATTCAAACGTAATCCATTTTTCCCTACATCCAGAGAGCGTGTGTTCGTAATGCCGAACATTCTAATTAGTTATAGCATATTTTAATATGTTCAAATATATAATATCGTGTTTAGTCTATATTCTCCATTTTTCACAACCCACCTTGATATCCACAGTGCAACATGTACTTCTTTTACCAATGATCTCGGCCTGATCTAGACCAACAAAGTATTCTTCGCCTTTTGTATAGTTTGACTGGATGCGATAAAAATATTTATAAAACAAGGCGAAGAACAATTTGTTAGCCTAAGAGCTATGTATATTAGGCTTTGATTGAGATTTAAGTCTGTTAAATATTTCGTGTACCAGTCTAGCTTTAAACATGCCCACACATGACCAGGAAGAAATACCAGCGTAATCAGTGTAAGGCTTATGAGCGTACATACAAAGTTATACCTCAATAGTAATTAGAAAGAGGGAGATACTTCATAATGGCGACTGGTATAACACATACTGAAGACGAACCAACTTGTCCTATTTGTATGGGATTATTCAACGTACCAAGACAGCTGCCATGTGCCCACACATTCTGTCAGAGTTGTCTACAGTCATACATCACAAGTAAGGCTTTAGAACATGAGAAAAATACATGCATCGAGTGTCCGGTATGTAGAAAAACAGCAGGGCATTTTAAACAGAATAATTCATCTAGTGAATGGGCGTCTCTCTTTCCAGTCGACACTGTGATACAATCTATGTTACCGACGAAATCGAATGTAGATCGTGTATGTGATGCTTGTACCGCTGAAGACTCCTCTGTCACAGCTACAGGCTTTTGTGTAGTATGCGAGGAAGCAATGTGTGATGACTGTCTAAAGTACCACAGGAAACAGAAAATGTTAAAATCTCACTCTATTCTTACAATGGAGGAGTTATTGAATAATCCACAAAATGTGATGAAATTTGCTGAAGGTTTTACATGTTTTGATCACGACGATGAAGATCTAAAATTTTACTGCAATAATTACAAGACTGCCTGCTGTGGAATTTGCTTTTTAGAAAGCCATAAAACGTGTTCTGATGTAAGACAGATGAAAGAGGAACTCCCTGCCCTGCTACGAGAAACGAAACCAAGTGAAATCATTGAAGAGTTGAAGAAACTGGAAACTCACTTAAAAACGTTTATCGATGTAAAGGAGTCTAACATGAATGATCTCGAGTCCCAAGTTAATGAACTGACTGGTTATATCCGAGAAATGAGAAAGAAACTCGACACAGCTTTGGACGAATTAGAGATGAAAGTGAAAACGGAGGGAAGAAGAATCCACAAAGAGGTTGTTATTAGGACACAAGAAGAGAACCAGCAATGTTTGTCACTGATTCATGCCATAAGAAATTCTCAACTTCTGTATGAAACAGTCCATAAATATGGAATTGATATACAGAAATTTCTGACTGGAGAAAAAATAAAGTCACAACTACCTTTATATTACTCTCACGTCAGAGAAAAGTATGAGACGACAGACACACTGACTTTGCAGGTGAAATTCACTCCACAGTTAGAATCTGTTTTATCACTCTCATCATCCGATATCGGAAAACTTGTAACCAAGACTGTCTCAAGTCTTACTATACCTGGTTTGAGAAAACCAACAAAGGAATGTCAGGTTGAGAATGTTGAAACATTTAGTGCTAACATCAGTGGATGTACACCCAGTTATACTGGTGTCACTATTCTCCCTAGAGACAAGGTAATGCTTGTTGATAGAGGCAATAGTCAGTGCATTCTTCTTAACAATTCACATCAAGTAGTTACAACATACAAACTCACGGACAATCCTTGTGACATTTGTGTGATTGGTGATGATGAAGTGGCTATATCTGTGTATGCTCAAAAAAAAATTCAGATTCTATCTGTCAGGGATGATGTCATCAGTCCAGTCAGAACAATAACAACTAAATATGAGTGCTATGGAATTGCAGCTTTTGGGAATGGATATATGGTTGTGGCTGGGTACTGTGGTAGTAACAAGTGTTGCTGGAGTCTGATCAGAGATGGGAGAGAGGTCAATTATTCTGAACAGTATGACTCATCATCTGGACACTATAACTACATAGCACTGAATAACTCTAAAACACAAGTCTATGTTACTGTGTATATTAACAATTCCCTTCTGTGTTTTAATATGGAAGGCAAGAAGCTGTATACCTACAGTCCAGACAACCTCGAAAATTCTAGAGGAGTAGCTGTGGACAGGGATGGCAACATCTATGTTGTTGGATTTACTTCTCGTAACATTCATCAGTTATCACCAGAAGGGTGCATCTTACAGATCATAACTACAGGACTTCCACAGTATCCAGGAGCAATCAGTTTTTACAACAGTAGAGACACTTTTATCCTTACAAACTATTCTGAAAGGCCAAAGCTACACATTTACCAACTGAAATAAAACTTAAAAGACCGGAACTCTAATCATCATAGATCATATGATAAATGTCGTTTGCAGTAATAGATAGTTGAGGTTTCTGTGAAGCTGCACATAATTGACTCTCAATTGATTGACACTAACTTCTCCCTCTTTTGTATATTATTATTATATCCTTTTCCTTACCGGAAATATTAGATAACTGTATAAAGGTGAAGAGGAGAATGGTATTTTTCAGATTCTACTCTGAATTTCATACATGTACTTAAAATGGGAATATGATACCAACCATAAACACTGAAACACAATATAATACAGTTTGGTAATTCATGGTGATTAATGATTACCAAATGAATCTTATAAAGTGAAACCAGAAATTAAAATGTTTAATTTCATGCACCTATAACGATTTTGTTCTTACTTCAAAAAACTATTGAAACAAATAAAAGGTTTGTGTTATTTAGATGATAAACTGATATAGAATATATGGTGACCAAATAGATTGGTGGAAAATCAAACATAAAATTGCACAGAAAGTGGATTATAATACAGATACTAGTTACAAGAGGTTTTCATAATTTGTTACTTGGATTTACCTCAGAATTTGAAATCTACCTAAATTGAAGGTACAATTTACAAACCTTTTTGGCAATTAACAATGAATTTTCAAATGAAACTTTTGGTTTTCACTTATCTTTCTTGCATGACATCTTTAATTCGATTAATATTGCTCAATATTGCTCAAACCTGTCTTCCTCGACTCGAGAGACTACCAAGAAGAAGATTGCTCAATTAATTCCATGAGAAAATAAATATTTGAATCTTTTAATCGTACGTATTTCTATTGTATCATTAACATATCATCCATATCATCACTTGTTAAATATTAGATATTCCTTGATGAATTCAGTACACATCATTTGTTGGATCTATGTATCTGACAGCCTGTACAGCAGTAACATTCCTCCATTTCTTTTCAACCTATTGCTATAATTTCTACCACAAACTAGGATTACCACTCCTACTATTTCTTCCGTTCTAATGGTACAACTAGGATTACCACTCCTACTATTACCGCTTTTTCATCCCTTCTAATGGTACAACTAGGATTACCACTCCTACTATTACCGCTTTTTCGTTTTCGTCCCTTCTAATGGTACAACTAGGATTACCACTCCTACTATTACCGCTTTTTCATCCCTTCTAATGGTACAACTAGGATTACCACTCCTACTATTACCGCTTTTTCGTTTTCGTCCCTTCTAATGGTACAACTAGGATTACCACTCCTACTATTACCGCTTTTGTATCCCTTCTAATGGTACAACTAGGATTACCAGTCCTACTATTATTGCTTTTTTATCCCTTCTAATGGTACAACTAGGATTACCACTCCTACTATTACCGCTTTTTCGTTTTCATCCCTTCTAATGGTACAACTAGGATTACCACTCCTACTATTACTGCTTTTTCATCCCTTCTAATGGTACAACTAGGATTACCACTCCTACTATTACTGCTTTTTTATCCCTTCTAATGGTACAACTAGGATCACTGCTCCATTTCTACTATTTCGTCCCTTCCAATGGTACAACTAGGATTACCACTCCATTTCTACTATTTCGTCCCTTCTAATGGTACAACTAGAATTACCACTCCTAATATTACTTTCTGAACTTTGCAAAAAAATAACAAAAGCAAAACAATTAAAATATTTAAATGTTTTAAAAGATCATTTCCTTCATAAATTAATAAATTATTTCCAAGTTGTTTAATTTTCTCTATTGTTTCAAATAGATTTAGCAATGATTCATTTTTGAAATTTTCTTCCATTGGTAAATTTATTTTATATTTTGATTGCTATAGCATGATTTCTGAAATTTTCTTCCTTTGGCAATTTTTTTTATATATTTTGATTGCTGCAAACGTTTGTGTACTAAAATAGACTTGTCACGAACCCTCTCTACATGACCTTGAAAACCAAAATGACCATATGCATGAGTCCTGTCTAAATCTGTCATTAATTAGTACACTTTGTGCTGAGATCTACACGACAATGCTGGGTGGGACAATGTCTGAGGCCTGTCTAACCTTATATGCCCATAAAACTTCTAGTCAAAACTCCTGTCTAAATCTTGCATGGAAATTTTTTTCTAATGAAGCATAATAGTAAAAAAAAAATGAATGACTCTATTCATCAATACTGTTGAAATCTTGCATGGAAAATGCCTGAGGACTAGCTAAGTGTTATATGGGTCTCTCTCCCAGAATAAAATGTCTGAGGCCTAGCTTAAGTGTTGTATGAGTGTCTCTCCCAGAATAAAATGCCTGAGGACTAGCTAAGTGTTATATGGGTCCCTCTCCCAGAATAAAATGCCTGAGGCCTAGCTAAATGTTATATCGGTCCCACTCCCAGAATAAAATGCCTGAGGCCTAGCTAAGTGTTATATGGGTCTCTCTCCCAGAATAAAATGCCTGAGGCCTAGCTTAAGTGTTATATGGGTGTAAAGTGCCAAATTTTTCGTCAGTGAAATCCATTAATTAATTCTTAGTTTAGCCAACAATTAACCGTTGTATTGTGGTAGAGTTTGCTCTGGGAAATGTTTTCCTAACTCAGGTCACACCGGTAGTATGTTTATAGTAAAAACGAACTAGTTGTATGACAGGCTAGAAAAGACGAAATTCACACGTAAAGCTGTCAAAAGTGATTTGAGACAGATGTCAAGGTGTTATTACAACCCCAGGTATCATTTTTGGCACATTGTTAAGCAGTTTTCCAATGTCTGTAGGAATATCATTTATTTCGATTGGTCAAATGTGGAATGAGGATGGGTCGATCCCTGAATATACACTAAGATCCAGTGAATTTTTGGGCAGTCTTGAAGTTCTCTGACAGAGAGAAAACCAGAAGTAAAAATACGTAGTAGAGACTCCGGGCGGTATCTTAAAGAAGGACTTCCTTAAAATCGTTGTTCCAGGGAAAATCGAATTTTGGAACGGTTGTAGGACGCCAAAAACACAAGGTATTTAACTCAAATTAACATTTATCATGATGCAATTTATATGATGTTTATTCGTTACAGATGCATGATATGTTGATATTTTGTAGTAATCATTCACATTTATCATGATGTAATTTATATGTTTTGTAGTTACAGATGCATGACGTGTTGATATTTTGTATGGATAGTTCAGTTATTACATTGATTTAGTAATGTACTTTTGAATTCTGAATTAGAATTTTCACCTTATATACGTAGGTAGGTTAATGGGTGTTGTGGAAAAACCCGCTGTGTACATTTATGATTGGAAAGTGCTACATTAATTTTGAATTTACCATATTAGTGAATATTGATTGTGTGCTATGATTTATTGCCTCACTTTACGTAATGATTTACGGGAATATATGTGACTTCCCCAAATTCTGATGTTGATAATTAGCGGTATAGCTGTATTGATCTGAAGACTTGTGTAGTATTTGCTAGCCGTATAAAGGTTATCACTGATAGTAAGATCTGATTGTTCGAACCTGAAAGACGGTCGGACAATCTCAACTCTTAAAACCTAACGCGATACTTAGGGCGTTTTACCCTTTTCTTTTCAAATTAAAATAGTTTGTTTGGAGAGAGAGAAATAGAGAGAAGATCAACCAGAGGGCAAGTTAAAGTCGAGACGCAAGCAGAAAAAAAACAGTCGACGAACAGGTCGTTGAGAATTTACCAAGCGGTCAGATGTTAATGAACACTCGATTTCGTGATGAAATTTGCTATCAGCCATTAACGGCTAAATTTGTCTATTTTATTAGTGTTTGAAATTTAATTAATGTATCAATTATTTTAAAACTTTGGTTTTAGAGTGCTTCTGAACTAAGAGTATTCAGAAGGAAAGAAAATTGTAAATTTACTGTGTCTTTCTTCTCTTGATTCTTTTGATTAAATTATTTATTTATCTTTACGGGGGCTCGTGTGTTGTCTTTGTTCAAGATAGTGCCTCAGATTGCTATATCCATTCTATAACCAGGCAAATCACACCATTGAGGCCATTCCTTAGATAACGAGTATTAGCGGGAGGCGTTTTCTGGTGTTGTTTTTCCAAGTTGCGCAATACCTCTGACCAGTGGCTTGTGCAATATTGTACCAATAACGCTTGATACCTACTACCCCGTTACAATGGGTCTCTCTTGGATAATAAATTGTCTGAGGTCTAGCTAAGTGTTATATGGGTCTCTCTCCCACAATAAAATGCCTGAGGCCTACCTAAGTGTTATATGGGTCTCTCTCCCAAAATAAAATGTCTGACGCCTAGCTAAGTGTTATTTGGGTCTCTCTCCCAGAATAAAATGCCTGAGGCCTAGCTAAGTGTTATATGAGTCTCTCTCCCAGAATAAAATGCCTGAGGCCTAGCTAAATGTTATATCTGTCCCACTCCCAGAATAAAATGCCTGAGGCCTAGCTAAGTGTTACATGGGTCTCTCTCCCAGAATAAAATGCCTGATGCCTACCTAAGTGTTATATGGGTCCCTCTCGCAGAATAAAATGCCTGAGGCCTAGCAAAGTGTTATATGGGTCTCTCTCGGAGAATAAAATGTCTGAGGTCTAGCTAAGTGTTATATGGGTCTCTCTCCCAGAATGAAATGTCTGAGGCCAAGCTTAAGTGTTATATGGGTGCTCTCTCCCAGAATAAAATGCCTGAGGCCTAGCTAGGTGTTATATGGGTCCCTCTCCCAGAATAAAATGTCTGAGGACTAGCTAAGTGTTATATAGGTCTCTCTTCCTGAATAAAATGCTTGAGACCTAGCTAAGTGTTATATGGGTCCCTCATTATTCTGAGAATTACTTGTAAATATTTTGATGCCTCTATGCCAGCTGCCTTACTAAATCTCATCCACTGATACCTTGTTGTCAAAATGGATGAATCCATGCCTGAAGCATGTCTAATGTTATTGAAGACCCCTCTACTAATGAGAACTAATTATCAAAGATTTTACTTACTGCTAATTCATGTGTGCGGTTATAGTTGCATGTTACCAATGTTATCTACTGAAAAAACATTGTTGATTATGTCCTGTTTTCTACAGAAAGATCATTGTTGATTAGGTCCTATGCTTTCTCCACAATGATTGTTGTTGATTGGGTCCTATATTTTCTACAGAAAGATCATTGTTGATTGAGTCCTATGTTTTCTACAGAAAAATCATTGTTGATTAGGTCCTACGTTTTCTACAGAAATTCATTGATTAGGTCCTATGCCTTCTCCACAATGATTGTTGTTGATTGGGTCCTATATTTTCTACAGAAAGATCATTGTTGATTGGGTCCTATGTTTTCTATGGAAAGATCATTGTTGATTGGGTCCTATGTTTTCTACAGAAAGATCATTGTTGATAAGGTCCTACTTTTCCTACAGAAAGATCATTACGTATGTTTCCTCCACAAAGATCTTATTTGACCAAGCCCTGTGTTTTCCACAAAATGAAATCCATCAGCATTTGACAAAAAGTTTAAAATGTTTTCTGAAAAACTACACAGTGCAGTTCACTACAGTTGACTCCGGTTAACTGCACACCCTCGGGCCCATCACAAGACTGTGTATTTAACTGGAGTGTGCAGTTAACCGAAGTATGGCACAGTACAGTTTTAAATCAGCACGGCACGAATATATGTGAAGAACAAATTTAACAATGAATAGAATCCACTCTTTCAACTTTTGCTTAAATGTTAAGCTTGTTTTCCTTCCTCCAAACACAACTGATTCAACCAATGGATCAAGGAATTATAGCGAATTTCAAGAAATTCTATAGATTGCTTGTTATTCGAAAACTGCTGTCAGACATTGATGGGTTGTCTCCCACAGAAAAAGTGTTCAGCTCCAAAGTCGTCTGCATCCTGTTTTTTGCCGTGTTGTCCTTTAAAATGAATTCTGTTGCGCATTTTCCATCTTTCCAACCATCCATGTGTTGGTTTGAAATCATTCAAACCCGAACGGTTTAGAGCAATGTTTCCCATGCTGTACTATTTTTTTTCCCCATGCTAATGCTCTCTAGTGGGCATGGATATACATGTATATACCACCTATGGCGTCCTTTACCTGTCAATCATTTACAATGTTGCATTTGCCGGCTTAATTGTCGGCTTATTTGAAGCGCTACAGCAGTGGACTGGCAATAACTGATCATGACTATACATTGTGCAGTTAACCGGAGTAAAATTGTATTGAATAATGTGCCACGGGCAGAAATTTATCGTGCTATTATCCGGAGTGTGCATTTAAGTGAAGTGCAGTTATCCTAAGTTTGTTCGCATTGAAAAGCATTGGGAAAAAATGGGACCGGCATGATTACGTGCAGTTATCCGGAGTGTGCAGTTGAGTGGAGTTGACTGTATATAATGTTATCTTTGATGCACAATTTGATGTATGCCATAAAGCATTGATCATATGCAAACTGGCTAACCATGTTAGCATGCAAGCTAGAACCCAATCATTTTCATCAGGCACTTGTTATCTTTGGGGAAATTAAGGTGCACAAATACTGGGATAACAAAATAGTTACAATTATAGAGATAATATAATATGCAATATTTTATTGAATTTTAAGTACAAACATTTAACAAGACCAAAAGTCTACAAGTTTGATGGTTTATTTATGTTGAAAGAGCCATGCTTTTCAATGCCTGTCACAAACGATGCTGCACCTAAAATAAGGAAAAAGTCATGTTAAAAACAGCATATTATATCATTTACTGCATCAAAATCTGAAATTCGGTCAATAAGAAAACTTAAATGCCTTCTGGTATACTGCAGTAATCCAAACCAAATGTTATATTTGCACAAGGTCAACAATTTCTCCATGTAAATGAGTTAATCTGGAACAATTTTATTTGTTGTACTGGTGATTTCAACTTGCATCTGGATCTGGTGGTTCATTATGCATCTGCCGATCTGGGTCTGTTTTATTTATAAGTTGAAGCTATCAGTGTACAACTGGATCTGCAAGTTCTCTATGCACCAGATAGTCTAAATATAAATTATTTTGTTTGATTATTGAGTTTAAGCTAGGTCTATTTCTGCATGCTGATTAGGTACCAGCAGATTAGGGTGAATGTTCTTTGTTGCATTTATGACTTCAAGCTAACAGACATGGGACATTTCATGACAATTGAATAGCATGAATGTTTCTATTTAGAAGTAATAGTTATTCCCACGATGTTAGACATGGGACATTTCATGACAATTGAATAGCATGAATGTTTCTAGTTAGAATTAATAGTTATTCCCAAGATGTTAGATTTGGGACATTTCATGACAATTGAATAGCATGAATGTTTCAAGTTAGAATAGTTATTCCCAAGATGTTAGACATGGGACATTTCATGACAATTGAATAGCATGAATGTTTGTATTTAGAATTAAAAGTTTTTCCCAAGATGTTAGACATGAGACATTTCATGACAATTGAATAGCATGAATGTTTCTATTTAGAATTAAGTTATTCCCAAGATGTTAGACATGGGACATATCATGACAATTGAATAGCATGAATGTTTCTATTTAGAATTAATAGTTATTCCCAAGATGTTAGACATGAGACATTTCATGATAATTGAATAGCATGAATTTTTTTAGTTAGAATTAATAATTATTCCCAAGATGTTAGACATGGGACATTTCATGATAATTGAATAGTATGAATGTTTCATGGTCAGTATGGAATACATATCACTAAGAATTAATATGCCCTGGATGTTAGACATGGGACATTTCATGATAATTGAACATCATGAAGGTTTTGAATATCATGAATGTTTCAAGTTAGAATTAATAGTTATTCCCAAGATGCTAGACATGGGACATTTCATGATAATTCAGTGAGGAATGCATATCAACATGTTGCTAGGTCAAGCAGGATGGCAAGTGCAAAAAACCAAGATAACAAGAGAAAACCATACCACTTATCAATAAGTATCACACCACTTAAAATGTATCATATATATCACACTACTTAAAATGTATCATATATATCACACTACTTAAAATGTATCAATATGTATCACACCACTTAAAATGTATCATATATATCACACTACTTAAAATGTATCACATATATCACACTACTTAAAATGTATCAATATGTATCACACTATTTAAAATGTATCAATATGTATCACAATACTTATAATCTATCAATAAGTAGCATAACACTTAAAATGTATTGTGTATCATAACAAATGAAATCTATTAATATGTATTATCACACTTCATATCCATATATCTCTGTTGATCTTACTCTTAACATTACATCCAAATGTAAAAATGCAGATTTTCGTCACTAATACTCTAATGTGGGTGGAAACATTATACAAGCAATGTTTCTGTACTATACTGTTTGTAATTTATTTTTGTATCCACATAACATTCTAAAACAGTGGCATATAATGTTAAATGCCCATACACAGACATTCTTCGCCTGAACATTAGCCTATGATAACCATGATCTGGATAACTGTTCATTCAGAATCTACTGCAGAAAATATTTTAATGGAGCCCCGAGTGGCCGAAAGGTGTAAAGAGCTATCCATTACGGATCACTGCCATCTCACCTGTCTATGTGGGTTCCAGTATCAGATTCAGCCAATGTGGGTATGTGAGAAAGCAAGCCAGTAGCTTCACATAGGTCGGTGGTTCTTTCCGGGGATTTTCCCAGCTTCTTCCTCCACCATTAAAACTGGCTGATATTAAAGCCTATATTGTGCTGACAAATGGCGTTAAACCCTACAACAAATACCACCACAACAACCATACACAGACATTGCCACATGACATTCTAAATCATTTGCATATAATGTTAAATGCTCATACAAAGACATTGCCACATAACATTCTAAACCAATGGCATATAATATTAAATGCCCATACACAGACATTCTAAAACGGTGGCATATATTAAATGCCCATACACAGACATTGACACATGACCTTCTAAAATGGTGGCATATAATGTTAAATGCCCATACACCAACATTACCACATTACATTCTACACCTGAACATTAGCCTATGATAACCATGATCTGGATAACTTTTCATACCAAATCTCCTGCATCAAAAGCCCATTATGGCCAACTCCTCCTTGACCCTGATATCACTCATCAACGTCAGTTCCATGCCTTCATCAACTGCATATCCAGACACAGCTGCAATGATTGGTTTGGATGTCAGAAGTCAAGAGGAACCTTTAAATAAAATCAGATAATGGCTACCTGTAGTGTTTTGTAAATTGATAGCAAATTCATTTCATTATATACTGTATAAATACACAAACATGCACATACACGAAAAATGAAAATTGAGTCTACTGTTTTATTCAATTCTTTCCTATAACTTTGACGCATGACCTTTTAATGCAATCATAACCATACTTTTTTCTAGCTACTAGTGAACCTATGATGATGCACAAATAGTCATGAAGTAATTGCTGATTGAAAACCAATAAATGATACAGGCAGAACTGCATGACATGTCATGTAGAAAGATAATTTGGTCAAGCATTATTTTGAAGTCTGCAAAGGGTTACTACATCAAGTTAACTCAAGAATAAACTGTGGCAGAAGATCCCACATTTTTAAAATAAAAGTCCCACCTTACAGACTGACTCTCTACTGCCCTTCCCCACCCCACCACTTAGTTGTAAATGCTATTAAAAACAAAACATTTTATGCATTAGTCACGATATATCCCTGCTTTGTTTAACAATGTGATATATCTGCCTTGTTTTAGAAATTCACAATGGATCTTTTGAGTTACTTAGTTTTCAATGCTAGAAAAACATTATTTGCATTAGTCATGTCATATATCCCTACTTTGTTTTAGAAATTCACATATTGATGTCCTGAGTTTGTTGACCTGGTTTGAGGAAACCAACAAAGGAATGCCAGGTTGAGAAAGTTGAAACAGTTGATGTAAATATCAGTGGAGGTACACTATTTTATAATGGTGTTACTATTCTCCCTAGAGACAGGGTGATGCTTGTTGATTTTAGCAATAGTCAGTGCATTCTTCTTAACAATTCACATCAAGCAGTTACAACATACAAACTCACAGGAATACCTTGTGACATTTGTGTGGTAGATGATGAAGAGGCTGTATAACCAAAAAAAATTCAGATTCTATCAGTCAGGGATGATGTCATCAGTCCAGTCAGAACAATAACAAATAAATATAAGTGCTGTGGAATTACGGCAGCTGGGAAGGAAGAGATGGTTGTGGTTGGGTACTGTGGTAATAACAAGTATTGCTGGAGTCTAATCAGAGATGGGAGAGAGGTCAATTATTCTGATCAGTATGACTCACCATCTGGATACTATAACTACATAGCACTGAATAACTCTAAAACACGAGTCTATGTTACTGTGCCTGATGGAGATTCCCTTCAGTGTTTCAATATGGAAGGCAAGAAGCAGTATACCTGCAGTCCAGACAACCTCAAACGTCCTAGATGAGTAGGTGTGGACAGGGATGACAACATCAATGTTGTTGGAAGTTATTCTCATAACATTCATCAGTTATCACCAGAAGGGTGCATAATACAGATCATAACTACAGGGGTCCCACTGAATCCAAGGGCAATCTGTTTTGACAACAATAGAGACAATTTTATCCTTGCAAACTATTCTGAAAAGCCAAAGCTACACATTTACCAACTGAAATAAAACCTAAAAACTGGAAATCTAATCAGCATAGATATAATAATTGACCTTTGCAGAAATAGACAGCTGAGGTATCTTTGAAAGTGCAAATAAGTGACTCTCAAGATGAGTTATATTGTGGGATGATTTGTCACTTATATTACAAATAATAACGCCATTTATAAGCCCATGATAGGCTATATATGGCAGCCAGTATTATTGGTGGAGGAAGAACCCGGGAAAAAAAACGGAGAGAACCCCCGACCCACAAGAAGCTACTGGCAAGCTTTCTCACATAACTACATTAGCCTAATCTTAGACTTAAACCCACGCAGAAAGAGGTGAGATGGCAGTCATCTGTAACAGAAAGCGTTTTAGACCACTCTGCCACTTGGGGCCCCACCGGTTTGCATAATTCGTTACTTGGATTTACCTTAGAATTTGAAATCTACCTAATTTGTAAGTACAATTTAAAAATGTTTTCGGTAACTAACAATGGATTTTCAAAAGAAACTTTTGTTTTTGTCTTATTTGCATGGCATATATTATTAGATTAATAACGCTTAATAAACTCATGAGAATATAAATATTTGAAATGTATTTCTATTGTGAAATTTACATATCAACACCTTTAAAATATTAAATATTTCTTGATGAGCATGAATAATTGGTACACATCATTTGTTGAATCTATGTAACTGACAGCCTGTACACTGCTAGCACTCCTCCATTTCTTCTCAACTTATTACTATAATTTCTGACCCTCTAATGGTACTGCTCTTCTGCTAGGATTACCACTCCTACTATTTCTATTTATTCCCCTTATAATAGTACACCTAAGATTACCACTCCTACTATTTCTATTTATTCCATTCTAATAGTACAACTAAGATTTGCACTCCTACTATTACTATCTGAAGTTTGCAAAAAAATAATAAAAGCAAAACAATTAAAATCTTATAAAAGTCTACTTAATAAATTTATCAAATACTTTTCATCTGTTTTCGATTCTCTATTTTCAAGTAGATTTAGTAGTGATTCATCTCTGAAATATTCTGCCTTTGGTAAATTTTATATTTTGATGTATGTGTAGTAAACAAAAAGACTAGTCAAGAACCCTCTATACATGTCCTCAAAATGGCCACATGTATGAAGCCTGTCTAAATCTTTCATTAGTACACTATTGTGCTGAGATCTGTGACAATGCTGGATGGCCCAATGTCTGAGGCTTGTTTAACCTTCTATGCCCGAGTAAAACTGCTAGTAAAAAAAAAAACAGAATGGCTCTATCTAGGACATAGTACCATTAGAGAATAATGAAACATATGATTAGAGTAGTACCAATAGAAAATCACAAATCAGTGAAGCATATAATGAGTCTGATACACCTGCCAATGAGTTGTCATGGCTCCTGACTCCACTAGCCTGGACCCTTCTACATTCCCAAGTCCACAGAGGGTCATTTTTGTCCCCAACAACTTTCTTACAGAAGTGTTTTATTGCATTACAAAAATATATACCAACCTGTTCCTTTACTAACAACTCTATTGGCTAGTCACATTTCAAATGCTTCTTTTATCACAACTGACCTGACAGACAGGATTAGGTCCAAGGTACAAGACAGGTCCCATCAGCTTGGGAAGTCTGACATTGACTCCATCTATGAGGCGAATACCTGTAACGGAAAAAACATATATTTTCCAATGAGTGACTTTGTGTGTTATGTTTAACAACACATAAACACAAAAAACTATTTGATGCCTAAGCAACTGGAATAATTTGCCTTGTCAAAGGACACAATACAAAGACTGGAGCAATAATTCAATCCCATACATGAATGATTTAAGAATATCATGGTATCTGCCTTAATGTTAATACAAAGACTGGTGTAATAATTCAATCCCATAATACACCACAAAGATTGGTGTAATAATTCAATCCCATAATACACCACAAAGACTGGTGTAATGATTCAATCCCATACATAAATGATTTAAGAATATCATGGTGTCTGCCTTAATGGTAGAAATTTAACAAAAAAAATAAGAATGATCCCACAGTCAGCAGTAAACCAATGACTGAACTGGTTTGAGATATTTTCTATATTCTTTAATGGTCAATGCCATTTTAGCACACATGGTAATGGTTTGATTTCAAGGACATTATAATTAACACATTCACAGGGCAGGATTACAATAATAGGAATATATATTGTGGTGGAGATATCAAAATCAAGAATAGGGAACTAAGGAGCTGTGGAGACTCCAACATAAATAAAAAAGATATAAGGAGTTGTAGAAACACAATAAGGTTATCTAGACCCAAGGCAATTTGTGTATCATGTCCTACCCAAGACCACACAATGCCATTGGCCACAATAGTTTACACCCCCAAACCAAGAGGGTAATGAATCATAGAAGCATGTAGTGACTATGATACACTAACCAATGAGTTGCCATGGCTCTTGACTCATTACTTAAGCCACTTCTATATCCCCAAGCTCAGAGAGGGCATTTTGATGTCAAAACAATTTTGTTATAAAAGTGTTTTATTGCATTGCAAATATATGCCAACATGTTCCTGTAGCAACAACTCTAGTCCCATTTCCAGTACTACTTTGCTCCAACTGACCTGCCAGTCATGATTAGGTCAAGAGCATGAGGCAGTCCTATCTGCTTGGTAAGTTTGATAGTGTCTCCCTCTATAATAGGCACACCTGTAACAAAATATATATTTGCCATTGATTGATGTTGTATTGTTTTATAGCACAGAAACACAAAATAAGCTATTGTATGACTAGGCAACTGAAATAAAAATTTTAAGCATCTGTCTTCCTGGTAGTGTTAGGAATTTAAAAAAATTAAGAATGATCACTCATGTAACAAATTAAATAATGAACCATTGATTTTAATTGGCACAAAATATTTTCTAAATCTAATTCTTGCTTTGTATTTGTCCTTGGTATCAGATTCAGATTGAATAATTCATATCCAGATATGATTGATAGCCAGATTGAATAATTGATATCCAGATTACATAATTGATATCCAGATTGCATAATTGATATCCAGATTGCATAATTGATAATTGATATCCAGATTGCATAATTGATATCCATACTACATAATTGATATCCAGATTGCATAACTGATAATTGATATCCAGATTGCAAAATTGATAACTGATATCCAGATTACATAACTGATATCCAGATTGAATAGATGATATCCAGATTCAGTAATTGATATTCAGATTGAATAATTGATATTCAGAGGACCCAAAATCCTGAGTTGTCATTTAATGACACTTATAAAATTTTATTTGGTAATATCTTACCATGAACATGGGAAACATGTTCATTCTTCAACCCATTAGTCATGTACACATGAGACACCAAGGACAGGTGATGGGCTTGACCTTTGTCTTTTCTGGGCCGTCCAGGTCCAATATTCTTTCTTTTGTTTGGTGGTTCAGTGTATTTATGTGGTGGTGGGATAAAAGTCTCTCCATTTGGCAGGGGTTTGAAGAAACTTAATAATGAAGACATGCCAAAGCACAAATAGTCTAAGATTATTGATGATATTAACTATATATAAATCAAACACAAATAGTCAAAGACTTTAGCATTTATGATTAAACATAAAACCTAACTGGACTTTCATAGTTTTTATTGCATTATTATATTGAGACAATAAAATTACTTGCCCGATGGTCTGTGGTCATCGCATCTTCCTGTACTGAGATATCGTTACTGGATAAATAAATTCAAATGGCTTATTTTCAAATGCAAGCATTTATTTGTTATAATCAAGAGCGCTCATTAAAGATGTTGTCCAGCTGTTAATGAATAGTGGTATATATAGTGGGCTTTCTACACGCTTATAATGGATAGATCCGAAATGACTAGTCAAGCTCCGCCCCCTTTTAGACAGTTACTACGAACCCCAAGCTTCCTATTAAAATGGCTGACTCATCACAGAATACAGGCACCATGTCAGATTCTCTCTCGCGTATTCCCGATAACATTTCACTTAAATACCTTCCTGATCAGAGAAACTTTTCAGTCAAGTGTTGCAGAAGACTTTGATCTACTTTACGCAAGGATATATACACGATATACTAGTTAAGTTCCGCCCCCGTAGAGAGCTTTCTACACGCTTAGAATTGATGAATATTTGTTTAGTTTTATTTCTTCTTTTTAATTATTAAATGCTTCAGATATACATTTATGCGAAGCGAAGAGAACATATAAATCGGGTTTGTTTCGTTGAAGAAAGCACTATTTATATTTCTCATATTGGATTATACCAAATATGCTTGGCAAAAAATAAATTGGTCATTTTTTAATACATTAGCATTTTCCTGATGTGTCAGACCAGTGCGAAATGTCATATTACGGTTTTAAATGGCATCATTTTGAAAAATATAAAAGAGCTTAATGCAAAAATGCTTTCTATCAAATTCTCAATACCAAAGTTTGTTACTTTTACTGACAACATGGTGTTTGTGTCGTGTGCATCATTCCTCGAAATATGGGAGTAACGAAGTCTCCTGTTGCCATGCTTGGCAATTTAACATACACCTTTCTATGCTTGCCCATTTCAAATTCCTTGATACCTAATAATGTCTTCTTAGCACCCTGTGTTAATTTAGCATGTGTCATTTTGTCTAAATCGATATATTTAACTAATATGCTGATTTTTCGGCCCACACTCGTACTGACACTTTTCTTGTCATGCGGTCTGCTTCGGTGGGTCTCCCTAAACACAGTAATGGACAGTAATGGACTGTAATGGACAGTAATGGGGACAAAAAAAAGAATATTGCGAAAGAAATTATAGTAATATACATTAAATATTATACCTTTTTTATAAGGACTTGAATACATAAATCATAAATACCAAATGTTGTTGTGATATTGTTTTATTAGTGCACATAATACGCTTTAATTAGAATAATGCCAAAACTCTCTCTCTCTCTCTCTCTCTCTCTCTCTCTCTCTCTCTCTCTCTATATATATATATATATATATATATATATATATATATATATATATATATATATATATATATTCTTTGCTAAGACTATCCACATTTTTTATTTTGTTCTAGTCTGACTCCGCTCAGCTCTCATCCTTTTTCTCTGGTGAGGTTTTTTCCATCCTGAAGGTGTCTTTGGAATAGTGATTTTACCATTTGTCGACCTTACTGTTAACTTATTTATACCCTTGTCTTTAAGAAACTTTCTAAATATTGCTTGTCGTTCAGTTTCTGTTTCTTGACACCAAACGTCAATAGAAACTCTGTGATGCATATAATTGGATGCCAGCTTGAAATTGCCTCTTCCAATCAATGATCTTTCGGCGTCTTTATACTGGGAACTGACAATCGATTGTAGTATGTCTATCAAATCGGAGATTTTTTTTTGCTTCCAGCTGGTTCCAATCTTCAGGATATTATTCGCAGACTCTGCATTATTATTTGTCCAGTGGGCGTCAACATTTTTTACTCTCGTGGGATAGTTAACATGGTCCCTCAGTAATGGTAGCATTCGTTTTTCGAAGTATGGCTGGAAACCCGACGCTTTTTCCGAAATGACATCTGTTGCATGTTTTATTCTATATTCTAATACTACTGAATTATCTGCTTGTGAAATTCCTTCGTCACCGAAAAGGGTGTTTAAAATTGATTTTCTGTCTTGCACGTTGACGCCGACCCTATTTTTTAAATAACCAGTGACATTTTTCTTCAGGTGAAGTGTGTAAACAATCTGTGTCGCTCCAGGGAATGACCGCTTTAAACTTTTGCGAATCGCACTTTCGTCATCTGAGCCGACAACCATGTTTTCTATTTCTTCATTTGTCAAATGACTGGCAATTTGTGAGAAGAAAGCATTGTATGTTTCAAAGTCAGATTTACCATGTAGAAAAGAGGGGCCGAAAAAATTAGGAGACTCTCCGGTATCGGTTCGTAAAAGAGCTCGGTTTTTGAAAACTGTTGATGTTAAGTACATTTCTCCAAGATTAAATGTTTTGTCCACACCTAATACCGTTCCATCCATCGTACAACAGAATCGTTTAATATCCTGTATATGTGCGTCAGTGTACAGTATGATGGATGGACCAGATTCAACGTGTCGGACAACTCTAATGAAATGGTGATGAGAATATATTTTACTTTCTACATTAATAATGTGGTCGGCCAGATTTCTGTTGTAAACGTCTTTGGCTGGTTGACGTTCTTGTCTTGTTTGTCTGTGTTTAATGTTTTGGACAACCTTGATATTTCTGGGAATGTCATAAACATCTTCTCCTTGGTTTATTTTGTCGTACACATCTTTTGCGGAGTCATGTTTTACCATACTTGCAGTCACAACCTTTACGCGTTGTGTAGTTCTTATGTATTCCTTGTGAGATTCTGGTTTTAATGTATTTCCATGAATTGTCCTACCAGGAAATACACCAACATACTCCATAATCGAGACAAATTTAGATAGTGTTATACAGTGTGGCACATTTCCTATCCAAGTTACACGTCGCTTGTATTTTAGTGAGTTCTTGTGCTTGCTATATGCCCGATGCACAACCAACATGTCAGAAGCATCTGGTTGTGGTTCAAGTGGACAGTAGACGCGCACACCGTTTAATTGTTTTTCAGTGCAATATTGTCCGTCTCTTTTTATAACGCTGACCAGTTTCTCGTTTACTGTAACAATGTAATTTGTGGGAGAAGTACCTTTCACCCACGTACCACAGTCGTCCCAAAACTCTTTCCTCTTACCCGTTTTCGTTCTCTCTTCATTTAATGTATTGTCAACTATAAAGAACACGTTTTCTTTTATGCCAGGCGGTACACGTGGTAGTGCACTATGATATTCATTTAGGTTTAAAATTCTCAATGTTTCTGTTATGTCCATAAACTTCTCATTCTTCAAAATCCCACTGTGAGACTCAACAAGAGTAACCTTACCTGAATTCCCAAATATTGATGCTGATTCATTTTTTGTTACAGAAACATTTTCCCTAAATACCTTGTTTGGCTTTATTGATTCCAGTGCGAGGTCATAAGTGTCATCTTTGTCAACTAGGCTGGTATATCTGTTCGAACAATTTACGTATGTGGAATCATTATTCTTGAATGACCACGAGGAGCAGCGACGACGTTTCGGAGTCTGCCAGTCACCGTCATCTGATTGACGCTTAGGTGTGGACGTTTCCATGCTAACGACACGTTCAGGTGTGTAATTACTGGGATAGTCATCGATGTCTAGGATACTAGTTGAGGCTGTGATTTTACTTGGAGGGTCGGTTGGGTTACTGACTGGAGGTTCATTAACGGTCGGCTTAATGATTGGTTGATCTCTGACGGATAGTGGTTCACTGACAGTTTCAGTTTTGATGGTCAGGTTGTTGCTTGGTGGTTCACTGACGGTTGGAGGTTCACTGACGGTCCTGTGACTGATGGTCGGGTTACTGATTGATGGTTCACTGATGGTGGGGTTATTGATATGTGTGTCATTGACGTTATTATCAACCAATGCCACAAAATGATTAGGGGTCCATGTTTTTCTTTTTTTTTACTAAAAGAACGTTAGCTGGTTTGGTTACATTGCTCCACATCACTGAAATCGTCAATCCTTCTGCTGCATGGTTAAAGGATGTATTTAAGGCCCTAAATGCCAAGTCCTTTGTCCCGTTTACAGCTGGATAAACACTACGTAACGGACGCTTTATAACCATGGCAAGGGCAATCATAGTCCACGCCGAGGAAAAGCTCCCAATCTGAGCGCAATTTAATGTTGCATCAGAATAATCTGGCGATAATAAATGAATACTTGATCTATTTGGATGCCCTAAAATCGCCGACTCTTCAAGCACCATCATTAAAGTTGTCTTGTAGCGCAGTTCGATGGACTTGGATTCATTACCGCACAAAATGATTGAGACGGCGTTGAAAAGACAGTCTCCATCCCCAGTTGTTCTTAATGGTATTCCTTTCTCGGCATGGTACCGGAGCAAAATGTTAGCAGCAATTTCATCCACTAGTAGACTGGGGTGTTCAGCGTATTTGCAAGAACAGTACCTTTCATCACTCAACAAAACTTCCCGCTCAACTGCAGCTTTGTGTTTTTCAAGTCCAATCTTAGAAGCCTGTTGTAATGGGAAAAAAATATTATAAACATTTATAACTTTGTAGAATATCTATTGCAAACATAGGTTTTCTACCAAGAATTTCTTGAGAAAATATTTAATTAAAGATCAAAAGCAAATTTATTAATTGTACCGATAAAAATCAAAATAGTTCACGTCAACCAGATATCTAATAAACTGGTAATTGTGTAATTTATAAACAGTAGATATATTGATTAAAATGAAACAACCCAATATGTACTCGGCAGTAATAAATACAAGACATTTACACATATAACTATATTTAACTAAGTAAACACATAGACTAAAAATCAAATTTCATTGTCAGTAACTTTACAAATCGCTAAAATTACAGATCATTACAATCAAAAATATATCTGGTCTTTTGACAAGTTGCACGAAATTGAGGTTTTATAATTACAAGTCTAATAATATGATCATTATAAATATTTGGGAGAAACTTGTCAAACAGCCTAGAAAAATATACAAATAAATCATTATAAATAATTCATTACTTTTTGAAGTCGTGTGATAACCATCAAGTAATCACAGTTGCCTCCTATCGAACGACACTGACCACAGATGTATCCCTCATCAATAGAAGACCAGGTCTTAAAGTCTTTGCTTGTTATCACTTCGCAAGTAGAGTGGAACCAAGAATCACATACCTGAATCAAAATGTATAGATACAAACTGTCGGCTGTCACAAATTGACATGGGTAAACTATTAACGTTATATGTATGCAAATTAATAATAATAATAATAATAATAATAATAATAATAATAACTTTATTTATGATCCTAATAAATTAGATCTAGGAAGGTGGTGGGTGTATCTAATTTAGATGTATCAGATGGTTTAAGATTTGGCATAAACATAAAAAAAGTAATTTATGATGTGGGCCTTAAGAAGAATCGAGTATGTTAAAATAATATGCATTATATAGATATACAGAAATAATAAATGAGAAGATGGATAATATTTTCTTGTAATAATTTTGGGAGTTTAAATATAATACTCTATGAGAAATATAAAATATGATTTATTTAACGTCCTAATTAAAAACAACAATACAACAATACTTCTATGTAGCATATTAATGACATCATTTAAAAAAGGCTTGAGTCATTACAACATGGATGACTTGCAAACAAATACAGAAACAACATAATACATTACTAGTTAAAATACCTAATATGCGAATCATATATCATCCGACAATAAAGTTACTGAGATGTAAGAATACCATTACAGAGAGAGAGAGAGAGAGAGAGAGAGAGAGAGAGAGAGAGCGCATGTATTATCGAGATAATGGAATTTATCATCCAAAATGTTTTTATGATATTCAGGTCATTTCCTTCTTTCAAATTGATTTTACTACATTACATTAACCATTTTCAAGATACATACTGGTATAGAATTGGCAACAAATAACATTGAATTGGTCAAATTTTCTTATCAAAGACTCAATTATATGACGGAAATATAGAATGTTAATTGAAGGACTAAAAATCCTCATTTTGCGATCGGTGACATACAACAATGAATCTGGTAATAATGCTAATTATAAAATGCAATTAATATTGAAAACATCTACTTAACCAAGTTTAACTGAATTTAAGAAAAGTACTGTTATTAATTTTTTTTTTACAAGTAATGTTGTTAACAGGACATATATAAGCTTGGGATTATATTACTTATTATTCTAATCGCTTCTTTCAACTTTCCTTTTCACATTTGAAAGCATATTATTGAAACACTGTGTTTATTATAAATGGCAACAACTGATACTTTATTTTGCAAATATGTATTTTATGTAGATACTGTTTAATGTTAAACACAGATAACATGAGGTTTGAATGCTTTTACAGACACTCAAAGGAATAATATCATAATAATGATATAAATTAAAGATCGTTAAATGGAAACTAAACAATATATAAGTAATTGAAAAGATGACATACCTCACATAAAAGACTGCCCGACTCACAAGCTTTCTTACAATCACCACAAGGAAACTGTTTCTTGCTCTTTCCTTTTACCATTCTGATAATATCCAAGATCTCACAAACGTCAACAAAATTGAAAATTTTAACACGGTGAATAGAAAACTGACTTTTGGTTTGACTGCAACCTTCTTATATAAGGAATAAATGGATCCTTCTTGATGCCAATTATTTACATTAATATCACTGTTTAAACATAAGCGAAAGTTAGTAACAAGCACTATTGTTTATATATCGATTCAAGTCTGTAACAAATAATACTGTTGATACCACTATTCAGTTCTGTTAATGTTCATTGACCATTACATCTCACAGTATGTCGATAAATGATAATTATGTTAGGCCTTATATGACACTGCCTGCTCAACTTACTGGATTCTATGTGCAGCTAAAGTGGACATCAAAGACATGTGTAAAAGGTGTGAAAGCGGCATTTAATGAATGCACACTATGCTAGTTTTAGGTGTTTCAGCTATTTGTCCTACAATAGAAATCAGTTCACTATTTTTTTAGTATAATTTTTGCAAAAACGAACACTTAAACGGAGTCTCTTAAATGATGACAGAAATACAACGATACATTTATTAAGTTCCATATATATGCAACTCTTATTATTTAAGTCCTTACAATAAAAATTATAATATTTAATGTACATTACTATAATTTCTTTCGCAATATTCTTTTTTTCCCCCCATTACTGTCCATTACAGTCCATTACTGTCCATTACTGTGTTTAGGGAGACCGTGCTTCGGTGACATTCAATCATTGTATCACTTAATACATGCATCAAACTCTTGCTCTGAACAAAGGTCTGTAAACACGGTATCTGAAGCAAAAGAAGAAAAATATTTTGTAATACTATATGAGATATAATGTTATCATTACATTTAAATTTACAGTTAAATTGTACTCTTTTCGATACTCTTTTAGCTTTACATTCCAGATCAAATTTCATTTTATTTATTTATTTATTTATTTATTTATTTATTAAAATTATCTAGTTTATTGATTGTCTCTATAGGTTTTAGGGGCCCCTAGTGGTCTAAAGCGCTCTCCCTTACGAATAACTGCCATCTGAATAGCGGAGAACTCGCCCCATGGAGAACTCGCCCTGGGAGAACTCGCCCAATTGAGAACTCGCCCTAGGAGAACTCATCCCAGGTGTCAGGAGAAGTCGCCCCATAGTGGTTGGAGAAGTCGCCCCACTTTGCCTGGAGAAGTCGCCCCAAGGATAATATATAATAATTCTGAGATTTCGCCACATGTTTGTCAAGGCTTTATTTATTGTTGTTTTTCTTCAACTTAGTAATTTATTAAATCTATAAAATTTACAATTTTGTTTTTAACTTTTCCATGTGATCATCTCCGCTTCTGCTGTACTTAACAAAAAATAAGTGTTCTGTCCCTTTCACTTTGCTCTTCAAATCATTAGATGCGTTTTATTTGGACAAATAAGAGAGGATGTAAGCATGATGGGATGTCTGTAGTTTTAGATATTAAATGGTTCCAACATAATAACCTAAATCATCCTGAGATGACGTTATGACATTGACTTTTATAACCCGAAATCGACTGAATTGGCGCTGACCGTCAATAAGCCAAAGTGTTATGTTATTATCTCTCTAACTGAACAACTTAATCTGATTTTTCATTGAGATTTGCTAACTATTAACAAATGATACTTAAACTCAATTTAAAAAAAAAAAAAACAACACATTATTGATGCCTCTTCAAGAAATGCGGTCGCTATCGCGTTAATCATCATGGCTAATGCGTAGAGCACCGGTGTATGTTACATTTAGATGACGAAAATGTTCTTTTTTCTTTTTCTTTTCTGTCTGTTTAGTACTAATAAAAAAATCTTGAAAATTCTTGGGTCTTCTTTAAGTGATGATTTATTTTTATAAAGTGTTTTTACGCTCACAAACATCCCATTTGGATCGTTTTACAACAAGCTCTGACCTCGAGATGTCTTCCAATAACCATGGTACTCGATTATGATGAAAAGTTTTTAATCATTATGAAAATATTTTACCAACTTTTATGAAACTTTTTGTGAAGAGTTTTGTGATTAGTTTTATGAAGAACGTTTCCCTCATAAAGTCATAGATGTATTTGATTCGGAATCCGGATAATAGAGAGAAGAGAAAAACGAATGAATGAGCTCCTTAAAGAAGGTGTCACCACGATGATGGATACGTCTACATCTGTAATGAAAAACGAATATCTTGCCAGCTTCTGAGTATGAGGAACTTTATTTAAATAAACAACACACATATATTACTACATTCTAGAAACACATCTATAAACTTTATAATCAAAATTCATGAAATACTCACAAATTACACTTTCCTTTTAAGCTTTCCAACTTCATTCATTCGTATAATTTCTGCAGTTTAGATTATTATACAAATAAATAATTCTCGATCAATTTCATGATAGCCAAAAGTATAAAATGTAATAGCTGCAATTAATGCAACAATGAATTTAAAGAAATGTATTTCACTCATTTTAAAACAGAATATTGATTTGGAATATGTTGCTAGATATTATTCTTTCTTGCTTAAAGAATACTTTACTTCAACATTAAATCTAAAGATGAAGTTGGTAGCGAATTCGACTTTTACAATAAAAATTACAATACATATAATTAAATACGAATTCTTTAAAACATTTAAACATTCCATTACAATATATTATAAATACAAGTATTAAGTGAACAATGTTGCTAACATACCAATTTTACCATTAAAATCTCAAACATTAAAAATACTTATTTCTAAAAGAAGTTTACGACATATACAGTTCTTACCTGTAATGAGAAAACGAACATCCTGCTAACTTCTAAGTATGAGGAACTTACCTGGGCGATATACGCATCTATTTATATTCATTTGGCGCAAATCAGGATCAAATATGGCCACCCTTAATATACCAGGCTAGCAGAGATGTCTGTTCATCATTAGATAAGAACCATTTTGTATTGCGTCATTCGACAGAAAGTTAAACCTACTCTTAGTCACTGGATTAGAAATTCGCCAATGCATAATCTTGAAATCTGTTTGGTTTGCAGAATTATATATTTCTTACTGAGCAAACTTAGGAGTTCTTACTGAATCAGCTAAAATACTCGTATAATGCCTTTAGTAACATCATACACTTATTCCACACAACAATGTACATTCGTATAGCTAGTGATGTACGTTGCCAATTTTATACTTGCACAGCAACTATTTTCATTTCACGTTTGTATGGTTTTCTTCTAATACGTACTCTCATATACTTCTTAGAATGGTCTCTGTCACCAAACTGTTTATCACAAACTTCACATCTGAATCATACTCTCCAGTTTGTATTCTCATGTGTATCTTTAAATTACCTTTATTACAAAATACTTTATTACAAACTTTATATTTGAATCCTTTATCTCCAGTTTACACTGCAATATATGTCTCTTTGAATGACCTTGGTCACTAAAGAACATATCACAAACCTCACTTTTGAATGTTTTTCTCTCCAGTATGTATTAGTTGCCTGTTTAAATTACTACTATCACAGAACATTTTATTAGAAACTTCACATTTGAACGTTTTTCTCCAGTATGTCATGTGTATCTTCAAAAGGTCTTTATTGCTAAATGATGTATTGTAAATGTTACACTTGAAAGATTTTCACCATTATGCGTCCCCATGTGCCTCTTTAAATTACCATTCTCACCAAACATATTGTCACATATTGTTCTTGCAAATGATTTTCCTGTTCATTATGCAATCTCACATCATTCCTATAACTAAAATGTTGGTATGTGAGAAAGTTTTCCAGTAGCTTCTCGTGTGTCGGTGGTTCTTTCTCAACATGCATACGATTCAACATGTTTCTAGGACTCCCTCTTTGCAATGGCTATTGTTATCACACCGTTATGCAGTCCAAACAGTTACATTGCTGGCCCCAAAAGTGCTTCTTCGCGTTATTCATATCATGCACAATTCTGACATATCACATGGTGGTTGAACGAATCGCCGGAACGGAAATAATCACAGGACAACCGTCACCCCAGCTAATTTTGCAATACTAATACAGGTACCTATCATTTTCAAGTATAAATGTAACAGCAAGCATATATTTCATTTATCTTTCCGGACGCTTAATTAACGGTACACCGTTTATTATGGAATGCAAGAAATTTTTTTGTTTGACAATATTAATAATATGATGTTCAAAACATGTTCAAAAATGACCATTATATCTAAACATTGCATAACGAACTTCACATATGCATATTTTCTCAACATGCATACGATTCAACATGTTTCTAGGACTCCCTCTTTCCAATGAATATTGTTATCGCAACGTTATCCAGTACAAACAGTTAAATTGCTGGCCCCAAAAGTGCTTCTTCACGTTATTCATATCTTGCATAAGTTTGACATATCACATGGTGGTTGAACGAATCGCCGGAACGGAAATAATCACAGGACAACCGTCAACTCAGCTAATTTTGCAATACTAATACAGGTACCTATCATTTTCAAGTATAAATGTAACAGTAAGCATACATTTTATTTATCTTTCCGGATGCTTAATTAACGGTACACTGTTCCTTATGGAATGCAAGAAATTTCTTTATTTGACAATATTAATAATATGATGTTCAAAACATGTTTATATTCATTGCATTAGTCCTTGTATGATGTGCAAATGTTTCTATATGCTGTGATTTTGTCCCATTAAGATGTGCAAATTTCTTCATATATGGTGCTTAACAGAAAACTTACTTAGCAAAACAGAAAACTTTATAAGGGAGATATATTATCTACCAGTACACCACGTGATGTATGTAGCATAGGAGTCTGATGTTTTATCAATAAAGTACGATGAAAGTACTATATAGCATCGATAAGTTGTTTTCGTGTTCTCTGAGATTTCATCGTATTTTATTTATAAAACGTCAGACTCCTGTGATTGTAGCAAGACATAATGTTAAATTAAAGTAACATGTTATTGTTGTTGTTGTAATGTTTAACGCCATTTTCCAGCACACGCTAGGCTTATACGTGGCGGCCAGTATTAATGATGGAAAAAGAACCCGGGAAAGAAACTCGGACAGAACCACCGACCCACGAGAAGCTACGAGCATCAAGTAAAATGAACTAAGAGGCTATTTAATACTGTACAAGTGTTCCGATTATTATGTAAATATGTTCTAGAGATTTTCATCATCATCAGTCTCTTGACCTTTTGTGGTCGTCGAGGCACTGTACTGCTGAACATCTGACCAGTTCACTCCATTTGTCTCGATCATGTGCCAATGCCTGTGTCTCCGCAACACTGGTCCATTCTGTGATGATGTCACTCTCAACTCTTTTCTCTACCTACCTCTCATTATGTCACTTTGGACACTACCCTGCAGTACTGTTGTGGATAGACAGATGGCTCTTGTGAAATGACTATACCATTCCATCTGTCTCTTTCTGACGGTGGTAAGGAGGTTTCGTAATGGCCTACTTTGTGCCTGATGGTGTTATGCACTTCTTCATTTGCGATGTGGTCCATGTAAGAGATGCCAAGGATGGTTCTGTATCATCTCATTTAAAGTGCATGGATTCTTCGTTGTAATTCTGCTTTCAGTGTCCAGGCCTCACCAGAGATTTTCATAAAGCCGTCAAATTGGTTGAAAAAAATAATATATTTATAGTAAAATTAATCTTACATACACCGTACACAAACAACCAGCCCACACACACACACACACACACACATATTTCCAGATCGGAATCCTCTTCTGTACTTTTAATTGATAAATCGTGCAGAGTACAGTCTAAAAAAATCCCGCCTGCTTAACATTTTAAACAACACAAGAAGAAGATCGAAGACAGTTATATTCCCAAAAGGTGCAACTATTTGATTATCACTCGGATTTTATCGTTTGCCAGAACAATTATTTTTAATTAGTCAAGTGATAAACACTGTGTCGAGACTAAAATAATACATGTATCAATGAAACAAAAGTCTTATTTTATTCTTCAATAATATAGTATGTATATTAGGAAAAGGAGACCCTAAAATTAACATTTGTTTTTAAATATTTTTCAAATTAATTAAACTACTTTATTTGAATAATTGGACCGCTCCACTGGTCTTGTGTTTAAAACGTACATTACGGTTCAAACCCCGGCCGAGTCATACAAAAGACTTCTGAAAGTGGTACTAACAGCTGCATCTCTAGGTGCTCGGCATTAAGAGGTTAGTGTTAGGACGGGTCAGCCATGTGTCAGGAAATTGTGCATGAGTGGGACATCACAAGAAAGACTTGGTAATTATATTACATTTTAATAACTCTCACTACAAAACTCAAAATGCATCATGACCCACACAACTATATTTATCAACTCCACGATAATGTGTCCCACTCGAGTATTGCATTGGTTGTGAGATCGAAACGAGAAAACCTCGTAAATCTGACCACACACACACACACACACACACGCGCGCGCGCATCTCTCTCTCTCTCTCTCTCTTTCTACAATATATATATATATATATATATATATATATATATATATATATATATATATATATATATATATATATATATATATATATATAATAATAATAATAATAATAATAATAATAATAACAATACGATAGAAAGTTTTCAATAATCGCAATCTACACTTATACCTATTATTAAGATTATTTATGAAAAACCTTTTAGTTGTGTCTCCTTTGAAAATAATAATAATAATAATAATAATAATAATAATAATAATAATAATAATACGGTTAAAAAATACAAGAAGCACAATCTCCCTATGTTTGTAAGACTACATAATACACGTTGTTTTAAATTACCTATTTGTGTATCCTTTGAAAACGACAACAACCGTTACCATACTGTTCTAGTTATCACTTCATACAGATTCATGACTCGGTACAATTTTATTTTAATTATTATTTTACAAATGGCAACATTAAAGTGAAGTGTATTTGTAAATACTGCACATAACTATAATAGTATTCTTACTGGTTCCATGTGATGTCTGCTGTCCATCACTCTTGTAATAATAATAATAATAATAATAATAATAATAATAATTATAACTGATTATGCAACCCAAACTATCATATAATATTTTCTCTATTGGGAATCGTCCGTCCATCGGTATCAACAATGATTTGGAGGGCTGATTTATCATACGATAGATCAAAGGATACATGTTTCTATAAAACAAAATATATGGTTTCTCAGACCCTTTTGTTTTAGATTGTTTATCCCATAATTTAGTACTTTCTGACAATTTGCAAACTCGTTTGTAATATCGGTCCCTTAATTATCTGTGTATTGCTGTGTTGTAACTATTTGGACAAAACTTTTGAGTAAAAGCATTAAGATTCGCATTTTCTCTAAATTGTATTAAAAGTAACTTTTTATTAAATTATATTGAAAGTAATTTTCCGGTAAAATATATTGAGATCAATTTTTATATATTTCTGTACTACAACTGTATACTATTTTAATAAAGATTGTTCTTTACGGGCACGTGCAAAATCCTTTTGAAGACATGGATGAGAGTAAGCTATATGATTAACACGATTCTCGTGGGAAAGGACGACAGCCGTGTACGAACACAAGTACAGCGTATAAAAATTCAGGGCATGCTTGCACAAAATTATTTCGTTCAACGAAGAATCAGAGAGCTCTGACTTTCCCTAATCACTTTACAGAATTAAATTATTTTCTGAACGAAAAGACAAATTGCTGGATTTGTTATTTTTCTGTCTATAGTTTAAGTTCTGAGTCATCATAACACATGTTAGAGTCATCATAACACATGTTAGAGTCATCATAACACATGTAAGAGACATCATGACACATGTAAAAGTCATCATAACACATGTTAGAGTTATCATAACACATGTAAGAGTCATCATACCACATGTAAAATTAAATCATCATGCAATAAAGAATCCTTCCAATCTATCAATCCACCTTTATTTATATATCAAGTAAAACAAATGATAAAAACGGAGTATTTTTATCTATTTTTAGCGGCAAATATTTTTTTTTAATTTTAAATAAAAAGCTATTAAATAAATAAATCAAAAGAACTGAGAATTAATGAAAAATGGAATGAATGAATTGAAAAATAATAGCAGGTTTGTGTAACATGGAAATATAATCGAATAAAGAACACATGATTGAGTTTAATAGTGATCTGATGATATGGTAATAAATGACGAATATAACAGTTCGTATCATGAAGATAATTGTAAATAATACAAAAGAACCAAAGCAGCTTGTTGTTGTTTTTGGGAAATAGACACACGGACATCAAAGTTGTAAAATTAATGTACAGCTGTTCCATTATGCAGGCATTTGAAAGCCCTTTCATCTACCTATGAGTTCGATTGTTGGTAGATGTATTAGCTCATTTGGACTTCAGCCATCAGCTGTTCCGGCCATTTCAAGTTCTTCCCAGATGTGTCTTCAGTCCATATACTTCATTTGAAGGTATGTTTTCATATTATTTGACATATTAAATTCTCATGAATGATGTGTGTGTATTTTTAATGTAACTTTGTAAACTAAATTCAGCCATATCACTAAGATCTGCAATATGACAATTTAGCAGCTTCTAGTAACCGACACCTCTCTTTTTTATTTTACAAGTCTTTGGTATGACTCGGCCGGGTTTCAAATACGCGACTTCCCGCATCCAAGACGGTTACTATAAACACTAGGTCATCGGCGCTGTACATCCATCATTAGCATTTGGATATTTAAAACAACACATATGTGGTCCTGAATTCAAAATGTTATGTCATGTCCATCTAATAGACTACTTGTGAAATTCTGACATATTATAATCTAAACAAGTATAGACAAAAATAACATGAAGCTGTTGAAACTTTTTTTTAATAACGCAACCCATGTTGAAATAGGCACTTCAGAACGTTAATCTAAGACTGCACAAATACACAATTTATCATGTGCTTCATCAAGACTGTAATAAACTTCCCGGAGATATCACACATTAAACTCTTTGAGACTTCAACATACATTCCCTTGAGACTTTAAGATATATACATCCTATTTAATACAAACTAATCTGAAGCATACATTTTACGAATACAGAGCTTCTTTCACACTCCACATTCTTTTGCATACCAGGGCCCAGCAACGTGGAATGTTTTGCCCATTACAATCAGACACAAAGACTCACTGATCCCTTTCAAGAGTGCTTTTATAACTCTCCTTTGTCGAACGCAAGAGCAAAGTAATAATAAACTAATAATAATAAATAGCTACTGTTTCCTATCTTAAATATTCATAGGATGTGTTATGATTTTTTTTTATGTTAGAGGTAATATTTAATGTTGTACGGCGCTTAGATCTTCTAGAGATTAGACGCTTTACAATGTCCTCATTATTATTATTATTATTATTATTATTATTATTATTATTATTATTATTATTCTACATATGAATGGAATTTAAAAAAGTTAGTAATTTGTATTTAAAATTCAAAGGTAATACATTTTTCCCTACATCCAGAGAGCGTGAGTTCGTAATGCCGAACATTCTAGTGAGTTATAGCATATCTTTATATAGTTTAAATATATTGTAATACCTAGCACAACAAACCAAAATACTTGGCGCTCTTAAGAACTACATTCCTTTATCAATAGTAATACTAATAATGATCATGTAAAAACATGAAACAAAGTCAGAAAACATGAGGCAGTTCACTATGTTGTAATACCATATTGGTACTGTGAATGGAGTTTGGCATGCACATTGTCCAGTTAATATTAATGTGTCAAGATTATTTGATGTTCAACGTTGAGATGTGAGATGTTGATAAACTATATGGCAGTTGTATCTGTCACTGAAAACGTTTATCGTGTGTGAATTACTTCTTCCGTTCCTGAATATACGCCACCCACCCACCATTGTTTAGATCACCGTCTGCATCTTTTATAAATGTGTACAATGCGTCTAATACTAAATGTGAGTGTAAAACCTTGCCCTGGTCCGCTGTTATCATGAGTATTAACGAATTCGTCAAGGAAGTCATCTAAAGACGTCAACAGTTCTACAAACTGGGACACCAACATTAAGTAGAAAGAAGTTCGCATGTTCGCAGTTATTGTGCCATAGTCATTCCATGTTGAACCATAGGTGTGTCGTGCTGGAATTTGACATGAATAGTTTAGGAAATGAATTATCTTACCTTCCATGATTTTGGAATATCAAAGCGAGAAAAATGATGTTAGCCCATAAACTATTGAATTCAGCCATCCGGTGGAGTTTTATTACTATAACAGCAGAGATGCAGGATATTGATAGAATCAATCTGCCCAGCCGAAGAATCCCATTTTTCTTGTCAGACTTTTGTTGGACAATAAGTTAGAACTAATGTTACTGTTCATTATTGAAAGTTCTTGGTTTTGTAGAAATTGTTGTGTTACTTAGTGTGCAAAATACATGTAGTATCCAGTTGATAGGGACTATTTCTAACCGTATTACGACTCATTGGATCATCAGTGCACTGTACTTTCACTCGATTCGCATTGAAATTTACTTGTCCATTTCTTTCAGTTATACGGAATCATAGGTATGAATATATTTATAAGATTAACAGTAAAAGCGCACACCACGGACATTGTGAGGACAACTTAAGTCCCTCTAAATTGCATGTTCACAGGGAATTTTCTTACAGTTTGAACAGTTGACTTGGTTACCGCCATGGCTTGCCCTAAGAAGGACAAACATTGATTGGTTAACTAAGGTCATCTGACGTGAATAGGAATATATAAATATGAGTGCAGACAGTGCACTGGCAGATAGCTGTCAGAGCGGCAAAGTATGAACATCTAAGTAGAAAAGAATTTCGGCCTGGTATTGTAAAATTATCACTTACGTAATTTTTATAACCGATATTAACTTTGGTGCTTTAAAATCCAAAACCTGAATCAAATTGTTATAAGAAATATTAAGTAGATTTATTACATGATTGCTATCGAACGTAAATGCCTTATAATTATATAGTGTAATATTCCATATAGCCGCTGCTATCTCCCACCACACTGCTACAAGTACACTAGTACTAAAATCATTATTTTTGAGATCACGCTACTATGTCAGGACGTATTACAGCCAATCTAATAAATTAGGCTATTAATGTACACATGAATAAAAGAATACTATTAATTTAACCTAACTATTGTATATTATAACGTCGTCTTTTGACAGATAACCAAGTCTGCTATATATTCTCACAAGTTGATAGTGTTGTGACGGACACTGTGTTTATTTAAAGTCGATTTGCGATATTGAAAAGCATGTTATATCTCACCTTTTTTATTTATAAAAAGCATTTTTATTCCTGAACTCTTGGTCTTTTCGAAATAACACACGGGGTGTTACAATATAATATCGTGTTTAGTCTATATTCTCCATATTTCAAAACCCACCTTGATATCCACAGTGCAACATGTACTTCTTTTACCAAAGATTATCTTGGCCTGATCTACACCAGCAAAGTGTTCTTCGTCTTTTTTATAGTTTGACTGGATGCGGTGAAAATATTTATAAAACAAGGCGAAATACAATTTGTTAGCCTAAGAGCTATTGATATTAGGCTTTGATTCAGATTTAGTCTCACGTCTGTCAAATATTTCGTGTACCAGTCTAGCTTATAAACATGCCCACAAATGACCAGGAAGAAATACCAGCGTAATCAGTGTAAGGCTTATGAGAGTACATGTTATAGATGTGCCTCAATAGTAATTAGAAAATAAAGGGAGACTTCATCATGGCGACTGCTATAACGCATACTGAAGACGAACCAACTTGTCCTATTTGTATGGGATTATTCAACGTACCAAGACAGCTGCCATGTGCCCACACATTCTGTCAGAGTTGTCTACAGTCATACATCACAAGTAAGGCTTTAGAACATAAGAAAAATAGATGCATCGAGTGTCCGGTATGTAGAAAAACAGCAGGGCATTTTAAACAGAATAAATCAACTAGTGAATGGGCGTCTCTATTTCCAGTCGACACTGTGATACAATCCATGTTACCGACGAAATCGAAAGTAGATCGTGTATGTGATGCTTGTACAGCTGAAGGCTCCTCTGTCACAGCTACAGGCTTCTGTGCAGTATGCGAGGAAGCAATGTGTAATGACTGTCTAAAGTTCCACAGGAAACAGAAAATGTCCAAAGGTCACTCGATTCTTACAATGGAGGAGTTATTGAACAACCCACAAAATGTGATGAAATTTGCTGAAGGTTTTACATGTTTTGATCACGACGATGAAGATCTAAAATTTTACTGCTATAATCACAAGATTGTCTGTTGTGGAATCTGCTTTTTAGAAAACCATAAAACTTGTTCTGATGTGAAACAGTTGAAGGAGGAACTCCCTGCGCTGCTTCGTGAAACGAAACCAAGTGAAATCATTGAAGAGTTGAAGAAACTGGAAACTCACTTAAAAACGTTTATCGATGTAAAGGAATCTAATACGAATGATCTAGAGTCCCAAGTCAATGGACTGACTGATCAAATCAAAGAAATGAGAAAGAAAATCAACACAGCTTTGGACAAATTAGAGACGATAGTGAAGATGGAGGCACGGAGAATCTACAAAGAAGTTGCTATTAAGACACAAGAAGAGAACCATCAATGCTCGTCATTGATTCATGCCATAAGAAATTCTCAACTTCTATGTGAAACAGTTCACAAATATGGAATTGATATACAAAAATATCTGACTGCAGAAAAAATAAAGTCACAACTACCTTTATATTACTCTCAGGTCAGAGAAAAGTATGAGACGACAGACACACTGACAGTGCAGGTGAAATTCTCCCCACTGTTAGAATCTATTATTTCGCTCTCATCATCCGATATCGGAAAACTTGTGACCCAGACTGTCTCAACCCTTACTATACCTGGTTTGAGGAAACCAGCAAAAGAATGCCAGGTTGAGAAAGTTGAAACAGTTAATGTAAATATCAGTGGAGGTACACCATTTTATACTGGTTTGACTATTCTCCCGAGAGACAGGGTGATGCTTGTTGATAATAAAAATAATCAGTGCATTCTTCTAAACAATTTATATCAAGTAGTTAGGACATACAAACTCACAGGAATCCTTTGTGACATTTGTGTGATAGGTGATGAGGAAGTGGCTGTGTCTGTGTGTGATCAAAAGAAAATTCAGATTCTATCAGTCATGGATGATGTCATTAGTAATGTCAGAACAATAACAACTAAACATAAGTGCTATGGAATAACATCAGCTTTGAATGGAGAGATGGTTGTGGTTGGGTACTGTGGTAATAACAAGTATTGCTGGAGTCTAATCAAAGATGGGAGAGAGGTCAATTATTCTGATCAGTATGGCTCATCACACTACATAGCACTGAATAACTCTAAAACACAAGCCTATGTTACTGTGCATTGTAAAAATTCCCTTCTGTGTTTTAATATGGAAGGCAAGAAGCAGTATACCTACAGTCCAGACAAACTCGAACGTCCTTTAGGAGTAGGTGTGGACAGGGATGACAACATCTATGTTGTTGGAAGTAATTCTCATAACATTCATCAGTTATCACCAGAAGGGTACATAATACAGGTCATAACTACAGGAGTGCCAAATGATCCATGGGCAATCAGTTTTGACAACAGCAGAGATACTTTTATCATTACAAACTATTCTGAAAAGCACAAGCTACACATTTACCAACTGAAATAAAACTTACAAACTGAAAATCTAGTCATCATAGTTCATATGATAAATGTCATTTGCAGAAATAGATAGTTGAGGTTTCTTTAAAGCTGCACATAATTGACTCTCAATTGAGCAACACTCTAAAACTTGCCCGTTCTTTTGTATATTATTATTATATCATTTTCCTGGCACCCCGTCAAAAGAACGCAGACAAAAGAGCGCCGACATAAGAGCTCAGTCAATTAAAAAAACACACGTTGTACGCTAAACGAATATGAAATGGTTAACACTTGTTTTAATGAAACAATCGGCGGTACGATAAAACGACATTGCACCTATGTGTGTTTATTTATATATTATGGTTAATATGTTATGAATGCAGTTTGAAAATATTTCTAACCCAAGTAACATGGAGAAGATCGAATCACAGAAAGGGAAGGCTATTATATTGTTCGAAGGCTACAGATATCGAAAGGATAGAGCAAATGCTGATGGAAGTACGACATGGAGATGCTGCAAGAAAGATGGCTGCCGAGGACGGATGAAAATGCTGAACGATGTTGTTTTGTCATCATCGGAACACAATCACGCTCCTGATCCGGCTAAAAACGAAGCAGCGAAAGTGGTGTCGGCTATGCGAAAACTGGCAGTGGAAGGGGTGGAAAAACCAAGGCAGATTATACAACAAACCAGAGCAGGAATTTCGATGGAAGTAGCACCTCATTTGCCGGCATACGTCCTATGCTATTGATTCAATGATGGAATACCTACGAGGTATAGCCCACAACTTAGCAATATAAATGCAACTATAAAGAAACGTTTTATTAGTTTGAACTTCCTTTCATTTTGTGTAATTTCATTTCATTTTATATTTTCACTTTAGGCCTAACATTTAAAATCTTTGTATGTGTTATTAGATTTCGTTTTGAATAATTGGACTTCAGTTGATAGTCTATTATAGTTAAGATGCCCGCAAACGTTCAGTTGATTATACCAGTTTTTTTAGTTAAAGAAACTGAACAATTAGTTTTTTAATGAAACAATAAAGAGTTAACATCAAACGAGGCGTCTGAGCGAGTTAATTTTCTTGGTCCTATTTATTAAATATTGTTGTTCGATCTTTAGTTTGCGCTCCTATGTCTGCGCTCTTTTGTCTGCGCTCCTATGTCGGCGCTCTTTTGTCGTGCGCTCTTTTGACGGGTCACCCATTTTCCTTACCGACAATATTAGATAACTATATAAAGGAAAGAGTAAAATGGTATTTTTCAGATTCTACTCTGAATTTCATACCTAAAATGAGAATATTATAGCAACCATAAAAACTGAAACACAATATGATAGTTTGGTCATTCATGGTGAATGAATTAATATTATAAAGTGAAACTAGAAATTAAAATCTTTAGTTTCATGCACCTATAAGGATTTTGTTCTTACTCCCAAATAAAGCTAATGTAACAAAGAAAAGGTTTTTATTATTTAGATGATAAACTGATGTAGCATATATGGTGACCAAATAGATTGGTGGAAAAACAAACATAAAATTGCACAGAAAGTGGATTATAATAAAGGGAATAGTTACAATAGGTTTTCATAATTTGTTACTTGGATTTACCTCAGAATTTGAAATCTAACTAAATTGAAGGAAGAATTTACAAACATTTTTGGCAATTAGCAATGAATTGTCAAATGAAACTTTTGTTTTTCTCTTATCTTTATTGCATGACATCTATTATTAGATTAATATTGCTCAATTAATTCCATGAGAAAATAAATATTTGAATGTTTTAATCGTACATATTTATATTGCATCATTAACATCTCGCACACCCTACGAAAACCGCCAACCAGTATCAACAGGCAGGCGCTGAGGTGGAACCCACAAGGCAAGCGGAAGAGAGGCCGTCCAAGAAACACCTGGCGACGCAACCTCCAGGCTGACACCACCAAGATGGGCTACACCTGGAACCAGCTAGAAAAAATGGCCCAGTACAGAGGACTCTGGAGATCTGTAGTTGGCGGCCCATACCCTGATAGGAGTGACGGGCAGTGAATGAAATGAATGAATGATTAACATCTCATCACTTGTTAAATATTAGATATTCCTTGATGAATTCAGAGTACACATCATTTGTAGGATCTATGTATATAACAGCATGTACACCAGTAACATTCCTCCGTTTCTTTTCAACCTATTGCTGTAATTACTTTCTCTCTAATGGTACTGCTCCTACTATTACTGCTATTGAATCCCTTCTAATGGTACAACTAGGATTACCACTTCATTTCTACTATTCCATCCCTTCTAATGGTACAACTAGGATTACCACTTCATTTCTACTATTCCATCCCTTCTAATGGTACAACTAGGATTACCACTTCATTTCTACTATTCCATCCCTTCTAATGGTACAACTAGGATTACCACTAAATTTCTACTATTCCATCCCTTCTACTGGTACAACTAGGATTACCACTCCTATTATTACTGCTTTTTCATTCCTTCTAATGGTACAACTATGATTACCACTCCATTTCTATTTCGTACCTTCTAATGGTACAACTAGGATTACTGCTCCATTTCTACAATTTTGTACCTTCTAATGGTACAACTAGGATTACCATTCCATTTCTACAATTTCGTCCCTTCTAATGGTACAACTAGGATTACCACTCCATTTCTACTATTTCGTACCTTCTAATGGTACAGCTAGGATTACCACTTCTACTATTAATTTCTGAACTTTGCAAAAAATAATAAAAGCAAAACAATTAAAAAATTTAAATCTTTTAAAAGACCTTTTACTTTATAAATTTATCAAATTCTTTTCATATTGTTTAATTTTCTCTCTTGTTTCAAATATATTTAGTAATGATTCATTTTTGAAATCTTCTCCCTTTGATAAATTTATTTTATATTTTGATTGCTACAACATTATTTCTTCCTTTGGTAAATTTATTTGATATCTTGATTGCTACAATTTGTGTAGTAAAATAGACTTATCAAGAACCCTATCTTCATGTCCTCGAAAACTAGAATGACCATATGCATGTGGCCTGTCTAAATCTTTCATAAGTACACTATTGTGCTGAGATCTACGTGACAATGCTTGATGGGCCAATGTCTGAGGCCTGTCTAACCTTATAGGCCCCCTAAAACTTCTAGTCTAAAATCCTGTCTAAATCTTCCATGGAAATTTTTTCTAATGAAACATAATAGTAAAAAAATGAATGGCTCTATGCCTGAATCCTATTGAAATCTTGCATGGACATTTCGTCTGTGAAACATACAAGTCCAATCTGGATGGCTCATTGTCTGAGGCATGTCAGCAACTTATATGAGTCCCTCTCCCAGAATAAAATGTCTGACGCCTAGCTAAGTTTTATATGGGTCCATCATGATTCTGATAATAACTTGTAAACATTTGATGGCCCTATGACTTAATCTCTTCCACTGATATCTAGTTGTCACAATGGATGAATCCATGCCTGAAGCCTGTCTAATGTTATGTAGACCCCTCTTCTAATGAGAACTAATTATCAAAGCTTTTACTTACTGTTAATTTGTTTGTGCAGTTATATTTGTATGTTACCAATGTTATCTACTGAAAGATCAATGTTGATTGGGTCTTATGCTTTTTACATAAAGATCATTGTTGATTATGTCCTATGCCTTCTCCACAATGATCATTGTTGATTGGGTCCTATATTTTCTACAGAGATCATTGTTGATTAGGTCCTCTGTTTTCAACAGAAAGATCATTGTTTATGTTTCCTACGCAAAGATCTTTGTTGACCAAGCCCTGTGTTTTCCACAGAAAGAAATCCATCAGCATTTGACAAAAAGTTTTAAATGTTTTCTGACAAAGTATCTAGTGCAGTTCACTATATAATCTTTGATGCACAACTTGATGTATGTCCTAAGGCATTGATCATATGCAAACTGGCAAACCATGTTAGCATGCAAGCTAGTACCCAATCAATTTCATCGGGCACTTGTTATCTTTGGGGAAATTAAGGTACACAAATATTTGGATAACAAAATAATTATAATTATAGAGATAATATAATATGCAATATTTTATTGAATTTTAAGTACAAAAATTTAACAAGACCAAAAGTCTACAAGTTTGATGATTTATTTATATTGAAAGAGCCATGCTTCCCAATGCCTGTCACAAATGATGCTGCACCTAAAATAAGGAAAAAATCTTGTTAGAAACAGCATATTATATCATTTACTGCTTCAAATTCTGAAATTCAGTCAATAAGAAAACTTGCATGCATGCTGGTATATTGTAGTAATCCAAAACAAATGTTATATTTTTACAAGGTTAACAATTTCTCCATGTAAATTAGTAAATCTGGAACAATTTTATTTGTTGTACTGGTGATTTCATGCTACATCTGGATCTGGTGGTTCATTATGTATCTGCCGATCTGGGTCAATTTTATTTATAAGTTGAAGCTATCATTGTACAGCTGGATATGCAAGTTCTCTATGCACCAGATAGTCTAAATATAAATTATTTTGTTTGATTATTGAGTTTAAGCTAGGTCTAGTTCTACATGCTGATTAGGTACCAGCAGATTAGGGTCCATGTTATTATGACTTCAAGCTAACAGACATGGGACATTTCATGACAATTGAATAGCATGAATGTTTCATAGTTAGAATTAATAGTTATTCCCAAGATGTTAGACTTGGGACATTTCATGATAATTGAACAGCATGAATGTTTCTAGTTAGAATTAATAGTTATTCCCAAGATGTTAGATTTGGGACATTTCATGATAATTTAGTGATGAATGCATATCATCATGCTGATAGGTCAAGCAGGTCCTATATTTAAAATGTTTTCTGAAAAAACTACATTGTGCAGTTCACTATATAATGTCATCATTAATACACAATTTGATGTATGTTCCAAAGCATTCATCATGTGCAAATTATGTTAGCATGCAAGCACCCAATCAATTTCATCAGGCACTTATCTTTGAGGAAATTAAGATGCATAAATATTGGGATTACAAAATAATTACAATTATAGAGATAATTTAATATGCTACAGTTTATTGAATTTTAAGTACAAAAATTTAACAAGACCAAAAGTCTACAATTTTGATGGTTTATTTAAGTTGAATGAGCCATGCTTCCCAATGCCTTTCACAAATGATGATGTCCCTAAAATAAGGTAAAAGTCATGTTAAAAACAGCACATATCATTTACTGCTTCAAATTCTGAAATTCAGTCCATATGAAAACTTGCGTGCATGCTGGAATATTGCAGTAATCCCAAAATTTTTTTATATTTGTGCAAGGTTATTTGTTGTACTGGTTATTTGTTGCATTTACAACTTCAAGCTAACAGTCTTAAGATAACAGTCATGATAACTGAATAGCATGAACGTTTCATCGTAATAATTAATTGTTATTCCCTAGGTCAAGCAGGATGGAAAGTGCAAAAAACAAGATAACAAGAAAAAGATGGAACTATACCAGTTATCAATAAGTATCACAACACATACAATGTATCAGTATGTAAACAATATGTATTGTACTTAAAATGTATCATATATATCACACTACTTAAAATGTATCATATATATCACACTACTTAAAATGTATCATATATATCACACTACTTAAAATGTATCATATATATCACACTACTTAAAATGTATCATATATATCACACTACTTAAAATGTATCATATATATCACACTACTTAAAATGTATCATATATATCACACTACATAAAATCTATCAAAAAGTAGCATAACACTTAAAATGTATTGTGTATCATAACAGACTTCCCGAAAGCTCAAAAAAAGTGTCAGACATTCGGTCTGACAAAACCTGAAAATCTGTCAGACCGAAAAAAAATCTGTCAGACAGACAAAATATAACAAAATTGAGGTATTTTGTAACGTGTTTTGTTTTCTAAGTGTAAATAACACATGTTAATCATGTAAAGTTAAGTCAAATTCACTGATAGTCTGTTGTAAACATGATCTGTTTATCAAAATTGTCAAGTTCATCTTAGTTTTTTAATGTACCTATTAATAATTATCACTTTACCAAATTTAATCATTGCTTTGTAGAATTTTAAAAAATCTGATCTTATTTAATCATATTTACAGAATTTGTTAAACTTTTATAATGAATCATACTTTCATTGATGCTGTTCTCCTTGAAGACCTGCATAACATTCTCTAAGAGATGCAGAGACTTTGTTGAGTTTGGAGTACTGATGTTCAGGAAACTTTCTTTAACAACACCTTTCATTGCAGTTCTTATGTATATGGTCTCCTGTTCATCTCCTGAGATATCTGTACTTCCATCCATAATAAAGGCAAAAAATGGATTATACTCTATAAGATTGACAGTTTTTTGCTTCTGTCTGTGCTATACTGCTTTGTCATTAATAGATGTACTGCCTATGTCTAATTGTTTAGCTTTCTCAATTTCACACAGCCATGTATAATCTGATAGTGGACGATTATTTTTGGCTACTGCATGTGCATTTCTGAACAAATGCACTAATCTACTTCTTTCAGCTGTCTTTAATTGCCTAAGTGCTTTGCCGGCTTCTGACCCTAGTTTTTCCAGAGCAGTTTTCTGTCTGCCTGAAACAAACTCTGATGCTTTTTTGTGGGACTTGGAAAGTTCATGATCATTTATTGTTGACATTCTAAAATTTGTACATCCGACGATAAACGCGTTTGTGTTTCGCAAATTTTCATCAGACCTCGCTTTCTTGCCGTAGAAACTGAGACACATGGCACACTGCATAACTTGTTTTATTTCATCAAATATTAACCAATCTCTGTTTTCTTTCCATTTATCATTAAAGATTCTTTCAACCCTATGTTTTTCATAATCCTTTTTCTTTTCTTTCAATTCTTCATAAGATAGTTTTCTTTTTTTCCCTGGTTTCTCTCCGTCGTAATATTTCAACAAGGCCATGATGACCGGTGAGCCGCATAACTGTTTATAACAGGCGTAGCGATTGGGTCGCTCAAAAGCTTGTAACCAATGAAAATCTGTTTAACAAACTAGATTCACTAACGACTACTCGAGCGGTGCAGAGTGAGAAAACTGCCCGACAGTCGGTCCGATGCCGACTAACAAACTGTCGGTCCGGGTAAAAATTTGTTGGTCATGTCCGACGGACCGACGGCTTTCGGGAAGTCTGTCATAACAAATTAATTCTATTAATATGTATTATCACACTTAATATCCATTTCTCTCTGTTGATCTGACTCTGAACATTACATCCATTTGGGCTAAAAATGCAATGTCTGACTTTGGTCATTGATACTCAAATCTGGGTGGAAACATTATACAAGCATTCTAAAACTGTGGCATATAATGTTAAATGCTCATACACAGACATTACCACATAACATTCTAAAACAGTGGCAAATAATGTTAAATGCCCATACAAAGACATTGCCACATGACATTCTAAAACTGTGGCAAATAATGTTAAATGCCCATACACAGACATTACCACATGAAATTCTAAAACAGTGGCATATAATGTTAAATGCCATTACACAGACATTGTCACATGACATTCTTCACCTGAACATTAGCCTATGATAACCATCATCTGGATAACTGTTCATACAGAATCTAATGCAGAAAATATTTTAATGGGGCCCAGAGTGGCCGAGTGGTCTTAAGATCTATCCGTTATGAATCACTGCCATCTCACCTGTCTGTGTGGGTTCGAGTCTCAGATTCAGCCAATGTGAGTATGTAAGAAAGCTTGCCAGTAGCTTCTCGTGGGTCGTGGTTCTTTCCGGGGCTTTTCTCGGCTTCTTCCTCCCCCATTAAAACTGCCTGCCATTATAGCCTACATTGTGCTGAAAAATGGCATTAAACCCTACAACAACAACAACAATACACAGACACTTCCACATGAATTAAATGCCCATACAAAAACATTGCCACATTACATTCTACACCTGAACATTAGCCTATGATAATCATGATCTGTATAACTGTTCATACCAAATCTCCTGCAGAAAATGCCCATTATGGCCTACTCCTCCGTGACCCTGAAGTCACACATCAATGCCAGTTCCATGCCTCCAGCCACTGCATATCCAGACACAGCTGCAATGATTGGCTTGGATGTCAGAAGTTGAGAGGGACCCTTAAATAAAATCAGATAATGGCTATCTGTAGTGTTTTGGAATTTTTAAAAGAAATTGATAGTAATATATTTTCATTATATACTGTATACATACACACACATGCACAAACACAATAAATGAAAATTCAGTCTACTTTATTATGCAATTCTCCTATAACCTTAATCCATGACCTTTTAATGCAATCATAACCATACTTTTTTCTAGCTACTAGTGAACCAATGAAGATGCACAAATAGTCATGAAGTAATTAATGATTGCAAACCAATAAATGATAAAGGCAGAACTGCATGACATGTCATGTAGAAAGATATTGTGGTCAAGCATTATTTTGAATTCTGCAAAGGCTTACTACATCAAATTAACTCAAGAATAAATTGAGGCAGAAGATCCCACATTTTTGAAACAAAAGTCCCCCCTTACAGACTGACTCTCTACTGCCCTTCCCCACCCCACCACTTTGTTGTCAATGCTATAAAAAAAAACATTTTCTGCATTAGTCATGATATATCCCTACTTTGTTTTATAAATTCACATATTGATTTTTTGAGCTACTTAGCTGTCAATGCTATAAAAAAAAACATTTACTGCATTAGTCACGATATATCCCTACTTTGTTTTAGAAATTCACAATTGATCTTTTGAGCTACTTAGTTGTCAATGCTAGAAAAACATTATCTGCATTAGGCATGTGATATATCTCTGCACTGTTTTAGAAATTCACATATTGATGCCTTGAGTTTGTTGACCTGGTTTGAGGAAACCAACAGAGGAATGCCAGGTTGAGAAAGTTGAAACATTTAATGTAAATATCAGTGTAGATGCACCATGTTATTGTGGCATTACTATTCTCTCTAGAGACAGGGTGATGCTTGTTGATAATAACAATAGTCAGTGCATTCTTCTTAAAAATTCACATCAAGTAGTTACAACATACAAACTCACAGGAAATCCTCATTACATTTGTATCTGTGGAGGATCAAAATAAAATTCAGATTCAATCAGTCAGGGATGATGTCATCAGTCCTGTCAAAACAATAACAACATAACATAAGTGCTATGGAATTACAGCAGCTTTGAATGGAAAGATGGTTGTGGTGACTGTTGTAATAACAAGCATTGCTGAAGTCTAATCAGAGATGGAAGAGAGGTCAATTATTCTGATCAGTATGACTCACCATCTGGATACTTAAACTACATAGCACTGAATAAATCTAAAACACAAGTCTATGTTACTGTGTGTAATACAAATTCTCTTTTGTGTTTCAATATGGAAGGCAAAAAACAGTATACCTACAGTCCAGACAACCTCAAATGGCCATTAGGAGCTGTGCACAGGGATGACAACTAGAGCTGTACCGATGTCACTTTTTGCCGATTATGCCGATACCGCGTATAGCCGATTATCAAAATTGTCGATACCGATTATGAGACCGATTATTTGATTATCATATTATGTACTCAGGTATAAGCCGACAAATTTAGAAAACAATAAAGGCCTGGAATGGGGGGGGGGGGAGGGGGGCTTATCCGTGGGCCAATGTCAAAACTTTACAGGTTTTAGGTGTTTTTGTTGTCTATTGTAACGGCAGTACATCTTGGGACAAAACTATCCGTGTTCTAAGACATAGGCATGTTAAAAAAGTAACTTTCGGTGACCCGAAAATTATTAAACTTTTATAAAGTACTATTTATTATTGATTTTGTTATTATTTTGCATGTGCATATTTTCTGATTTCCACAACACGAAATTACATGAAGGTAAAATACAGCCTTCATAATTCGCGGGTCGGTCGAGTTTACCAGGGAGACCATATACTATAATGTACAGTACTTACGCAGTGCAAAGTGTGCATAGCGTCACTTAAATCATTTTTTATTCCCAAATATATTAGTTGCAGATTTTGCTTTATTCGTTGTTTCGACCAAAGTGTATTCTTTCAGATAAAATTTCAGCTAATCTGTTATAGCTGTTTCATTTACTACGAATCACCTCTCACGAGTTACTCATTTTCAATGATATAAGTGATCCTACAAAATGAGGTAATATTTTGAGTGTACAAGGGACACAACCGGTATAATTTACATCTTCACGCAGCGTGGTAATAATAAAGGCTAAATTTCGACATTATGCAGAACCGATATTAATAATCCAATCTATTCGGGCTCTTGAAACAATGTGTCCAAATAAATTACTACTCTGTTGTCCACAGACCGTGGGAGTGGGCGATTTTTTTTTTTTGCAAACAGGAAAGTTTCGCGGCACAATAAATATGTTCTAATCACTATGTAAATTGAGGCAATGATTTTGAGTTTATTGCCGACTTTCTATGAGCAAAGGTCGTCGGCTTGCTTTGACAACAACAAATACTCGTTATTGCTGCGGCAACATCAGAAAATTGTAAAACATTGATATAGAATTGTTTTATTTGTTTAGTATATGTCGGTGCTTCAAAGGTACAGTAAAACCTATTATGACTTATGAGAGACCGCCCCTTCTGCCAGATTGTGGCTTGGTGAAACACTAACAAAAGAAATAAAAAATAATTTTAAAAAATCCGGAAATGATTCTCACTTACTAGTATTAAAGACAATGAGTTCGATCACCCTCCAGGCATTACGGATTAACTGAAAGACAGACGACGTACTCAAACCTACACTGAAGCCCTTTCAAACAATTTCTCACTGGGACATAAGGACTATCGGTGTTTTGTGAATTTTCATAAAGATAAAGAAAAAACACAAACCTCAAAATTGACTGTGTATATATCCATCATTACTCCCTTTGATGTTAATCTTACTGGCTATTCACATGACTTTGGCACTACAATGGCGGTTAGCGACATGTACTTTAGTCTGGTTTACTGCAGTTTACAAATGTTACCGGACGCTGGAGTTGAAAATTTCGCACAACTGGCAGCAAGATAAATTCTTTTTAAATACTTTATTAGAGCAATCTCTTTGTTACAAAAGATTAATTGATGGTTCGATGTGTTTATCTCGATATATGGTTATTCGACTATACAGTAGTGTTAGTTAATGAGCAACTTGTTTGCATACTGCATATATCCCGAGCTCTAGTGTTACAAAGGATTAAGTTACGGTCAGTCAAAACGCGACTGTATATACAACTTTTATCAGGAAAAATTGGTTATTTAAAAAAATTATTTGCATCGGCACCGATTATTTTTGCCGATACCCGATCATACCGATTGTGCTAATAATCGGCCCGATTACGCGTACGGGCGATTAATCGGTACAGCTCTAATGACAACATCTATGTTTTTGGAAGTAATTCTCATAACATTCATCAGTTATCACCAGAATGGTACATCTTACAGGTCAGTTTTGACATCAGTAGAGATACTTTTATCCTTAAAAACTCTTCTGAAAACCATAAGCTACACATTTACCAAGTGAGAAAAAAAACTTTAAAAAACCGGAAATAAAATCATCATAAATCATATGATCAATGTCATTTGCAGAAATAGATAGTTGATGTTTCTTTGAAGGTGCAAATAAGTGACTCTCAAGCTGTGTTATATTGTGAGATGATTTATGTCACTTAATAATAACAAAAATATTTTAGGTACTTTCATGCATGTGTCTCATAGATGTTCTTTTTGTGAATGATAAGATAACATCTGTCGGTATCCATGGATACTCTGTAACTTCTCACCCTTTTTTTCATATTAATTATATCTCTTTCCTTACCGACAATATTAAATAATTATATAAAGGAAGAGGTGAATGGTATTTTTCAGATTATACTCTGAATTTCATACCTAAAATGAGAATATTATTGTTACCCTATACAATGAAACAGAATAGATAAAGTTTAGTCATTCATGGTGGTCAATGATTACCAAATCAATATTATATTAATTTCATGCAACAATAAGGTAAAAAAGGACTTTTCTCTTACTCAAAAAAACACTAAGGAAAAAAAAATGAAGGTTTGTATTAAAGTGATGACAAACTGTGATGTAGCACAAATCATGACCAAAAAGATTGGTGGAAAAGTAAACTTACAATGAATTGCTCAGAGAGTGATTTATTATACAATCACAACCGGTTTGCATAATTCGTTACTTGGATTTACCTCAGAATTTGAAATCTACCTAATTTGTATGTATAATTTTCAAGTGTTTTGGGGTAACTAACAATGGATTTTCAAAAGAAACTTCTGTTTTTGTCTTATTTGCATGACATATATTATTAGATTAATAACGCTCAATAAACTCATGAGAATATAAAATATTTGAAATGTATTTCTATTGTGAAATTTACATATCAACACCTTTAAAATATTAAATATTCCTTGATGAACATGAATAATTAGTACACATCATTTGTTGAATCCATGTAACTGACAGCCTGTACACTGCTAGCACTCCTCGATTTCTTCTCAACCTATTACTTCTATAATTTTGCCCCTCTAATGGTACTGCTCTACTGCTAGGATTACCACTCCTGCTATTTCTATTTATTCCCTTCTAATAGTACAACTAAGATTACCACTCCTACTATTTCAATTTATTCCCTTCTAATAGTACAACTAAGATTACCACTCCTACTATTTCTATTTATTCCCTTCTAATAGTACAACTAAGATTACCACTCCTACTATTTCTATTTATCCCCTTCTAATAGTACAACTAAGATTACCACTCCTACTATTTCTATTTATTCCCTTCTAATAGTACAACTAAGATTACCACTCCTACTATTTCTATTTATTCCCTTCTAATAGTACAACTAAGATTACCACTCCTACTATTTCAATTTATTCCCTTCTAATAGTACAACTAAGATTAGCACTCATACTATTTCTATTTATTCCCTTCTAATGGTACAACTAAGATTACCACTCCTACTATTTCTATTTATTCCCTTCTAATAGTACAACTAAGATTACCACTCCTACTATTACAGTTTAAAATTTGCAAAAAATAATAAAATCAAAACAATTCAAATCTTAAAAAAGATCATACACTCTACTTAATAAATGTATCAAATTCTTTTCATCTGTTTTTCACTCTCTCTTTTCAAGTAGATTTAGTACTAAAGATTCATCTCTGAAATATTCTTCCTTTGGTAAATTTTATATTTTGATTGCTACAACAGTATGTGTCAAGTAGTCAAGAACCCTCTCTACATGTCCTGAAAAAACAGAATGGCCATATGTATGAAGCCTGTCTAAATCTTTCATTAGTACACTATTGTGCTGAGATCTGTTACAATGCTGGTTAGAGAATCATGAATTAATGAAGCACATAATTAGAGTAGTACTATTAGAGAATCATGAATCAATGAAGCACATAATTAGAGTAGTACTATTAGAGAATCATGAATCAATGAAGCACATAATTAGAGTAGTACTATTAGATAATCATGAATCACTGAAGCATATAATTTGAGTAGTACTATTAGAGAATCATGAATCAATGAAGCACATAATTAGAGTAGTACCAATAGATAATCACGAATGAATGAAGCACATAATGAGTCTGGTACACCTGCCAATGAGTTGTCATGGCTCCTGACTCCATTAGCCTGGACCCTTCTACATTCCAAAGTCCACTGAGGCTCATTTCTTTTCCCAACAAGTTTATTACAAAAGTGTTTTATTGCATTGCATTGCAAATATATGCCAACCTGTTCCTGTATTTACAACTCTGCTATCTAGTAACCATTTCAAGTGCTTCAACGGCCTGACAGTCAGGATTAGGTCAAGAGCACGAGACAGTCCCATCAGCTTGGGAAGTTGGACAGTGCCTCCATCTATGAGGAGAATACCTGTAATGAAAAAAATACATATATTTTCCACTGAGTGACTTTGTGTGTTATGTTTAACAGCACATAAACACAAAATAAGCTATTTGATGCCTAAGCAAATAGAATAATTTGCCTTGTCAAAGGACACACCACAAAGACTGGAGGAATAATTCCATCCCATACATGAATGATTTAAGCATATCATGATATTTGCCTTAATGGTAGAAATTTTAAAATAAATTAAGAATGATCCCACAGTCAGCAATAAACCAATGATTGAACTGGTTTGAGATATTTTCTATATCTTTTATGGTCAATGCCATTTTAGCACACATGGTAATGGTTTGATTTCAAGGACTTTATCATTAACACATTCTTGTTAGGACAGGATTAAAGTAATAGGGATATATAGTGTGGTGGAGATATCAAAATCAAGAATAGGGAAATAATGAGCTGTGGAGACTCCAACATAAAAAAAAGGATATAAGGAGTTGTAGAAACACAATAAGGTTATTTAGACACAAGGCAATTAGTGTAACACATCCTACCCAAGACACAATATTCTACATTCCCAAACCAATAGAGGGTAATGAATGATAGAAACACAATTTATTTAGACCCAAGGCAATTAGTGTAACATGTCCTACCCAAGGACAAATCATGACAGCTGCCATTAGCCACAATATTCTACATTCCCAAACCAAGATGGTAATAAATCAGAAATATGTAGTGAGTCTGGTACACTAACCAATGAGTTGCCATGGTTCTTGAATCCTTTACTCAAGCCTCAATATCCTCAAGCTCAGAGAGGGCATTTTGATATCGCAACAACTTTGTTATGAAAGTGTTTTATTTTATTGCAAATATATGCCAACATGTTCCTGTAGCAACAACTCTTGTCTCATTTCCAGTACTTTTTTGCTCCAACTGGCCTGCCAGTCCTGATTAGGTCCAGGGCATGAGACAGTCCAATTCACTTGGAAAGTCTGACAGTGTCTCCATCTATAAAATGCACACCTGTAAAAAAAAATATTTGCCATTGACTGGCTTGGTGTTGTATTGTTTTATAGCACAGAAACACAAAATAACCTATTGAATGCCAGGCAACTGTAATAAATCTTTTAAGCATCTGTCTTACTGATAGTGATAGGAATATAGAAAATTAAGAATGATCACTCATGTAACATAAACAATGAACCATTGATTTTAATTGGCAGCAGATCCTTTCTAAATTTAATTCTTGCTTAGTATTTGTCCTTGGTATCAGATTCAGATTAAATAATTGATATCCAAATTTTCATAATTGATTACTGATATCAAGATTGAATAGTTGATATCCAGAATGAATAACTGATATTCAGAGGACCCAACATTCTGAGTTGTCATTTAATGGCAGTTATAACACGGACATGGGACATTCATTCTTAAACCTACTAGTCATGTACACACCAAGGACCCAAGGACAGGTGATGGGCTTGACCTTTGTCTTTTCCGAGCTGTTAATCTCCAATATTCTTCATTTTGTTTGGTGGTTCAATGTATTTAGCTGGTAGTGGATAAAAGTCTCTCCATTTGGCAGGGGTTTGAAGAAACTTTATAATGAAGACATGCCCAAGCACAAATAGTCCAAGATCATTGATGATAATAACTATATATAAATCAAACACAAATAGTCAAAGACTTTTGCATTTATGATTAAACATAAAACCTACCTGGACTTTTATAGTTTTCATTGCATTATTATATTGAGACAATAAGATTAATTGCCCAATGGTCTGTGGTCATTGCATCTTCCTGTACTGAGATATCTTTACTGGATAAATATATTCAAATGGCTCATTTTCAAATGCACGCATTTATTTGTTATATTCATGAGCGCTCATTAAAGATGTTGTCCAGCTGTTAATGAATAGTGGTATATATTGTAATGACAACAACAGCACAAATACACCAATTATTAAATGTTCTCACTTATACAAAAGATGAAGACGGGTAATATGATGAATGTGAATAGGTTCTGAGTGAACAAACCAGTTGACCTTTCTGAGCTAATTGAGTAAAGGGCTTTCTACACGATTATAATTGATGAATATTTATTTAGTTTTTTTTTTCTTTTTCATTATTAAATGCTTCAGATACACATTTACGCGAAGAGAATATATAATTCGGGTTTGTTTCATTGAGGAAAGCACTATTTATATTTCTCATATTGGATTATACCAAATATACTTGGCAAAAAATAAATTCGTCGTTTTGTAATACGTTAGCATTTTTCTGATGTGTCAGACCAGTGCGAAATGTCATATTACGGTTTTAAATGGCATCATTTTGAAAAAATATCAAAGATCTTCATGCAAAAATGCTTTCTATCAAATTCTCAATACCAAAGTTGGTTACGTTTACTGACAACATGGTGTTTGTGTCGTGTACATCATTCCTCGAAATATGGGAGTAACGATGTCTTCTGTTGCCATGGTTGGCAATTTATCATACACCTATCTATGCTTGCCAACGTCAAATTCCATGATACCTAATAAATGTCTTCTTATAACCCTATGTTAATTTAGCATAAGTCATTTTGTCTAAATCGATATATTTACCTAAGATGCTGATTTTTCGGCCCACACTCGTGTTGACACTTTTCTTGTCATGCGGTCTGCTTCGGTGACATTCAATCATTATGACTTAATACATGCACCGAACGTTTGCTCTGAACAAACGTCTGTAAACACGGTATCTGCAGCAAAAGAAGAATTTGTTTAAAATACTATCTGAGATATAATGTTATGATTACATTAAAAATGTACTCTTTTTGATAGTCTTTTTTTTTTACACTTCACATCACAATATATTTATTTATTAAAATTGTTTATTTTATTAACTATGTGTCTATGGAACATTTAGCAATATTATTTTTTTACATTTTCGTTTAAAGTTTTCTTCAAGCAAAAAATAGTCCTAAATATTTTTTCAGAAATTGTTTTCTAACATGAGTGATGGTTTGAAGGAATGATGACATAAGCTCTATAGACGGTAATGGTTTTTACTGTATCGTTAGAGCGCTACCACAGATACAGGCTAATAAAAGAATTTACATATCCAACAAATTAGTGTTAAGGACCAGAAGGATGGTTGTTTGATCCTTGATGTGTGCCTGACAAAGGTGGTTGTTTGATCCTTGAAGTGTGCCTGACAAAGATGGTTGTTTGATCCTTGAAGTGTGCCTGACAAATATGGTTGTTTAATCAGCAAATGATATTAGAGACCCTATTGATGGAAACTGGAAGTGTTTAAACTATCTTGCTCTGATTTATAGCGAAATAAAACTGTATTTTATCCATTTTATAGTATATATTATCCAGGATGTTATTTTGAAGAAAAAGATAATAACTATCTTGAGATAGAAGAAAAGAACAATCTTTCAGATTGAAGGAATCTCACACACATAATCTGTCATCGCGAAAATTATTGACTAATATCTTAAAAAAGACGAATTTTCTCTATGTATGATACTTATTGTGTAAGCTGCAATCTAAAACCTGTAGGTAAAATGTGGCGTTTAAGCTTACACCACAACTGATACTGTGAAAGATTTTGTGCTGACATTACAGAGCCTGTTGATAAAAATGGAAGTGGTGAAACTTAAAAGCCTACAATTTACTATCTACATTTTAAGCAGGGAAAGTTTGAGTGGGATGCCAACACCCGGGCAAATATATATTTATCATAGAGGGCCTATAAACGAAATACACACAAACGAAACAAATATTCAGTGCACATGAGACATTACAGTACATTTCTAAAAGAAAACATGCGCGATTCTGATAATCGTACAAATGGTTCACAATCAAGCCGAGGAACACAAATGTTATCACACTCATATTTGCTAATAAATAACAAAACCATGATACATTTTAAATTTTTATTTTATTCGAATGTTATTCCGAAAGTTGAATTTCACCAGAGTATGTTTCACAATTTTTCATTTTAACCACTCCATTGACATATGGGACACGTTTCCGTTTTAGGCACTCCATTAACATATGGGACACGTTTCCTTTCTAGCCACTCCATTGACATATGGGACACGTTTCCGTTTTAGGTACTCCATTAACATATGGGACAAGTTTCCATTTTTAGCCACTCCATTGACATATGGGACACGTTTCCTTTTTAGCCACTCCATTGACATATGGGACACGTTTCCGTTTTAGGCACTCCATTAACATATGGGACACGTTTCCGTTTTAGCCATTCCATTAACATATGGGACACGTTTCAAACGTGTACTTACAGGCTCATAAATATAATTGTATTTTGTAAATCTTACACTTAAATTTTTAAAAGATAAATGTAAAAGCTAGTTTGTCGTGAATAATTTAAACACACTGTAATAACGAAAGTCGTAACAAGAATCCTCAAACAATTCCGTACATTCTTTACTGAAGGATCCTCCAAACGTACCAGTACAGTGAAAAGTTACCGTAACATGTATCACCTGGAAACATACCGCATAAACCGGTGTAACCAGTAATGCTGCGCACCACTGATCGTGAGACTAGTAATAATGGTGTGGAGACCAATAATCGAGGTATAGAGATTCTTGTAGATTAATAATCAAAACATGGGGATGAAGAACCAAGGTAGGAAAATGAATAATCAATGTAACTAAATCAATTATCATATTATATTAGGGAAATGAATAATATATGTAAGGAGATCAACAACAAAAATTCAGAGATGAATAACCAAGGTAAGGACATTTATTATCAAGGTATTGATATTTATAATCAAAGTATGGAAATTTATAATCAAGGTATGGAAACGAATAGTCAAGGTATGTATATGAATAATCAAGGTATGGATATGAAAAATCAAGGTGCGGATATGAATAACCAAGGTATAAATACGAATAATCAAAGTATGGAAATCAGCACCAAAGGTATGGATCTGAAAAATCAAGGTACGGATATGAATAATCAAGGTATATATATGAATAATGAAAGTATGCATATGAAAACCAATGGTATGGATATGAACAATCAATGTATGAATATTTTTATGCATGGATTTATTAAGTTATAGATATGAATAACCAATGTATGGATATGAATAACCAAAGGAATGGAAATGAATAATAAAGGTATGGATATGAATAATCAAGGTATGGACATGAATTATCAAGGTATGTATTTGAATTATCAAAGTATGGATATAAATAATTAAGGTATGGAAATGAATAATCAAGGTATGCAAATTAATTATTAAGGACTGGATATCAATTATCAAGGTATGGATATGAAAAACCAAGGTATGGAAATGATTTATTAAATTATAGATATGAATAATCAAGGTAGGGATATGAGTAACCAAGGGATGGAAATGAATTATTAAGGTGTTGATATGAATAATCAATGTATGGATATGAATATTTAAGGTATGTATATCAAAGACAAAGGTATGGATATGAATAACCATGGTATGGATATGAATAATCATGGTATGGATATGAATAACCATGGTATGGATATGAATAATCATGGTATGAAAATGAATAAACATCCCGTGGATTTGACAAATCAAGGTATGGAAATGAACAGTCAAGATATGGACATGAATAATCAAGCTATAACCAAGGTATGGAGATGAATAAATAAGGTATGGATATAAATAACCAAGGTATGGATAAGAATAACCAAGGTATGGATATGAATAATCAAGGTATGGATATGAATAATCAAGGTATGGATATGAATAATCAAGGTATGGATAGGAATAATCAAGGTATGGATACGAATAATCAAGGTATGGATACGAATAATCAAGGTATGGATATGAATAATCAAGGTATGGATATGAATAATCAAGGTATGGATATGAATAATCAAGGTACGGATATGAATAATCAAGGTACGAATATAAATAATCAATGTATGGATATGAATAATCAAGGTATGGATATGAATAACCAAGGTATGGATATGAATAATCAAGGTATGGATATGAATAATCAAGGTACGGATATAAATAACCAAGATATGGATATGAATAATCAAGGTATGGATATGAATAATCAAGGTATGGATATGAATAACCAAGGTATGGATATGAATAATCAAGGTATGGATATGAATAATCAAGGTATGGATATGAATAATCAAGGTACGGATATAAATAACCAAGGTATGGATATGAATAATCAAGGTATGGATATGAATAATCAAGGTATGGATATGAATAACCAAGGTATGGATATGAATAATCAAGGTATGGATATGAATAACCAAGGTATGGATATGAATAATCAAGGTATGGATATGAATAATCAAGGTATGGATATGAATAATCAAGGTATGGATACGAATAATCAAGGTATGGATGTGAATAATCAAGGTATGGATGTGAATAACCAAAGTAGGGAAGTGGACAAAACAAGATATGGATATGAATAATCAAGGTATGGATATGAATAATAAATGTATCGATATAAATAACCAAGGTATGGATATGAATAATCAAGGTATGGATATGAATAAATAAGGTAAGGATATGAATAACCAAGGTATCGATATAAATTATCAAAGTATGGAAGTGAATAATCAAGATATGGATATGAATAACCGAGGTATGGATATAAATAACCAAGGTATCGATATGAAAAACCAAGGTATGTAAATGAATTATTAAGCAATGATTTTTTTGTTTTTCCCAGCAATATTCTGGCTATAATAGTATCTATATACTATGATATTTAAAGCGCTAAGTTGGTAATAAATCACGGCTATAGCAAGCGTAAAATACTGTCCGTGGGTGTTACAGTTAGGAATATGGCCTGCTAAATAGTCAAAATCCTAGCTACTAAAAACCGCACTGTTGATGCATAGTCTTATTCCAACGATCATATTTGCATTAATATTTAAGCTATTATAATAATATTCCCCAGCAATATACAAGTGAAAAAAACGGCCGTCGCAATGGAATATTACTCAATACGATACCGTTTGGCGTATCGACTTATCTGTTTAATGATGAAACTGTAACTGGAGCTGTAAATAAATGCTGCGCGTGAGATTCCATAGCATCATCGCAACAAGTCCTACATGCAAGACCCGACGCTGATATTTATGTTTTTAGCGTCAGGATGAATCACAATATAATCAAGTTTGGTCATTCATGGGGGTTAATGATTACCAAATCAATATTATAAAGTGAATTTCATGCACCTATAAGGATTTTTTTCTTACTCCATTGTGTTGTGTCGTCATTTGATTCAAGCATCTATTCAGTTTATCATGTTCTCCGGTATCAGGTGCAGATGAAGCTGCAGATGAATGATAATAAAACTGAGGCCATTCTAATCACAACACAAAGACTCTCATTCGCATCGTTTACCTCCATCAATAACAGCATTACCAGCATTCAATTCACACAGTCAGCACGAAACCTAGGTATTACTCTAGATAGTACTGTCACATTCAATAACATGTCATGAACATATGCATAGACTATCCATTCGATCTAGGATCAAACACAGAAATTGTTGTCTGTGATACGTTTCAATGACGGACTCCAGTACAGCATACCTATCCGACCTCACCCATGTGTAAACAAAAGCAAAATACATATGCTCCTCTTCTGACATTCTTAGACTTATTATTCCCACTGCGAAAACGAAGTGATATGGATTATGACAAAATATATATTCTACGAATACAGCTCTTCTTTAACACTCCAACATTCTTTTGCATACCAAGGCCCAGCAACGTGGAATGCATTGCCCATTACAATCAGACACAAAGACTCGTTGATCCCTTTCAAGAGTGCTTTTATAACTCACCTTTGTCGAACGCAAGAGTAATGTAATAATAAACTAATAATAATACATACCTACTGTTTTCCTACGTTAAATATTTTCAGCATTTGTTATGACTTCTTAATGTAGGAGGTAATATTTAATGTTGTACGGCGCTTAGATCTTCTAGAGATTATGCGCTTTACATTGTCCCCAATATTATTATTATTATTATTATTATTATTATTATTATTATTATTATTCTACATATGAATGGAAGTAAAAAAGTTAGTAATTTGTATTTAAAATTCAAAGGTAATCCATTTTTCCCTACATCCAGAGAGCGTGCGTTCTTAATGCCGAACATTCTAGTGAGTTATTGCATATTTTAGTTCAAATATATAATATCGTGTTTAGCCTATATTCTCCCTATTTCAAAACCCACCTTGATATCCACAGTGTAACATGTAATTCTTTTACCAAAAATCTCGACCTGACCTAGACCAACAAAGTGTTCTTCGACTTTTGTATAGTTTGACTGGATGCGGTGAAAATATTTATAAAACAAGGCGAAATACAATTTGTAATCCTAAGAGCTATTTATATTAGGGTTTGATTGAGATTTATTCTCAAGTCTGTCAAATATTTCGTGTACCAGTCTAGCTTTAAACATGCCCACACATGACCAGGTGAAATACCATCGTAATCCGTGTAAGGTTTATGAAAGTACATACAAAGTTATGCATGTGCCTCAATAGTAATTAGAAAATAAAGGGAGACTTCATAATGGCGACTGCTATAACACATACTGAAGACGAACCAACTTGCCCTATTTGTTTGGGATTATTCAACGTACCGAGACAGCTGACATGTGCCCACACATTCTGTCAGAGTTGTCTACAGTCATACATCACAAGTAAGGCTTTAGAACATGAGAAAAATAGATGCATCCAGTGTCCGGTATGTAGAAAAACAGCAGGGCATTTTAAACAGAATAAATCAACTAGTGAATGGGCGTCTCTCTTTCCGGTCGACACTGTGATACAATCCATGTTACCGACGAAATCGAAAGTAGATCGTGAATGTGATGCTTGTACCGCTGAAGGCTCCTCTGTCACAGCTACAGGCTTCTGTGTAGTATGCGAGGAAGCAATGTGTGATGACTGTCTAAAGTTCCACAGGAAACAGAAAATCTCCAAAGGTCACTCGATTCTTACAATGGAGGAGTTATTGAACAATCCACAAAATATGATGAAATTTGCTGAAGGTTTTACATGTTTTGATCATGAAGATGAAGATCTAAAATTTTACTGCTATAATCACAAGATTGTCTGTTGTGGAATTTGCTTTTTAGAAAACCATAAAACTTGTTCTGATGTGAGACAGTTGAAGGATGAACTCCCTGCTCTGCTTCGTGAAACGAAACCAAGTGAAATCATTGAAGAGTTGAAGAAACTGGAAACTCACTTAAAAACGTTTATCGATGTAAAGGAATCTAATACGAATGATCTAGAGTCCCAAGTGAATGAACTGACTGATCAAATCAAAGAAATGAGAAAGAAAATCAACACAGCTTTGGACAAATTAGAGACGATTGTGAAGATGGAGGCACGGAGAATCCACAAAGAAGTTGCTATTAGGACACAAGAAGAGAACCATCAATGCTTGTCATTGATTCATGCCATAAGAAATTCTCAACTTCTATGTGAAACAGTCCACAAATATGGAATTGATATACAAAAATATCTGACTGCAGACAAAATAAAGTCACAACTACCTTTATATTACTCTCAGGTCAGAGAGAAGTATGAGACGACAGACACACTGACAGTGCAGGTGAAATTCTCCCCACTGTTAGAATCTATTATATCGCTCTCATCATCCGATATCAGAAAATTTGTGACCCAGACTGTCTCAACCCTTACTATACCTGGTTTGAGGGAACCAGCAAAAGAATGCCAGGTTGAGAAAGTTAAAACAGTTGATGTAAATATCAGTGGAGGTACACCATTATATACTGGTTTGACTATTCTCCCTAGAGACAGGATGATGCTTGTTGATAATATCAATGGTCAGTGCATTCTTCTAAACAATTTACATCAAGTAGTTAGGACATACAAACTCACAGGAGAGCTTTGTGACATTTGTGTCATAGGTGATGAGGAAGTGGCTGTGTCTGTGTCTGATCAAAAGAAAATTCAGATACTATCAGTCAGGGATGATGTCATCAGTCCAGTGAGAACAATAACAACTCAACATAAGTGCTGGGGAGTTACAGCAGCTGGGAAGGGAGAGATGGTTGTGGTTGGAGACTGTGGTAATCACAAGTACTGCTGGAGTCAGATCAAAGATGGGAGAAAGGTAAATTATTCTGATAAGTATGACTCACCATCTCAAAACTACAACTACATAGCACTGAATAACTCTAAAACACGAGTCTATGTTACTCTGTCTAGGAAAAATTCCCTCCTGTGTTTCAATATGGAAGGCAAGAAGCAGTATACATACAGTCCAGACAACCTCAAATGTCCTTTAGGAGTAGCTGTGGACAGGAATGACAACATCTATGTTGTTGGAAGCAATTCTCATAACATTCATCAGTTATCACCAGAAGGCTGCATAATACAGGTTATAACTACAGGAGTGCCTCGTGATCCATGGGCAATCAGTTTTGACAACAGTAGAAATACTTTTATCATTACAAACATTTCTGAAAGGCAAAAGCTACACATTTACCAGGTGAAATAAAACTTAAAAACCGAAAATCTAATCATCATATATCATGATAAATGTCATTTGCAGAAATAGATAGTTGAGGTTTCTTTGAAAGTGCAAATAAGTGACTCTCAAGCTGTGTTATATTGTGGGATGATTTATGTCACTTATATAATAATAACAATGTCACTTATAATACAATAATAACAATCTAATCAAGCTCTGTTGTATTGTGGGATGATCTATGTCACATATAAAAATAACAAAAATATTTAGGTAGTTTTATGTATGTGCCTCATAGATGTTCTTTTTGTGAATGAAAAGATAACATCAGTCGGTTTCCATGAATACTCTGCAACTTCTCACCCTTTTGTTCATATTAATTATATCCTTTTCCTTAAAGACAATATTAAATAATTATATAAAGGAAGAGGTGAATGGTATTTTTCAGATGATACCTAAAATGAGAATATTATTGTTACCCTATACCATGAAACAAAATAGATAAAGTTTGGTCATTCATGGTGGTAAATGATTACCAAATCAATATTATATTAATTTCATGCACCAATAAGGTAAAAAATGTCTTTTCTTTTACTAAAAAAGACACTAATGAAAGACATAAAGGGTTTGTATTAAGATGATGACAAACTGTGATGTAGTACATATCATGATCAAAAACATTGGTGGAAAAATAATCCAATAATAATAATAATAATCCATTGCACAGAGTTGATTATATAATACAGTCTCAACCGGTTTACATAATTCGTTATTTGGATTTACTTCAGAATTTGAAATCTACCTAATTTATATGTACAATTTAAAAGTGTTTTGGGGTAACAAACAATGGATTTTCAAAAACTTTTGTTTTTGTCTTATTCGCATGACATATATTATTAGATTAATAACGCTCAATAAACTCATGAGAATATAAATATTTGAAATGTATTTCTATTGTGAAATTTACATATCAACCCCTTTAAAATATTAAATATTCCTTGATGAACATGAATAATTGGTACACATCATTTGTTAAATCTATGTAACTGACAGCCTGTACACTGCTAGCATTTCTCCATTTCTTCTCAACCTATTACTTCTATAATTTCTTCCCCTCTAATGGTACTGCTCTACTGCTAGGATTACCACTCCTACTATTTATATTTATTCCCTTCTAATAGAACACCTAAGATTACCACTCATACTATTTCTATTTATTCCCTTCCAATAGTTCTACTAAGATTACCACTCCTATTTCTATTTATTCCCCTTATAATAGTACAAGATTACCACTCATACTATTTCTATTTATTCCCTTCTAATAGTACAACTAAGATTTGCACTCCTACTATTTCTATTTATTCCCTTCTAATAGTACAACTAAGATTTGCACTCCTACTATTTCTATTTATTCCCTTCTAATAGTACAACTAAGATTTGCACTCCTGCTATTTCTATTTATTCCCTTCTAATAGTACAACTAAGATTAGCACTCCTACTATTACTAAAAGTTTGCAAAAAATAATAAAAGCAAAACAATTAAAATCTTATAAAACAGTCTACTTAATAAATTTATCAAATTCTTTGAATCTGTTTTTCATTCTCTCTTTTAAAGTAGATTTAGTAATGTTTCATCTGAAATATTTTTCCTTTGTTAAATTTTATATTTTGATTGCTACAACAGTATGTGTAGTAAAAAAAGAAAGAAGACTAGTCAAGAACCCTCTATACATGTCCTCAAAAAAACAGAATGGTCACATGCATGAAGCATGTCTAAATCTTTCATTAGTACACTATTGTCCTGAGATCTGTGGCTGATGGATGGGCCATTGTCTGAGGCCTGTCTAACTTCTATGTCCCAGTAGAACTGCTAGTAAAAAACAGAATGGCTCTATGACTAGGACATATCTAATTGTTATGAAAGGAGGTCCCCTCTTTCTCGTACTAACTGTGAACAACTGGATGGCCCTATATCTCAGAGCTATCAAAGTCTTATAAGGGTCCCATATTTTTGAGAACTAGTAGAATTGTAAATTTTTATTGTGATAAGCAAGCTGGCCCTATCCCTGAATCAAGTCAAAATCTTGCATGGACCTTTCTTCTAATGAAACAATGAAAAACCGGATGGCCCTGCGTCTGAGGCATGTAAACATCTTATATGGGTCCCTCTCCCAGACAAAATGCCTAAGGCTTTATTTTCATCTTGTATGGGTCCCTCTCCCAGACAAAATTCCTGAGGCCTAACTATATTTTATATGGGTCCCTCTCCCAGAATAAAATGCATGAGGCCTAGCTAAGTGTTATATGGGTCCCTTGTTGTTCTGAGAATTAATTGTAAATAATTACACTGATAATTAGTTGTCAAAAATGGATTAATCCATGCCTGAAGCCTGTCTAATGTCATGTAGAGCCCTCTCCTAATGCGAACTAATTATCAAAGCTTTTACTTACTGTTAATTCGTGTGTGTAGTTAAAGTTGCATGTTACCAATGTTATCTACCTAAAGATTAATGTTGATCGAGTTCTGTTTTACCAACACAAATATCACTGTTGATTAGGTCCTATGTTTCCTACAGAAATATAATTGTTGATTAGGTCCTATGTTTCCTACAGAAATATCATTGTTGACCAAGCCCTGTGTTTTCTACAGCAAGATCATTGTTGATTTAGTCCTACCAAAAAAAAAAAAGATTACTGGTGACTGAGTCTTGTTTTCCACAGCAAGATCAGTTTGGATTGGATCTTTTCCTGTTGACTGTGTCTGTAAAGTTATAGTTGTATGTAACCACAAAATCCAAGAATATTTTTACAGTAAATGGTGAATGTAAAGCAGTATACAGAAACATTTTCAAGAAAATGATTCCTACTATCAGCATGTGAGAAAGTTATAAATGTTTAAAGGCACCATTCACAATATAATGTCATCTTTGATGCACAATTTGATGTATGTCACAAGACACTGATCATGTGCAAACTATAACCCAATGTTTTTCATCTTTTCCTGAGACTACTACTGGTAAACCATGTCAGCACGCAAGATAACACCTAATTATTTTCAACAGGCATTTATTATGTTTGTGAAAACGAAGTGCCTAACTTATAGGATGACAAAATAATATATTTTTTATATTGAATTTTTAGACCAAACTTTAACAATTTGTATGGCTTATTTATGTCAAATTACTAAGTCTAGGATAACAAAAAAATTAAAGTTGTAGTGATATTAAATATATATTTTAAGTAAAAACAAATAACAAGACCAGAATTTTACAATTTTATGATTTATTTATGTCGAATGAACCATGTTTTCTAATGCTTCACAAATGATGCTGCACCTACAAGAAGGAAAGGAATGGTGCTAAAACGGCATATTATATAATTTATTGCTACAAATTCTGACATTCTGGCAATAAGAAAGCAATAATAATATTTTCTCAAGTATAACAATTAGTAAATCTGTAACAATTTTATTTGCTGCACTGATAATTTCAATCTTCCAATGTAGACATAGATTCTAAGTTGTAAATGTACATCTTATGGTTGCTTATGTACAGGCACATATGGGTCTATATTATTTGTGGCATTTATGAGTCAAAGCTTGTGTACTGGCACATATGGGTCTATATTATTTGTGGCATTTATGAGTCAAAGCTTGTGTACTGGCACATATGGGTCTATATTATTTGTGGCATTTATGAGTCAAAGCTTGTGTACTGGCACATATGGGTCTATATTATTTGTGGCATTTATGAGTCAAAGCTTGTGTACTGGCACATATGGGTCTATATTATTTGTGGCATTTATGAGTCAAAGCTTGTGTACTGGCACATATGGGTCTATATTATTTGTTGTATTTTTTAGTCAAATCAGTATCTGTCAGCTCTTTATACACCAGACAGTCTGTATGTAAATAATTTACGAGTTCAAGCTAGCGGTGTGAATCTTGATTAATTCACTCTATGTTAGTCATGGGACATTTATTGATATTTCATAGCAGACACTGAGAATATTGAAGACTGCACAGAACTACACTGTTAGGTCAATCAGCTGGTGAGTACAGTAAAGATTAAAAATAAAATGATAAAATGTACCATGTATCAATAAGTAACACAACACAACATGCATTAATATATATCACAACACATAAAATGTATTAATATATATCATAACATTTCAAATGTATCATGTATCATAACACTTCAATGTATCAATATGTATCACAACACTTAAATGTATCAATATGTATCATAACACATGAAATCTATCAATATGTATCACAACACTTACAACATATGTAATGTATCATATCACATGAAATCTATCAATATGTATCACAACACTTACAACATATGTAATGTATCATATCACATGAAATATATCAATATGTATCACAACACTTTAAATGTATCAGGTAGCATAGCACATGAAATCTATCAATACACATCATAATACTCATATCCATGACACAATTTCTCAAATGATGTAACTCCTAACGTTACATCCATTTCATCTAAAATGTAACGACAAATTGGTTTGTTGATACTTTAATCTGGGTAGACAGAGGCAGATTTGGGTCATTGATATTTTAATCTGGGTGGACAGAGGCGGATTTGGGTCATTGATACTTTAATCTGGGAGGACATATTATACAAGCAATTATTCTGTATTGTTTGTAATTTATTTTTCATCCATACTTTTTCTCATACATTATGGCAATTTCAAAATTATATTCTTAAATTATTCTTTTAGTGAGAATGTTTTGCAAATTTAATACTTTACAAATTTTGATACAGAGCAATAGGTTTATATTTTAATTTAAATATTATCGTTGGATGTAGACTTTTTATCATCAGTGCGGGATTTAGTAGATTTGAACCCACGCAGACAGAGGATTGCCTTATGAAGTTTAGGACATAAATACATAACGAGCTGCTAAGACCTGAATATGGTAACTTTATTGGGACATAAAAATAGTCTCAAAATTATATTCGACACATGATTATTTCCCCTTGCTCACTTTAATCCATGCTAGAAAATGAAAATCGCACCAATTTAAACATATACACCCATCTTAGTTTGTTCACCCTGTACAAACAATATCTGCATGTCAATTGGAGAAAAAAAACTACCCTGTTTTAAAAATTTATATATTGATGTTTTCGAGTTACAGTGGCTACATGACTGATGTTAGGAGCATATGCAAGATAAGAAAAGTTAGCACATAGATTTACAGGATAATCCCTTATTCGAACAATACCCTTCTCATGAAGCGAACATACAGGACATTTGTGTGCTGAAAATTAGAATGGTCATTGTGAACATGTGATTGGGAGTATGGGGACTGTTAGGACAGGATACAAACAAAATATAAGGATTTGTGGAAATACCAACATAACAGTGATATAGTGAATTGTGGAGATACCAAAATCAAGAATAGGGAAATAAGGAGTTGTGAAGACTCCATCATAAACAAAAGGGATATAAGCAGTTGTGAAGACATCAACATAATAAATAATAGAGTTGTATGGAGTTGTGAAGATGCCAAAATAATTTTTGTGTGGTTTGTTGTCTTAAAGCAGAGCAACACAATTATGGTATTTAGCATCAAGACAATTGGTGTCAAGTGCCATGACAAAGACATCAAGACATCTGCCATTAGTAACAGCTATTCTACATCCCAAACCATTAGAAGCCCACAAGTCACTGAAGCATATAATGAGACTCTTACCATGTAAGAATCATGAATCACTGAAGCATATAATGAGTCTGGTACACCTGCCAATGAGTTGTCATGGATCCTGACTCCATTAGCCTGGACCCTTCTACATTCCCAAGTCCACAGAGGGTCGTTTCCTTTCCCAACAACTTCATTACACAAGTGTCGTATTGCATTGCATTAAAAATGTATGCCAACCTGTTCTTGTATTTACAACGCTATTGGCTAGTCCCATTTCAAGTGCTTGTTTTATCACAAATGGCCTGACAGTCAGGATTAGGTCCAAGGTATAAGAGTCATTAGGACAGTCCCATCAGCTTGGGTTGTCTGACAGTGCCTCCATCTATGAAGCGAATACCTGTAAGGAAATAATAAACATATTTTTCATTGATTGACTTGGTGTTTATGTATTACAGCACATAAACACAAATAAGCTATTTGATGCCAATGCAGCTGGGATAAAGTGCCTTATCCAAGGAAACACCACAAAGACTGGTGGAATAATTCAATCCCATACATGAATGATTAAGACACACCACAAAGACTGGTGTAATAATTAAATCCCATACATGAATGATTAAGACACACCACAAAGACTGGTGTAATAATTCAATCCCATACATGAATGATTAAGACACACCACAAAGACTGGTGTAATAATTCAATCCCATACATGAATGATTAAGACACACCACAAAGACTGGTGTAATAATTCAATCCCATACATGAATGATTATGACACACCACAAAGACTGGTGTAATAATTCAATCCCATACATGAATGATTATGACACACCACAAAGACTGGTGTAATAATTCAATCCCATACATGAATGATTATGACACACCACAAAGACTGGTGTAATAATTCAATCCCATACATGAATGATTAAGACAAACCAAAAAGACTGGTGTAATAATTCAATCCCATACATGAATGATTAAGACACACCACAAAGACTGGTGTAATAATTCAATCCCATACATGAATGATTAAGACACACCACAAAGACTGGTATTATAATTCAATCCCATACATGAATGATTAAGACACACCACAAAGACTGGTGTAATAATTCAATCCCATACATGAATGATTAAGACACACCACAAAGACTGGTGTTATAATTCAATCCCATACATGAATGATTAAGACACACCACAAAGACTGGTGTAATAATTCAATCCCATACATGAATGATTAAGACACACCACAAAGACTGGTGTAATAATTCAATCCCATACATGAATGATTAAGACACACCACAAAGACTGGTGTAATAATTCAATCCCATACATGAATGATTTAAGAATATCATGGTGTCTGCCTTAATGGTAGAAATTTAAAAAAAAAAAAGAGTGATCCCACAGTCAGCAGTAAACCAATGACTGAACTGGTTTGATATATTTTCTATATCATTTATGGTCAATGCCATTTTAGCACACATGGTAATAGTTTGATTTCAAGGACATTATCATTAACACATTCTTGTTAGGACAGGATTAATGTAATAGGGATATATAGTGTGGTGGATATAACAAAATCAAAATAGGGAAATAAGGAGCTGTGGAGACTCCAACATAAATAATTAGGATATAAAGAGTTGTAGAAACAGAATAAGGTTATTTAGACCCAAAGCAATTAGTGTAACATGTCCTACCCAAGACCACACAATGACAGCTGCCATTGGCCACAATAGTTTACATTCCCAAACCAAGAGAGTAATGAATCACAGAAGCATGTAGTGACTATGGTACACTAACCAATGAGTTGCCATGGTTCTTGACTACATTACTCAAGCCTCCTCAATATCCTCAAGCTCAGAGAGGCATTTTGTTGTCTTAACAATTTTGTTATAAAAGTGTTTTATTGCATTGCAAATATATGCCAACATGTTCCTGTAGCAACAACTCTAGTCCCATTTCCAGTACTACTTTTGCTCCAACTGACCTGCCAGTCATGATTAGGTCCAGGACATGAGACAGTCCTATCTGCTTGGGAAGTCTGACAGTGTCTCCATCTATAAAAGGCATATCTATAAATAAAAGAAATGTATTTGCCATTGATTGGCTTTGTATTGTATTGTTTTATAGCACAGAAACACTAAATAAGCTATTGTAAGACTAGGCAACCGAAATAAATCTTTAAAGCATCTGTCTTACTGGTAGTGATAGGAATAAAAAAATAAAGAATGATCACTCATGTAATGTAAGCAATGAACCATTTATTTTAATTATCAAAATAAATTTTATAAATATAATTCTTGCTTAGTATTTGTCCTTGGTAGCAGATTCAAATTGAATAATTGATATCCAGATTGAATAATTGATATCCAAATTGCATAATTGATAATTGAATATCCAAAATGCATAATTGATAACTGAATATCCAGATTGCATAATTGATATCCAGATTGCATAATTGATATCCAGATTAAATAACTGATATTCAGAGGACCCAAAATTCCAAGTTGTGATTTAACTTATAACATTTTGTTTGGTAATATCATACCATGGACATGGGAACCATGTTCATTCTTAACTCTTTCAGCCCCAAGAAACTTTTTATTAACACTGTTACTGTGCCCCAGCCATACTAAGCTGTGACTAGCTGCTTGTGCCCCAGAGTGTTTTACCTGTTTGGAAAATTTTGTAGAAATCATACACATGCCTTCACATTTACTTTAATTTCTCTTCTTATATCCAATATTAATCCATGATAATTTCAGCAATTAATCCAAATTAATTTGTCTACACAGTGATGTATTTTTCTTTCTATTTTTCCAAGTCTTTCACAATTTATTTATACATTATTTTACAAATATACATTATTTTACAAAATTATGTGCAACATTGTTAGGAATATCACATCATCAGCACTCAAATCCATGAAAATAAACCAGGAAAATTTAATATGTGATATGGTTTGAAACAATTTGTACATACATTACTTGGTAATGTCCACATCCAGTTTTTGGTGAATATAGAACTTTGTTCAATAAACAAATTTTGCAGGTTGGATACTACGTTTGGTGATACCAATGTGCATTTTTAGGCATATGGATTGGTTTCGTTTGCGATGACCGTGTAGTTTCTCCGGAAATAATAATAAGTGAAAAAAGATAGATTTCTCTTTTTTCCTTGTCTATTTGTCATTGTATGTTGTAGGTCCAGGATTCATTCCACTAAAATCACTGATTTGGATAGACAGAAGACGATCGCTCCAATCTGCTAGATCGGCAGAAACTCTTTCATTTTCGCTATCAGCATCCGCTTTTTCTGACTATTTAATCTCAAGAATCTTCAATGTCCCATTCGAAATTTCGCAAATTATCCAACTGTCGAACAAATCTCTCCTCTAATTACTCAATATTGTCGAGATCAAACACGAGAAACTCCTTATTTTCGCCCTCACCGCTATCAAAAACCACTCGTGCTACCGCCATCATTTTACGATTTTTTTAGAAATAAAACACGTGTATTGAAACGGATCACAAGTAGTAATCCTTGGTTTCCGAACATTTAAAGTTTGCCCAAACGAACTTAAATTCATTTCTGATTGGCTACAAGTGGGTCTGATGCTAGGAAAAGCCCCATTTGTAACCAATCAGAGACTTTCGTTCGACCATACATTCGGACCGCTCAGCAGCGGTACCGGCCATTGAAAGCAGACGAAAAATTTCACGAAAAGGCGGTATCGGCCGTTGAATGCAGAAACTGCATTACGCGTACAGGCGGCATCGGGGCCGAATGAGTTAAACCCACTAGTCATGTACACATATGAGACCCCAAGGACCCAAGTCCAGCTGTTAATGAATAGTGGTATATGTTGTAATGACAACAGAACAAATACACTAATCATTAAATGTTCTCACTTATACAAAAGATGAAGATGGGTAATATGATGAATGAGAATAGGTTCTTAGTGAACAAAACAGTTGACCTTTCTGAACTAAGTGAGTAAAGGGCTTTCTACACGCTTAGAATTGGTGAATATTTCTTTAGTTTTTTCTGCTTTTCTTTTTCAATATTAAATGCTTCAGAAACACATTTATGGGAAGAAAACATAATTCGGATGTGTTTCTTTGAAGAAAACACTTTTTATATTATCATCTTAGATTATACCAAATATTCCTGGCAAAAAATAAATTGGTCGCTTTGTAATACATTAGCATTTTCCTGATGTGTCAGACCAGTGAAATGTCGTATAATCGTATTGTCAGTATCTTCATGCAGAAATGCTTTCTATCTAATTCTCAATACCAATGTTTGTTACTTTTACTGACAACATGGTGTTTGCATAGTGTGCATCATTCCTCGAAATATGGGAGTAACGAAGTCTCCTGTTGCCGTGGTTGGCAATTTAACATATACCTATCTATGCTTGCCCATGTCGAATTCCATGATACCTAATAAATGTCTTCTTATCACCCTGTGTAAATGTAGCATGTGTCATTTTGCCTAAATCGATATATTTACCTAAAATGCTGATTTTTTGATCCACATTCGTGCTGACACTTTTCTTGTCATGCTGTCTATTTCGGTGACATTCATGATTCAATCACTGTATGACTTAATACATGCACCGAACGTTTGCTCTGAACAAACGTCTGTAAACACGGTATCTGCAGCAAAAGAAGAAAAATATTGTTTAATACTATCTGAGATATAGTGTTATGATTACATTAAAAATATACTCTTTTCGATACTCTTATTTTTCTACACTTCACATCACAATATATTTATTTATAAAAAATTGTTTATTTTATTAATTGTCTAACTGCCTATGGATCATTTTGTCTAAATCGATATATTTACCTAGTATGCTGATTTTTCGTCTCAGACTCGTGCTTACACTTTTCTTGTCATGCGGTCTGCTCCGGTGACATTCAATCATTGTACGACTTAATACATGCATCGAACGTTTGCTCTGAACAAACGTCTGTAAACACGGTATCTGCAGCAAAAGAAGAAAAATAATTTTTAATACTATCTGTGATATAATGTTATGATTTCATTTAACTATTTACAGTTAAATTCTACTCTTTTCGATACTCTTTTATTTTTTTACACTTCACATCACAATTTATTTATTTATTAAAATTGTTTAGTTAATTAATTGTCTAGAGGTCTATGGAACATTAGCAATATTTTTTTTACATTTTCGTTTCAAGTTTATTTAAAGCAAACATTAGTCTTAACTATTTATTTCAGAATTGTTTTCTATCATGAGATATAGTTTGAAGGAATGATGACATAAGCTCCATAGAAGGTAATGGTTTGAACTGTATCGTTAGAGCGCAACCAGAGATACAAGCTAATAAAATAATTTACATATTAAAAAGAAAAACACTGTACTGTTAAAGAGTTTAGTAAGATGGAATCAGGACCATAAGAATGGTTGTTTGATGCTTGAAGTGTGCCTGGCAAAGATGGTTGTTCGATACTTGAAGTTTGTCTGACAAAGATGTTGTTTTATCCTTGAAGTGTGTTTGGCAAAGATGGTTGTTTGATCATTGAAGTGTATCTGGCCAAGATGGTTGTCTGATGCTTGAAGTGTGTCTGGCAAAGATGATTGTTTGATCTTTCAAGTGTATCTAGCACAGATGGTTGTTTGATGCTTTAAGTGTGTCTGGCAAAGATGGTTGTTCGATACTTGAAGTGGGTCTGGCAAAGATGGTTGTTTGATCTTTGAAGTGTGTTTGACAAAGATGTTTGTTTGATCTTTGAAGTGTGCTTGGCAAAGATGGTTGTTTGATGCTTGAAGTTTGTTTGGCAAATATGGTTGTTCGATACTCGAAGTGTGCGTGGCAAATATGGTTGTTTGATCCTTGAAGTTTGTCTAGCAAAAGTGGTTGTTTGATCATTGAAGTGTGTCTCCCAAGATAGTTGTTTGATGCTTAAAGTGTTTCTTTTCAAAGATGGTTGTTCGATGCTTGAAGTTTGACTGGCAAAGATGGTTATTTGATGCTTGAAGTGTGTCTGGCAAAGATGGTTTTTTGATGCTTGAAGTGTGCCTGTCAAAGATGGTTGTTCGATACTTGAAGTGTGCCTGGCAAAGGTTGTTGTTGTTCGATACTTGAAATATGCCTGGCAAAGATGGTTGCTCGATACTTGAAGTGTATAAGGCAAAAATGTTTGTTCGATATTTGAAGTGTGCCTGGCAAAGATGGTTGTTTGATTCTTTGAGTGTGTCTTGCAAAGATGGTTATTTGCCACTTGAAGTGTGCCTGGCAAAGATGGTAGTTTGATCCTTGAAGTGTGTCTGGCTGTTCGATACTTGAAGTGTGTCTGGCATAGACGGTTGTTCGATGCTTGAAGTGTGCCTGGCAAAGATGGTTGTTGGATCCTTTATGTGTATCTGGCTAGACATTTTACAGCAAATGACATTAGAGACCCTATTGATGGAATCTGGCATTGTTGAAACTATGTTGCTCTGATTTATAGCTACATAAAACTGTATTTTATCCATCTTATGTTATATGATATCCAATAGATTATTTTGAAGAAAAATTATTAACTATCTGGAGACAGAAGAAAAGAAAAATATTTCAGATTGAAGGAAACTCACACACCCACACTCACCACGCAAATCAAATGGCCAATATTTTAAAGTAGACGAATTTTCTGTGTGTATGATACTTATTGTGTAAGCTGCAATCTAAAACCTGTAAGTAAAATGGGGCGTTTAAGCTTACACCACAGCTGTTACTGTGAAAGATTTCTTGCTGATATTAAAGAGCCTGTCGATAAAAATTGGAAGTGGTGAAACTTAAGCCTTGGATTTACTTGCCACGTTGCAGGGAGTGAAACTTTGAGTGGGATGCCAACACCCGGCAATATAGTTATCAGATAGGGTCTGTCAACATAAAAGACTAAAAAAATATAAAAACACTCAACAAACGAGAAAAATATTCAGTGCACATGAGACATTACAGTACATTTCTGACAGAAAGCATGCGCGCTTTTGAAAATCATAGGATGGTTCAAAATCAAGCCTGTGAACACATATGTTATCACATTCATATTTGCTAATAAATAACTAAATCATGATGCACTTTAAATTTTAATTAATCCGAATGTTTTTCCAAAAGTTGGATTTGACCCGATTATGTTTCATAATTTTACATTTTAGCCGATCCATTGACATATGGGACACGTTTCCATTTTAGCCACTCCGTTGACTTATGGGACACGTTTGAAAAGTGTACTTAAAGGCTCATAAATATAATTGTATTTTGTAAAATTACACTTAACTTGTTTTTGAAGAACAATGTGAAAACTAATTTGTCATGAATAATTAAAACGCACTGTTAGCATGAAAGTCGTAGCAAAATTCCTCAGAGGATTCTGGAAAAATACCGCAGTAATCCGGTATACCAGTAATGATGTGTACATCTGATGCTGAGACAAGTAATAGAGGTGTCGAGATTACAAATCAAGGTATGGAAATAAAAAATCAATATATGGGATGAATAAACTAAAGAAATAAACAAGACAATGAGGTGAATAATAAACAGATGATTGGATATAAAAACTAACTAACGAGTTTATATGACTAATTAAGACAGGAAGAAGCATAATCAAGAGATAAGTATGGTTAATTAAGACATGGAGATGAATAATCTAAAGATAAGTATGGCTAATGAAGAGGTTTAGATGAATAATCAATAGATAAGTATGGCTTATTAAGACCTAGAGATGAATAATCAAGAGATAAGTATGGCTTATTACGACGTTGAGATGAATAATCAATAGATAAGTATGGCTACTGAAGACCTAGAGATGAATAATCAAGAGGTACGTATGGCTAAGGAAGAGGTTTAGATGAATAATCACGAGAGAAGTATGGCTTATTAAGACATGGAGATGAATAATCTAGAGATAAGTATGGCTAATTAAGACATGGAGATGAATAATCTAAAGATAAGTATGGCTAATGAAGAGGTTTAGATGAATAATCAATAGATAAGTATGGCTTATTAAGACCTAGAGATGAATAATCTAAAGATAAGTATGGCTAATGAAGAGGTTTAGATGAATAATCAATAGATAAGTATGGCTTATTAAGACCTAGAGATGAATAATCAAGAGATAAGTATGGTTAATTAAGACATGGAGATGAATAATCTAAAGATAAGAATGGCTAATGAAGAGGTTTAGATGAATAATCAATAGATAAGTATGGCTTATTAAGACCTAGAGATGAATAATCAAGAGATAAGTATGGTTAATTAAGACATGGAGATGAATAATCTAAAGATAAGTATGGCTAATGAAGAGGTTTAGATGAATAATCAATAGATAAGTATGGCTTATTAAGACCTAGAGATGAATAATCTAAAGATAAGTATGGCTAATGAAGAGGTTTAGATGAATAATCAATAGATAAGTATGGCTTATTAAGACCTAGAGATGAATAATCAAGAGATAAGTATGGTTAATTAAGACATGGAGATGAATAATCTAAAGATAAGTATGGCTAATGAAGAGGTTTAGATGAATAATCAATAGATAAGTATGGCTTATTAAGACCTAGAGATGAATAATCTAAAGATAAGTATGGCTAATGAAGAGGTTTAGATGAATAATCAATAGATAAGTATGGCTTATTAAGACCTAGAGATGAATAATCAAGAGATAAGTATGGTTAATTAAGACATGGAGATGAATAATCTAAAGATAAGTATGGCTAATGAAGAGGTTTAGATGAATAATCAATAGATACGTATGGCTTATTAAGACCTAGAGATGAATAATCTAAAGATAAGTATGGCTAATGAAGAGGTTTAGATGAATAATTAATAGATAAGTATGGCTTATTAAGACCTAGAGATGAATAATCTAAAGATAAGTATGGCTAATGAAGAGGTTTAGATGAATAATCAATAGATAAGTATGGCTTATTAAGACCTAGAGATGAATAATCAAGAGATAATTATGGTTAATTAAGACATGGAGAGGAATAATCTAAAGATAAGTATGGCTAATGAAGAGGTTTAGATGAATAATCAATAGATAAGTATGGCTTATTAAGACCGAGAGATGAATAATCTAAAGATAAGTATGGCTAATGAAGAGGTTTAGATGAATAATCAATAGATAAGTATGGCTTATTAAGACCTAGAGATGAATAATCAAGAGATAAGTTTGGTTAATTAAGACATATAGATGAATAATCTAAAGATAAGTATGGCTAATGAAGAGGTTTAGATGAATAATCAATAGATAAGTATGGCTTATTAAGACCTAGAGATGAATAATCTAAAGATAAGTATGGCTAATGAAGAGGTTTAGATGAATAATCAATAGATAAGTATGGCTTATTAAGACCTAGAGATGAATAATCAAGAGATAAGTATGGTTAATTAAGACATGGATATGAATAATCTAAAGATAAGTATGGCTAATGAAGAGGTTTAGATGAATAATCAATAGATAAGTATGGCTTATTAAGACCTAGAGATGAATAATCTAAAGATAAGTATGGCTAATGAAGAGGTTTAGATGAATAATCAATAGATAAGTATGGCTTATTAAGACCTAGAGACGAATAATCAAGAGATTAGTATGGTTAATTAAGACATGGAGATGAATAATCTAAAGATAAGTATGGCTAATGAAGAGGTTTAGATGAATAATCAATAGATAAGTATGGCTTATTAAGACCTAGAGATGAATAATCTAAAGATAAGTATGGCTAATGAAGAGGTTTAGATGAATAATCAATAGATAAGTATGGCTTATTAAGACCTAGACATGAATAATCTAAAGATAAGTATGGCTAATGAAGAGGTTTAGATGAATAATCAATAGATAAGTATGGCTTATTAAGACCTAGAGATGAATAATCAAGAGATAAGTATGGTTAATTAAGACATGGAGATGAATAATCTAAAGATAAGTATGGCTAATGAAGAGGTTTAGATGAATAATCAATAGATAAGTATGGCTTATTAAGACCTAGAGATGAATAATCTAAAGATAAGTATGGCTAATGAAGAGGTTTAGATGAATAATCAATAGATAAGTATGGCTTATTAAGACCTAGAGATGAATAATCAAGAGATAAGTATGGTTAATTAAGACATGGAGATGAATAATCTAAAGATAAGTATGGCTAATGAAGAGGTTTAGATGAATAATCAATAGATAAGTATGGCTTATTAAGACCTAGAGATGAATAATCTAAAGATAAGTATGGCTAATGAAGAGGTTTAGATGAATAATCAATAGATAAGTATGGCTTATTAAGACCTAGAGATGAATAATCAAGAGATAAGTATGGTTAATTAAGACATGGATATGAATAATCTAAAGATAAGTATGGCTAATGAAGAGGTTTAGATGAATAATCAATAGATAAGTATGGCTTATTAAGACCTAGAGATGAATAATCAAGAGATAAGCATGGTTAATTAAGACATGGAGATGAATAATCTAAAGATAAGTATGGCTAATGAAGAGGTTTAGATGAATAATCAATAGATAAGTATGGCTTATTAAGACCTAGAGATGAATAATCTAAAGATAAGTATGGCTAATGAAGAGGTTTAGATGAATAATCAATAGATAAGTATGGCTTATTAAGACCTAGACATGAATAATCAAGAGATAAGTATGGTTAATTAAGACATGGATATGAATAATCTAAAGATACGTATGGCTAATGAAGAGGTTTAGATGAATAATCAATAGATAAGTATGGCTTATTAAGACCTAGAGATGAATAATCAAGAGATAAGTATGGTTAATTAAGACATGCAGATGAATAATCTAAAGATAAGTATGGCTAATGAAGAGGTTTAGATGAATAATCAATAGATAAGTATGGCTTATTAAGACCTAGAGATGAATAATCAAGAGATAAGTATGGTTAATTAAGACATGGAGATGAATAATCTAAAGATAAGTATGGCTAATGAAGAGGTTTAGATGAATAATCAATAGATAAGTATGGCTTATTAAGACCTAGAGATGAATAATCAAGAGATAAGTATGGTTAATTAAGACATGGAGATGAATAATCTAAAGATAAGTATGGCTAATGAAGAGGTTTAGATGAATAATCAATAGATAAGTATGGCTTATTAAGACCTAGAGATGAATAATCAAGAGGTACGTATGGCTAAGGAAGAGGTTTAGATGAATAATCACGAGAGAAGTACGGCTTATTAAGACATGGAGATGAATAATCTAGAGATAAGTATGGCTAATTAAGACCTAGATATGAATAATCAAGAGGTTCGTATGGCTAAGGAAGAGGTTGAGATGAATAATCAAGAGATAAGTATGGTTAATTAAGACCTAGATATGAATAATCAAGAGGTACGTATGGCTAAGGAAGAAGTTTAGATGAATAATCATCAGAGAAGTATGGCTTATTAAGACGTGGAGATAAAGAATCAAGAGATAAGTACGGCTAATGAAGAGGTTGAGATGAATAATCAAGAGATAAGTATGGTTAATTAAGACATGGAGATGAATAATCTAAAGATAAGTATGGCTAATGAAGAGATTTAGATGAATAATCAATAGATAAGTATGGCTTATTAAGACCTAGAGATGAATAATCAAGAGATAAGTATGGCTTATTACGACGTTGAGATGAATAATCAATAGATAAGTATGGCTAATGAAGACCTAGAGATGAATAATCAAGAGGTACGTATGGCTAAGGAAGAGGTTTAGATGAATAATCACGAGAGAAGTATGGCTTATTAAGACATGGAGATGAATAATCTAGAGATAAGTATGGCTAATTAAGACCTAGATATGAATAATCAAGAGGTACGTATGGCTAAGGAAGAGGTTTAGATGAATAATCATCAGAGAAGTATGGCTTATTAAGACGTTGAGATAAAGAATCAAGAGATAAGTACGGCTAATGAAGAGGTTGAGATGAATAATCAATAGATAAGTATGGCTTATTAAGACCTAGAGATGAATAATCAAGAGATAAGTATGGCTTATTACGACGTTGAGATGAATAATCAATAGATAAGTATGGCTAATGAAGACCTAGAGATGAATAATCAAGATATAAGTATGGTTTATTAAGACCTAGAGATGAATAATCAAGAGATAAGTATGGCTTATTACGACGTTGAGATGAATAATCAAGAGATAAGTATGCCTTATTAAGACGTTGAGATGAATAATCTAGAGATAAGTATGGCTAATGAAGAGGCTGAGATGAATAATCAAGAGATAAGTAGGACTTATTAAGACGTTGAGATGAATAATCAAGAGGTACGTATGGCTAAGGAAGAGGTTTAGATGAATAATCATGAGAGAAGTATGGCTTTTTAAGACATGGAGATGAATAATCTAGAGATAAGTAAGGCTAATTAAGACGTGGAGAGTGGAGATGAAGTATCAAGAGATAAGTAGGGCTAATGAAGAGGTTGAGATGAATAATCAAGAGATAAGTATGGTTAATTAAGACATGGAGATGAATAATCTAAAGATAAGTATGGCTAATGAAGAGGTTTAGATGAATAATCAATAGATAAGTATGGCTTATTAAGACCTAGAGATGAATAATCAAGAGATAAGTATGGCTTATTACGACGTTGAGATGAATAATCAATAGATAAGTATGGCTAATGAAGACCTAGAGATGAATAATCAAGAGGTACGTATGGCTAAGGAAGAGGATTAGATGAATAATCACGAGAGAAGTATGGCTTATTAAGACATGGAGATGAATAATCTAGAGATAAGTATGGCTAATTAAGACCTAGATATGAATAATCAAGAGATAAGTATGGCTTATTACGACGTTGAGATGAATAATCAATAGATAAGTATGGCTAATGAAGACCTAGAGATGAATAATCAAGATATAAGTATGGCTTATTAAGACCTAGAGATGAATAATCAAGAGATAAGTATGGCTTAATACGACGTTGAGATGAATAATCAAGAGATAAGTATGGCTTATTAAGACGTTGAGATGAATAATCTAGAGATAAGTATGGCTAATGAAGAGGCTGAGATGAATAATCAAGAGATAAGTAGGACTTATTAAGACGTTGAGATGACTAATCAAGAGGTACGTATGGCTAAGGAAGAGCTTTAGATGAATAATCATGAGAGAAGTATGGCTTATTAAGACATGGAGATGAATAATCTAGAGATAAGTATGGCTAATTAAGACCTAGATATGAATAATCAAGAGGTACGTATGGCTAAGGAAGAGGTTTAGATGAATAATCATCAGAGAAGTATGGCTTATTAAGACATGGAGATGAATAATCTAGAGATAAGTATGGCTTATTAAGACATAGAGATGAATAATCAAGAGATAAGTATGGCTTATTACGACGTTGAGATGAATAATCAAGAGATAAGTATGGCTAATGAAGAGGTTGAGATGAATAATCAAGATATAAGTATGGCTTATTAAGACCTAGAGATGAATAATCAAGAGATACGTATGGCTTATTAAGACCTAGAGATGAATAATCAAGAGATAAGTATGGCTTATTACGACGTTGAGATGAATAATCAAGAGATAAGTATGGCTTATTAAGACCTACAGATGAATAATCAAGAGATACGTATGGCTTATTAAGACCTAGAGATGAATAATCAAGAGATAAGTATGGCTTATTTCGACATTGAGATGAATAATCAAGATATAAGTATGGCTTATTAAGCCCTAGAGATGAATAATCAAGAGGTACGTATGGCTAAGGAAGAGGTTTAGATGAATAATAATGAGAGAAGTATGGCTTATTAAGACATGGAGATGAATAATCTAGAGATAAGTATGGCTAATTAAGACCTAGATATGAATAATCAAGAGGTACGTATGGCTAAGGAAGAGGTTTAGATGAATAATCATCAGAGAAGTATGGCTTATTAAGACGTGGAGATAAAGAATCAAGAGATAAGTACGGCTAATGAAGAGGTTTAGATGAATAATCAATAGATAAGTATGGCTTATTAAGACCTAGAGATGAATAATCAAGAGACAAGTATGGCTTATTACGACGTTGAGATGAATAATCAATAGATAAGTATGGCTAATGAAGACCTAGAGATGAATAATCAAGATATAAGTATGGCTTATTAAGACCTAGAGATGAATAATCAAGAGATAAGTATGGCTTATTACGACGTTGAGATGAATAATCAAGAGATAAGTATGGCTTATTAAGACGTTCAGATGAATAATCTAGAGATAAGTATGGCTAATGAAGAGGCTGAGATGAATAATCAAGAGATAAGTAGGACTTATTAAGACGTTGAGATGAATAATCAAGAGGTACGTATGGCTAAGGAAGAGGTTTAGATGAATAATCATGAGAGAAGTATGGCTTATTAAGACATGGAGATGAATAATCTAGAGATAAGTATGGCTAATTAAGACCTAGATATGAATAATCAAGAGGTACGTATGGCTAAGGAAGAGGTTTAGATGAATAATCATCAGAGAAGTATGGCTTATTAAGACATGGAGATGAATAATCTAGAGATAAGTATGGCTTATTAAGACATAGAGATGAATAATCAAGAGATAAGTATGGCTTATTACGACGTTGAGATGAATAATCAAGAGATAAGTATGGCTAATGAAGAGGTTGAGATGAATAATCAATATATAAGTATGGCTTATTAAGACCTAGAGATGAATAATCAAGAGATAAGTATGGCTTATTAAGACCTAGAGATGAATAATCAAGAGATAAGTATGGCTTATTACGACGTTGAGATGAATAATCAAGAGATAAGTATGGCTTATTAAGACCTAGAGATGAATAATCAAGAGATACGTATGGCTTATTAAGACCTAGAGATGAATAATCAAGAGATAAGTATGGCTTATTACGACGTTGAGATGAATAATCAAGATATAAGTATGGCTTATTAAGACCTAGAGATGAATAATCAAGAGATAAGTATGGCTTATTACGACGTTGAGATGAATAATCAAGAGATAAGTATGGCTTATTACGACGTTGAGATGAATAATCAAGATATAAGTATGGCTTATTAAGACCTAGAGATGAATAATCAAGAGATAAGTATGGCTTATTACGGCGTTGAGATGAATAATCAAGAGATAAGTATGGCTTATTACGACGTTGAGATGAATAATCAAGAGATAAGTATGGCTAATGAAGAGGTTGAGATGAATAATCAAGATATAAGAATGGCTTATTAAGACCTAGAGATGAATAATCAAGAGATAAGTATGGCTTATTACGACGTTGAGATGAATAATCAATAGATAAGTATGGCTAATGAAGACCTAGAGATGAATAATCAAGATATAAGTATGGCTTATTAAGACCTAGATATGAATAATCAAGATATAAGTATGGCTCATTACGACGTTGAGATGAATAATCAAGAGATAAGTATGGCTTATTACGACGTTGAGATGAATAATCAAGAGATAAGTATGGCTTATTACGACGTTGAGATGAATAATCAACAGATAAGTATGGCTAATGAAGAGGCTGAGATGAATAATCAAGAGATAAGTATGGCTTATTACGACGTTGAGATGAATAATCAAGAGATAAGTATGGTTAATGAAGAGGTTGAGATGAATAATCAAGATATAAGTATGGCTTATTAAGACCTAGAGATGAATAATCAAGAAATAAGTATGGCTTTTTAAGACCTAGAGATGAATAATCAAGAGATAAGTATGGCTTATTACGACGTTGAGATGAATAATCAATAGATAAGTATGGCTAATGAAGACCTAGAGATGAATAATCAAGAGGTACGTATGGCTAAGGAAGAGGTTTAGATGAATAATCACGAGAGAAGTATGGCTTATTAAGACATGGAGATGAATAATCTAGAGATAAGTATGGCTAATTAAGACCTAGATATGAATAATCAAGAGGTACGTATGGCTAAGGAAGAGGTTTAGATGAATAATCATCAGAGAAGTATGGCTTATTAAGACGTGGAGATAAAGAATCAAGAGATAAGTACGGCTAATGAAGAGGTTGAGATGAATAATCAAGAGATAAGTATGGTTAATTAAGACATGGAGATGAATAATCTAAAGATAAGTATGGCTAATGTAGAGGTTTAGATGAATAATCAATAGATAAGTATGGCTTATTAAGACCTAGAGATGAATAATCAAGAGATAAGTATGGCTTATTACGACGTTGAGATGAATAATCAATAGATAAGTATGGCTAATGAAGACCTAGAGATGAATAATCAAGAGGTACGTATGGCTAAGGAAGATGTTTAAATTAATAATCACGAGAGAAGTATGACTTATTAAGACATGGAGATGAATAATCTAGAGATAAGTATGGCTAATTAAGACCTATATATGAATAATCAAGAGGTACGTATGGCTAAGGAAGAGGTTTATATGAATAATCATCAGAGAAGTATGGCTTATTAAGACGTGGAGATAAAGAATCAAGAGATAAGTACGGCTAATGAAGAGGTTTAGATGAATAATCAATAGATAAGTATGGCTTATTAAGACATAGAGATGAATAATCAAGAGATAAGTATGGCTTATTACGACGTTGAGATGAATAATCAATAGATAAGTATGGCTAATGAAGACCTAGAGATGAATAATCAAGATATAAGTATGGCTTATTAAGACCTAGAGATGAATAATCAAGAGATAAGTATGGCTTATTACGACGTTGAGATGAATAATCAAGAGATAAGTATGGCTTATTAAGACGTTGAGATGAATAATCTAGAGATAAGTATGGCTAATGAAGAATTTTAGATGAATAATCAATAGATAAGTATGGCTTATTAAGACCTAGAGATGAATAATCAAGAGATAAGTATGGCTTATTACGACGTTGAGATGAATAATCAATAGATAAGTATGGCTAATGAAGACCTAGAGATAAAGAATCAAGAGGTACGTATGGCTAATGAAGAGGTTTAGATGAATAATCACGAGAGAAGTATGGCTTATTAAGACATGGAGATGAATAATCTAGAGATAAGTATGTCTAATTAAGACCTAGATATGAATAATCAAGAGGTACGTATGGCTAAGGAAGAGGTTTAGATGAATAATCATCAGAGAAGTATGGCTAATTAAGACGTGGAGATAAAGAATCAAGAGATAAGTACGGCTAATGAAGAGGTTTAGATGAATAATCAATAGATAAGTATGGCTTATTAAGACCTAGAGATGAATAATCAAGAGATAAGTATGGCTTATTACGACTTTGAGATGAATAATCAATAGATAAGTATGGCTAATGAAGACCTAGAGATGAATAATCAAGATATAAGTATGGCTTATTAAGACCTAGAGATGAATAATCAGGAGATAAGTATGGCTTATTACGACGTTGAGATGAATAATCAAGAGATAAGTATGGCTTATTAAGACGTTGAGATGAATAATCTAGAGATAAGTATGGCTAATGAAGAGGCTGAGATGAATAATCAAGAGATAAGTAGGACTTATTAAGACGTTGAGATGAATAATCAAGAGGTACGTATGGCTAAGGAAGAGGTTTAGATGAATAATCATGAGAGAAGTATGGCTTATTAAGACATGGAGATGAATAATCTAGAGATAAGTATGGCTAATTAGGACGTGGAGAGTGGAGATGAAGAATTAAGAGATAAGTAGGGCAAATGAAGAGGTTGAGATGAATAATCAAGAGATAAGTATGGTTAATTAAGACATGGAGATGAATAATCTAAAGATAAGTATGGCTAATGAAGAGGTTTAGATGAATAATCAATAGATAAGTATGGCTTATTAAGACCTAGAGATGAATAATCAAGAGATAAGTATGGCTTATTACGACGTTGAGATGAATAATCAATAGATAAGTATGGCTAATGAAGACCTAGAGATGAATAATCAAGAGGTACGTATGGCTAAGGAAGAGGTTTAGATGAATAATCACGAGAGAAGTATGGCTTATTAAGACATGGAGATGAATAATCTAGAGATAAGTATGGCTAATTAAGACCTAGATATGAATAATCAAGAGGTACGTATGGCTAAGGAAGAGGTTTAGATGAATAATCATCAGAGAAGTATGGCTTATTAAGACGTGGAGATAAAGAATCAAGAGATAAGTACGGCTAATGAAGAGGTTTAGATGAATAATCAATAGATAAGTATGGCTTATTAAGACCTAGAGATGAATAATCAAGAGATAAGTATGGCTTATTACGACGTTGAGATGAATAATCAATAGATAAGTATGGCTAATGAAGACCTAGAGATGAATAATCAAGATATTAGTATGGCTTATTAAGACCTAGAGATGAATAATCAAGAGATAAGTATGGCTTATTAAGACTTTGAGATGAATAATCAAGAGATAAGTATGGCTTATTAAGACGTTGAGATGAATAATCTAGAGATAAGTATGGCTAATGAAGAGGCTGAGATGAATAATCAAGAGATAAGTAGGACTTATTAAGACGTTGAGATGAATAATCAAGAGGTACGTATGGCTAAGGAAGAGCTTTAGATGAATAATCATGAGAGAAGTATGGCTTATTAAGACATGGAGATGAATAATCTAGAGATAAGTATGGCTAATTAAGACCTAGATATGAATAATCAAGAGGTACGTATGGCTAAGGAAGAGGTTTAGATGAATAATCATCAGAGAAGTATGGCTTATTAAGACATGGAGATGAATAATCTAGAGATAAGTATGGCTTATTAAGACATAGAGATGAATAATCAAGAGATAAGTATGGCTTATTACGACGTTGAGATGAATAATCAAGAGATAAGTATGGCTAATGAAGAGGTTGAGATGAATAATCAAGATATAAGTATGGCTTATTAAGACCTAGAGATGAATAATCAAGAGATAAGTATGGCTTATTAAGACCTAGAGATGAATAATCAAGAGATAAGTATGGCTTATTACGACGTTGAGATGAATAATCAAGAGATAAGTATGGCTTATTAACACCTAGAGATGAATAATCAAGAGATACGTATGGCTTATTAAGACCTAGAGATGAATAATCAAGAGATAAGTATGGCTTATTACGACGTTGAGATGAATAATCAAGATATAAGTATGGCTTATTAAGACCTAGAGATGAATAATCAAGAGGTACGTATGGCTAAGGAAGAGGTTTAGATGAATAATCATGAGAGAAGTATGGCTTATTAAGACATGGAGATGAATAATCTAGAGATAAGTATGGCTAATTAAGACCTAGATATGAATAATCAAGAGGTACGTATGACTAAGGAAGAGGTTTAGATGAATAATCATCAGAGAAGTATGGCTTATTAAGACGTGGAGATAAAGAATCAAGAGATAGGTACGGCTAATGAAGAGGTTTAGATGAATAATCAATAGATAAGTATGGCTTATTAAGACATAGAGATGAATAATCAAGAGATAAGTATGGCTTATTACGACGTTGAGATGAATAATCAATAGATAAGTATAGCTAATGAAGACCTAGAGATGAATAATCAAGATATAAGTATGGCTTATTAAGACCTAGAGATGAATAATCAAGAGATAAGTATGGCTTATTACGACGTTGAGATGAATAATCAAGAGATAAGTATGGCTTATTAAGACGTTGAGATGAATAATCTAGAGATAAGTATGGCTAATGAAGAGGCTGAGATGAATAATCAAGAGATAAGTAGGACTTATTAAGACGTTGAGATGAATAATCAAGAGGTACGTATGGCTAAGGAAGAGGTTTAGATGAATAATCATGAGAGAAGTATGGCTTATTAAGACATGGAGATGAATAATCTAGAGATAAGTATGGCTAATTAAGACCTAGATATGAATAATCAAGAGGTACGTATGGCTAAGGAAGAGGTTTAGATGAATAATCATCAGAGAAGTATGGCTTATTAAGACATGGAGATGAATAATCTAGAGATAAGTATGGCTTATTAAGACATAGAGATGAATAATCAAGAGATAAGTATGGCTTATTACGACGTTGAGATGAATAATCAAGAGATAAGTATGGCTAATGAAGAGTTTGAGATGAATAATCAAGATATAAGTATGGCTTATTAAGACCTTGAGATGAATAATCAAGAGATAAGTATGGCTTATTAAGACCTAGAGATGAATAATCAAGAGATAAGTATGGCTTATTACGACGTTGAGATGAATAATCAAGAGATAAGTATGGCTTATTAAGACCTAGAGATGAATAATCAAGAGATACGTATGGCTTATTAAGACCTAGAGATGAATAATCAAGAGATAAGTATGGCTTATTACGACGTTGAGATGAATAATCAATAGATAAGTATGGCTAATGAAGACCTAGAGATGAATAATCAAGAGGTACGTATGGATAAGGAAGAGGTTTAGATGAATAATCACGAGAGAAGTATGGCTTATTAAGACATGGAGATGAATAATCTAGAGATAAGTATGGCTAATTAAGACCTAGATATGAATAATCAAGAGGTACGTATGGCTAAGGAAGAGGTTTAGATGAATAATCATCAGAGAAGTATGGCTTATTAAGACGTGGAGATAAAGAATCAAGAGATAAGTACGGCTAATGAAGAGGTTTAGATGAATAATCAATAGATAAGTATGGCTTATTAAGACCTAGAGATGAATAATCAAGAGATAAGTATGGCTTATTACGACGTTGAGATGAATAATCAATAGATAAGTATGGCTAATGAAGACCTAGAGATGAATAATCAAGATATTAGTATGGCTTATTAAAACCTAGAGATGAATAATCAAGAGATAAGTATGGCTTATTAAGACTTTGAGATGAATAATCAAGAGATAAGTATGGCTTATTAAGACGTTGAGATGAATAATCTAGAGATAAGTATGGCTAATGAAGAGGCTGAGATGAATAATCAAGAGATAAGTAGGACTTATTAAGACGTTGAGATGAATAATCAAGAGGTACGTATGGCTAAGGAAGAGCTTTAGATGAATAATCATGAGAGAAGTATGGCTTATTAAGACATGGAGATGAATAATCTAGAGATAAGTATGGCTAATTAAGACCTAGATATGAATAATCAAGAGGTACGTATGGCTAAGGAAGAGGTTTAGATGAATAATCATCAGAGAAGTATGGCTTATTAAGACATGGAGATGAATAATCTAGAGATAAGTATGGCTTATTAAGACATAGAGATGAATAATCAAGAGATAAGTATGGCTTATTACGACGTTGAGATGAATAATCAAGAGATAAGTATGGCTAATGAAGAGGTTGAGATGAATAATCAAGATATAAGTATGGCTTATTAAGACCAAGAGATGAATAATCAAGAGATAAGTATGGCTTATTAAGACCTAGAGATGAATAATCAAGAGATAAGTATGGCTTATTACGACGTTGAGATGAATAATCAAGAGATAAGTATGGCTTATTAACACCTAGAGATGAATAATCAAGAGATACGTATGGCTTATTAAGACCTAGAGATGAATAATCAAGAGATAAGTATGGCTTATTACGACGTTGAGATGAATAATCAAGATATAAGTATGGCTTATTAAGACCTACATATGAATATTCAAGAGGTACGTATGGCTAAGGAAGAGGTTTAGATGAATAATCATGAGAGAAGTATGGCTTATTAAGACATGGAGATGAATAATCTAGAGATAAGTATGGCTAATTAAGACCTAGATATGAATAATCAAGAGGTACGTATGACTAAGGAAGAGGTTTAGATGAATAATCATCAGAGAAGTATGGCTTATTAAGACGTGGAGATAAAGAATCAAGAGATAAGTACGGCTAATGAAGAGGTTTAGATGAATAATCAATAGATAAGTATGGCTTATTAAGACCTAGAGATGAATAATCAAGAGAAAAGTATGGCTTATTACGACGTTGAGATGAATAATCAATAGATAAGTATGGCTAATGAAGACCTAGAGATGAATAATCAAGATATAAGTATGGCTTATTAAGACCTAGAGATGAATAATCAAGAGATAAGTATGGCTTATTAAGACGTTGAGATGAATAATCTAGAGATAAGTATGGCTAATGAAGAGGCTGAGATGAATAATCAAGAGATAAGTAGGACTTATTAAGACGTTGAGATGAATAATCAAGAGGTACGTATGGCTAAGGAAGAGGTTTAGATGAATAATCATGAGAGAAGTATGGCTTATTAAGACATGGAGATGAATAATCTAGAGATAATTATGGCTAATTAAGACCTAGATATGAATAATCAAGAGGTACGTATGGCTAAGGAAGAGGTTTAGATGAATAATCATCAGAGAAGTATGGCTTATTAAGACATGGAGATGAATAATCTAGAGATAAGTATGGCTTATTAAGACATAGAGATGAATAATCAAGAGATAAGTATGGCTTATTACGACGTTGAGATGAATAATCAAGAGATAAGTATGGCTAATGAAGAGTTTGAGATGAATAATCAAGATATAAGTATGGCTTATTAAGACCTTGAGATGAATAATCAAGAGATAAGTATGGCTTATTAAGACCTAGAGATGAATAATCAAGAGATAAGTATGGCTTATTACGACGTTGAGATGAATAATCAAGAGATAAGTATGGCTTATTAAGACCTAGAGATGAATAATCAAGAGATACGTATGGCTTATTAAGACCTAGAGATGAATAATCAAGAGATAAGTATGGCTTATTACGACGTTGAGATGAATAATCAATAGATAAGTATGGCTAATGAAGACCTAGAGATGAATAATCAAGAGGTACGTATGGCTAAGGAAGAGGTTTAGATGAATAATCACGAGAGAAGTATGGCTTATTAAGACATGGAGATGAATAATCTAGAGATAAGTATGGCTAATTAAGACCTAGATATGAATAATCAAGAGGTACGTATGGCTAAGGAAGAGGTTTAGATGAATAATCATCAGAGAAGTATGGCTTATTAAGACGTGGAGATAAAGAATCAAGAGATAAGTACGGCTAATGAAGAGGTTTAGATGAATAATCAATAGATAAGTATGGCTTATTAAGACCTAGAGATGAATAATCAAGAGATAAGTATGGCTTATTACGACGTTGAGATGAATAATCAATAGATAAGTATGGCTAATGAAGACCTAGAGATGAATAATCAAGATATTAGTATGGCTTATTAAGACCTAGAGATGAATAATCAAGAGATAAGTATGGCTTATTAAGACTTTGAGATGAATAATCAAGAGATAAGTATGGCTTATTAAGACGTTGAGATGAATAATCTAGAGATAAGTATGGCTAATGAAGAGGCTGAGATGAATAATCAAGAGATAAGTAGGACTTATTAAGACGTTGAGATGAATAATCAAGAGGTACGTATGGCTAAGGAAGAGCTTTAGATGAATAATCATGAGAGAAGTATGGCTTATTAAGACATGGAGATGAATAATCTAGAGATAAGTATGGCTAATTAAGACCTAGATATGAATAATCAAGAGGTACGTATGGCTAAGGAAGAGGTTTAGATGAATAATCATCAGAGAAGTATGGCTTATTAAGACATGGAGATGAATAATCTAGAGATAAGTATGGCTTATTAAGACATAGAGATGAATAATCAAGAGATAAGTATGGCTTATTACGACGTTGAGATGAATAATCAAGAGATAAGTATGGCTAATGAAGAGGTTGAGATGAATAATCAAGATATAAGTATGGCTTATTAAGACCTAGAGATGAATAATCAAGAGATAAGTATGGCTTATTAAGACCTAGAGATGAATAATCAAGAGATAAGTATGGCTTATTACGACGTTGAGATGAATAATCAAGAGATAAGTATGGCTTATTAACACCTAGAGATGAATAATCAAGAGATACGTATGGCTTATTAAGACCTAGAGATGAATAATCAAGAGATAAGTATGGCTTATTACGACGTTGAGATGAATAATCAAGATATAAGTATGGCTTATTAAGACCTAGAGATGAATAATCAAGAGGTACGTATGGCTAAGGAAGAGGTTTAGATGAATAATCATGAGAGAAGTATGGCTTATTAAGACATGGAGATGAATAATCTAGAGATAAGTATGGCTAATTAAGACCTAGATATGAATAATCAAGAGGTACGTATGACTAAGGAAGAGGTTTAGATGAATAATCATCAGAGAAGTATGGCTTATTAAGACGTGGAGATAAAGAATCAAGAGATAAGTACGGCTAATGAAGAGGTTTAGATGAATAATCAATAGATAAGTATGGCTTATTAAGACCTAGAGATGAATAATCAAGAGATAAGTATGGCTTATTACGACGTTGAGATGAATAATCAATAGATAAGTATGGCTAATGAAGACCTAGAGATGAATAATCAAGATATAAGTATGGCTTATTAAGACCTAGAGATGAATAATCAAGAGATAAGTATGGCTTATTACGACGTTGAGATGAATAATCAAGAGATAAGTATGGCTTATTAAGACGTTGAGATGAATAATCTAGAGATAAGTATGGCTAATGAAGAGGCTGAGATGAATAATCAAGAGATAAGTAGGACTTATTAAGACGTTGAGATGAATAATCAAGAGGTACGTATGGCTAAGGAAGAGGTTTAGATGAATAATCATGAGAGAAGTATGGCTTATTAAGACATGGAGATGAATAATCTAGAGATAAGTATGGCTAATTAAGACCTAGATATGAATAATCAAGAGGTACGTATGGCTAAGGAAGAGGTTTAGATGAATAATCATCAGAGAAGTATGGCTTATTAAGACATGGAGATGAATAATCTAGAGATAAGTATGGCTTATTAAGACATAGAGATAAATAATCAAGAGATAAGTATGGCTTATTACGACGTTGAGATGAATAATCAAGAGATAAGTATGGCTAATGAAGAGTTTGAGATGAATAATCAAGATATAAGTATGGCTTATTAAGACCTTGAGATGAATAATCAAGAGATAAGTATGGCTTATTAAGACCTAGAGATGAATAATCAAGAGATAAGTATGGCTTATTACGACGTTGAGATGAATAATCAAGAGATAAGTATGGCTTATTAAGACCTAGAGATGAATAATCAAGAGATACGTATGGCTTATTAAGACCTAGAGATGAATAATCAAGAGATAAGTATGGCTTATTACGACGTTGAGATGAATAATCAAGATATAAGTATGGCTTATTAAGACCTAGAGATGAATAATCAAGAGATAAGTATGGCTTATTACGACGTTGAGATGAATAATCAAGATATAAGTATGGCTTATTAAGACCTAGAGATGAATAATCAAGAGATAAGTATGGCTTATTACGACGTTGAGATGAATAATCAAGAGATACGTATGGCTTATTACGACGTTGAGATGAATAATCAAGAGATAAGTATGGCTAATGAAGAGGTTGAGATGAATAATCAAGATATAAGAATGGCTTATTAAGACCTAGAGATGAATAATCAAGAGATAAGTATGGCTTATTACGACGTTGAGATGAATAATCAATAGATAAGTATGGCTAATGAAGACCTAGAGATGAATAATCAAGATATAAGTATGGCTTATTAAGACCTAGAGATGAATAATCAAGATATAAGTATGGCTTATTACGACGTTTAGATGAATAATCAAGAGATAAGTATGGCTTATTACGACGTTGAGATGAATAATCAAGAGATAAGTATGGCTTATTACGACGTTGAGATGAATAATCAAGAGATAAGTATGGCTAATGAAGAGGCTGAGATGAATAATCAAGAGATAAGTATGGCTTATTACGACGTTGAGATGAATAATCAAGAGATAAGTATGGCTAATGAAGAGGTTGAGATGAATAATCAAGATATAAGTATGGCTTATTAAGACCTAGAGATGAATAATCAATAGATAAGTATGGCTTATTAAGACCTAGAGATGAATAATCAAGAGATAAGTATGGCTTATTACGACGTTGAGATGAATAATCAAGATATAAGTATGGCTTATTAAGACCTAGAGATGAATAATCAAGAGATAAGTATGGCTTATTACGACGTTGAGATGAATAATCAAGATATAAGTATGGCTTATTAAGACCTAGAGATGAATAATCAAGAGATAAGTATGGCTTATTACGAAGTTGAGATGAATAATCAAGAGATAAGTATGGCTTATTACGACGTTGAGATGAATAATCAAGAGATAAGTATGGCTTATTACGACGTTGAGATGAATAATCAAGATATAAGTATGGCTTATTAAGACCTAGAGATGAATAATCAAGAGATAAGTATGGCTTATTACGAAGTTGAGATGAATAATCAAGAGATAAGTATGGCTTATTACGACGTTGAGATGAATAATCAAGAGATAAGTATGGCTTATTACGACGTTGAGATGAATAATCAAGAGATAAGTATGGCTAATGAAGAGGCTGAGATGAATAATCAATAGATAAGTATGGCTTATTACGACGTTGAGATGAATAATCAATAGATAAGTATGGCTAATGAAGAGGTTGAGATGAATAATCTAGGGATAATTATGGCTAATGAAGAGGTTGAGATGAATAATCAAGAGATAAGTATGGCTTATTAAGACGTCGAGATGAATAATCAGACGAACAGTAATCCTTTCAAACGAAATAAACCAACCAGTAATGAGCGTCTCTTTTTCCTACTGACACAGTTGTACAGTCAATGCTACCAGCGAAATCGAAAGTAGATTGTGTCTATGACGCCTGTAACAATGAGTGCGAGTCTGTTACAGATGAAAGATTCTGTGCAGTATGCAAAAAAAACAACAACAAAAAAAAAACAAAGAGCGACAATTGTCTGAAATTTCATAGGAAGCAGAAATTGTCCAAATATATTACAATTATTACCATGGAAACATTATGAAATGATTCACAAAATTAAATGAAAATAGCTGAAGGTTTTACATGTTCCGAACACGGCAGTGGGCATGTACAGTTCTACGGTTGTTATTATAGAACGGCATGTTGTGCTACTTGTTCCTTTTTAATGTATATAACCTGATCTAATGTTATTGACTTTAAGAAGGACCTCCCTTCAGTTTTTGTACAAAGTCAAACATGAGAATGTTGTGAATGAAGAACGTGGAGTCATTTAGATTACTATATGGAACTACACAAATTAAACATCGATGATCTCGAATCACAAGTGATTGGGCTTTCCGATGAAATTACAGAAATCAGAAAGAGAATTAATATTGCACTGGACGAGCTATAAATGAGGATCACGACGGAAGGAAACCAAATATCTAAAGAAATCATTAGAAAAGAGGAAGATACTTACCAGTGCTTGTCGCCGATGCCTGCCATTAGGAATTCTCGAGTTCTCTTGAAAACAATGAATTTTTACGATAGCGATCTACAAATGTTTTTGATGACAGAGACGATGACGTTGCGATTGTCTTCATATTACACGCACGTGAGAGAAAAATTCATGAATAATGAAACTATTTTAGTACAACTGAAATGTTGTCCTCTGAATCCGTTTTGTGTTCTTCTCTTCATCTTTGGGCAAAATTGTAGAAAATTTTGTAATACCGGGTTTGTTGAAAGAAACAAATGACTCAATTTGAAAACAGTTGATGCAATTGACCTTGAGCTTCCTGATCTTACTGAACCGAATAATCAATGTGTCACCTTTCTCCCTGCAAAGAGAATGGTGCTGTCTGATTAGAGCCAAACTCGGTACATCATGTTAAGCTCTTCCAATGAATTCATCACAAGCCACAACCTAACAGAGAGGCAGGCAGACCTCTGACTGCTGGACTATCCAGAGGTAGCAGTGTCCATACACAATTATAATACAATTCAGATTATGTCAGTGACGGATGACGTCATCAGTCCAGTCAGAATTATTACAAATCAACACAAGTGTTGTGTAAATAGCAGCTGCTGACAAGGGAGGAATGGTTGTGACCGGTGTTTGTGGTAATAACAAATATTACTGGAGTCGTAACTGCATGGACGGAGATGTAAAGTCTCCTCATCCGTGCTTCGCTCTATCCGGGTAATACAACCACATATCTATAAATAGAAATAAGACAGGGGTATATATTACATTATCTAGGATTTCTATACGGCTGTTTTGACATAGAAGTCAAGAAGCAGTCCACCTACAATCCTAGTAATCTTGAGTGACCAATAGGAGTTCTTAATGACAGAGATGATAACATCTATGTTACTGGACATACGGCAAGCAATTTACACCATCTGAGTCTTGGTGGACCTTTAATCAAGATCATAACTACAGGAGTTCCTGCAAACCCGTTTGCAATATGCATTGACACAACTAAGGATAGATTTAATGTCACAAACAATAAAGATAAAATAAAACTACATAACTATTGATTAAAATGAAAATGCCTGAGTTGGAATATAGTCCAAATCCAGTCGTGAGATTTCAGTCTGATGCAGAACACTTTATAAAGAAACTTTACATAAATGGTCAGACTTTTTTGTGTGTAGAGTACTATATCTCTTTACCAAAGTAAACTGGATGCGAGAAACAAAATACATCGTTTGTTGGATATAATTCAATCCAGTACAAGATTATCCAGGCTATCAAATCTTAGTTTAGTTAAACATTATTCACTTACACATTCTTTTAATAAGTCCGTCAGTAAAATAAATTATGTTAATTATAGTGCAATGACCATGACTCGAGTCACACTGCCTCGGATAGAATGTTCAATCTTTGCATCTAATACGTTTGTTTTTTGTAAATATGATACATATGGATATAAGCTTGAAATGATAACACTCGCTATTATTATATTAATTACTTATGTATATAAATAATCAAGTGGGCAGGTAATCAAGACCGTAAACAGATGAAATAGTTAATGTTGATGATGATAACGAGAACGAATTCTCGTTGTTAATATTGACAGTGAATAGTGTGCTATTAAATAATTAATAATAATAATAATAATAATAATAATAATAATAATAATAATAATAATAATAATAATTTATTCTTACCGCTCCAGTGGCCTAGTGGTTAGATCGTCCGCCTCGGATGCGGAAGTACGTGGACTCGATCAAAGACTTACAAAAATGGTACTAACAGCTGCTTCACTTGGCGCTCAGCATTAAGAAGTTAGTGTTAGAACTGGTGTCAGGATAATGTGACTGGGTGGGACATCATGCTACATGTATGCGGCATGATATCTCAGTGCTATACATCACTATAAAGTGTCACACTGCCGACATTGTAGCGATATGACTGAAAATTTTTTAAAGCTACGTTAAAAATCAAAATCACACACACACACACACACACACACACACACACTTTCTTCCTCTTCTTATAGATACAAGATTATGTATTGTGGGTTTTTTAATTTAAAATGTTATCTAGTTGCTATTAAACTTCCATACCCGTAATATTAAACAATAGCTGGCTAGAACATGGGACCCGGACCGGAAATGTGGCGCATGACTCTGGCTTAAACGAGGATTTCCTCAAATTGAAACGACCGCTATAACAATCATAGCTACCGGGTCTGATGCTTCGGATGAGTGCGAAATAGTTCCAATGCCTTTTGTTTATATGCATATCAGATATAGCGAGGGTTATGTAGAGATTCGTTTCGATTATAACAAGCTTATATTACGTGATATTACGTATTAATTGACCACTGAAGCATGCAGTGAGTCTAATATCATTAGAGGATCATAATCACTGAACCATATAGAGAATCTGGTACACCAACAAATGGCTGTCATGACGCTTGCCTCCTGCTATGTATATCTATATTTTGTAACAGCTGGTATATGATTTTATTTAATATTCGTAATTTATATTTTTGGTTGTAAACTTTTTAGAATACCTTTTGTTGTTGATTGAAACTGACCTGGCTCTATTATGAACGCACATTGCGTAGGATTTATAAATAGATGTTTGCGTTCGTGTTGCCAATTCGTAACAACAGTCATAATGAATAGACTGAAAGTGGCGGTTATGACGTACTTTTTCAGTGACTGATCGGATATGGAGGATTCGAGAATATTTGTGGTTTTCTATTGGTTACGTGAGGTCAGGTGATTATGCTTAGTTTATCAAATTAGGCATTCAGTTTCGTTCCGTTTTCCGGAGTCATTTACATATTTGTGTTCCTGATGTAGGTATGCAGTCATTTTGTATGCTGTACATATATATCTTTCGAGAGGAAAACACGTGTTTGAACTGTTCAGTTCAAATTATAATACTTGCTGTTGAGAGCAAAGTGTTTGTAATAGCAATGGCACGCACGAGACAGACTGCGAGAAAAGCATCCTGTTTGAACTCAACAATGTAGTAAGAATCAATAAGTTACAAAAATTGCAAAAGGAGATATAAATTGCAGTGAAGGTTGAAAAGATATAATCTTAAACCGCATAAGTGAGAATTACTCTGAAAATAACAAGGGAAAAAGCGAGGAAAAAAATGGCGGAGGCACGCAAGATGACAAAGGAATTGCAGAAATATTCCCATATACGAAGAATATAAACAGAGGAAGGCTCCTTTATTGAATGTAATTACAAAAAAAAAACAATCACAGTTTTTGGATATGCAAGGGATACACAGAGGAAACTTACCCGGAGTGTCAACAGTGTTGATAAATGTAAAATTCAATGACCCGGAAATACAGCGAAAGATATACTCTATCAACAGAAATGGGTGTAAAGGGTGTATAATACGACCACGAGGCAACCTACCAGCAATACCTTACGGAGAAATAACCATACATGGAGAGAAAGTGATAGTTAGGAAGGCAGAAGAACCACTACTTGAAAAGATCAAGAAACAGACAGGAGTTATACCTGACGGACATACCAATGGAGATACCTTTAGAAGACACCGTAAAATGATTTGAGGAAACATTTGGGATAAAAGTGGTAAAATCAAGATTCGGAACGGTTTCTGGTTTCTGAATATATAACGGAACCAGCATACTAGAAAAAGAAAACAGGCTCAGAACAATAAAAGGCTTATTTTAACTACATGGATTCTTAACAAAGGCATGGTACAAAGGCTGTATTTATCACAGGAAGTGCAATCGATGCGGAGAGGCGGGGCATGCACCACACAAATACCCAAAAATTGCAGAACAAATGGTAGAACCCACAAACATCGTAAACTCAGATACACATCTCCAACACCAGCAAATAACAAATGAAATGCAAATACCCACGCAGACACAGAACTAGCAGCAGAGAAGAGAAACGGAGCGACAAAAGACAAAAAAAGGAAAAAACACAACCGAACGCAAATACTCTGATAATATCCAATAGCCAAGAAGGACAGGGGATACAGAGAAAGATACACAAAAACAACATGGCGAGAAGAAAAATGCAAATCTCAAGAGATAAATAAGACAGCACCACGACAACAGGAGATAAAGGAGTTACATTTATCGGATATACCTATTAATATACCTCTAGAAGACGCAGTAAAATGGTTTGAGAAAAAATGGATTATTAAAGTGGTAAAATCAAGACGCGAAACTATCCTGGTTTCTCAATATACGATGGAGCTAAGATATTAGAAATCGAAAAAACAAGGCTCAGAACAAGAAAAGGAGAATTTAACTAAGGCATGGTACAAAGAATTAGAACCCACAAGCACCGAAAATTCAGAGACACGTCTCCAAAACCAGCAAACAGCAACGGAAATGCAATCACCCACGAAGAAAAAGCAGAACCAGCTACAGAGAAGAGAAACAGAACAACAAAAGACTAACAAAGAGAAAAAGACACAACCAAACGCAAATATCAAGGAAATACAGAAAACACCACCACAACAACAACAAGAGCTATGGAAGAAACCACAGACTTTAAAGGATAATAACAAAATCCCGGTGAAACAACAAGGAAATCTAAAGGTGGAATATGAGAAAGAAGAAACCGAGAAAATGGTACAACAGAACATATGACAGCTTTTGTTGTTGTTTGATTAGGATTTTTTTTTACGTAGATTTAAAAAAAATTTAAGTCATATCGCTACGACGTCTGCAGTGAGGCAGTTTATAGCGATGTCTAACACTGGGACATCATGCCGCAGACATGTAGCATCATGTCCCACCCAGTCACATTATCCTGACACCAGGCCTACCAGTCCTAACACTAACCTCTTAATGCTGAACGCCAAGCGAGGTAGCTGTTAGTACCATTTTTAAGTCTTTGGTATGACTCGGTCGGGAATAGAACCCTCGACCTCCCGCTTCTGCAGCGGACGCTCTAACCACTAGGCCGCCGAAGCTGTACATATGACAGAAGAACAAATATTCGTCCAAGAAAGAGAAAATAGAAGAAAAGAAAAAAGAAGGAAAAGTACAAAAATATAGTAAAGCCTATACCACGATGAAAGTTTGGAAGAAGAACGTGGAAATAATTATTAAAGGAAAACAATATCATAATATAATATAAAATAATATATTTTTTTAAAAATAGTTACGCGATCTATAGCATACATAAACACAAACAATTAGGGCAGGAGGGCCGCCCCAAGGTTGATTTAGATCATTCGTGCAACTGTCACAAATACGAGACAACGATAGCATAACTTGTCTGGGTATGACCTATGGTTACTCCTGAAAGATTTGCGAAAAGGAAAACCATATACCCTCAAGCGAACGATGAAGTAAGCCAAGATCATTTATGTGAAAATAGGTACAGTAGAATAGAAGGATTCAGTGAGAAAACTGCTTAGTCGTTTAGTAAGATGCCCAGATAATTGTAATAACAAACAATCGGCAATAAACGTTTTGAACACTACGGGAATATCAGCGCGTGGCTGGCGGAAAATGGCATTGTCCGGACAGTCTCTCTTTGAATATGCTACAGACAGTAGATATCAGGCCGACTATACTACAGAGAGTAGATATCAGACCAACCATGCTACGGACAGTATATATCAGGCCGACTATGCTATGGACAGTAGATATCAGACTGACTATGCTATGGACAGTAGATATCGGGCTCACTATGCTAATGGCATTAGATTTCAGGCCGACTATGATATGGACAGTATATATCAGGCCGACTTTCCTATGTACAGTAGATATCAGACCAACTATGCTACGGAAAGTTATGAGACCAACATTATATATGAACCCACTATGCCGACACAAATTACATTGAGAAGAAAATGTTTAAACATTACTGATGCGGTGTTAACATTCTACAAAATTATTTTTGGACAACTTCAGAAGCTGTTTTTTGAAATCAGTATTGATCCATTCATCAAAGCGTTTGCAAACTCTCACGTTTATGGACTGGTTAACGGATATAGCCTAATGCCCCAAAACTCGCTTTCAATAGTGCCTCCACAAACGTATCACCCTGCGAACAGCCTGTTCTTGGCAAGGTCTTGTGCTGGTTACATAGCGTTTGCAAGATTAGGAACAATAAGATAGAAGTTGAAAGAAACGGTGGAGACAGAATAATCAGTCCTTTAATATTTACTCGACCAATAGCTGGGACTTAAATGATGTACAGACCGTGTATGAATTTCATGGGTAACTGGCATCGCACAGATTTAATTTGATTTTGTGAAAAAAAGCGTAACCTACAACTAAGCAATAATGATATCGCGTTTACATTGAAGATCTGTCCGAAAGGACTATTAAGTTCATGGACAAGGCTGCGATATTTTCATGTTTGCTGGACTTCACCTTGTCCAAAACTGAGTTCATTTCTGCTTGATCTGAATAACTATCTTTTTATTTCATTTTATGTAAACAACTAATACATAGATAGCTAAATTAGTATTATTATTATTATTATTATTATTATTATTATATATATATATATATATATATATATATATATATATATATATATATATATATATATATATATATATATGTGTGTGTGTGTGTGTGTATGTGTGTGTGTGTGTGTGTGTGTGTGTGTGTGTGTGTGTGTGCTTGGTATAAGGATCGTTATTAAAAGAAGAACCAAACTTTTTTATTTGGGTCTACGTTTTGGAGTTTTTTAAGTGAATTATACATAATACGGGTTATTGATTTGTAAACATCAGAATCATTCTAGAAGGTCATTTTGCAATAGGTAATTTTAGTTTAGAAAATGCTAATTGTTACATGTTATCAAGTTGATAACTATATAATCTTGTGGATGTACGGATTTGGTCATTCGTACTTTAACATACTGCACTTTCAAGTTATATTTTGTTATGAGCAGTTTGGCTGAATTTTATTTTCTTCAAATTATTGAATTCAAGTGACTATTTTCTCTGGAAGCACAACAACTGGAATTTAACTGAACCTTGAATTATATTGCTGTGATTCAACAAAAGACTGATGACACATCAACACTCAAGAAGCCATAACAGACACGTCATCGCCTTCCAATTTATGGATTTCTTCGGGACTTGTATTGAGTTTTATTCGGAACTTCAAATTATTAGGACTTTCGTCTGCAATTCTTGGATTATTGTAGGATTTAATTTGCATTACCGTGAGTTATTTTCTTCTCGTTCACTTTGTATTCTAGGCAAATAAATATTTGTTACATTTTACAAAGGTTGTAGTCATTTACTTGTTTATGTCACATATTTTACTATATTTCCATATATCTGTTTAAGAAGTCGTTTTAGTAGGATATTTCCGCTATCCTTCTTTTTTTAAACATCAGATCAAATGTATCAATACTAGGAAACAAACTGTAGCTGTCAAGAACTGGTCACGTCGCACGCAAGCTTCTTTTCCTTATAAATGCTGATAAGGTTTCATTTTAATTTTGAAGAAAAATTGTTTCAAGTTAGTAAGCCACCGTGTGTTTCGTATTCATTGCAGATTCTCGTAAAACGGTCTAAACTCATGCATAGGGTATATATCCGGGTCCATTTATTTCTATACTTTTGTTTCATAGTTAACATAGTGTTTTTATCAAGACGATCCATAATTGCTTTACCTAAATGGTCAGATAAATTCAGCAAAGATATACTTTACATACCGAATCCTGACATTTAAGACGTGAATACCTAGAGCAGGGGTCTCAAACTCAAATTATCCGGGGGCCGCAGGAGGTAGAGTCTGGGTGTGACTGGGCCGCATCAAGTATTCCACAAAAAAGCGATTTCAAATTCAATAAAGTACAACTGTTACAATCTGCTCAACCTTTAATAATAAAAAATAAAAACATTAAGGGTTCTCAAGAACACAGGCTTCACTTACTTCCTCCTACTACTTGTTGCCAGAGACCTAGCAGCGCTTCTTCTTACACAGCTGAGCAACATTTGACTTGAGTGAGGAAGCAACTGAGACCCTCAGTATAGCTTGAAGATGCTCATCAGTAAGTTTGGCCCTGAACTTTGACTTGTTAAAGTTCATAGTGGAAAAGAGCTTTTCACACAGATAGGTACTCCCACAAAGGCACATGATCCGCTTGAACAACCTGGAAATGTCAGGGGATGTGGAGGGTAATTCTCTCATAAATTTTCCAAGCTTTTCTGTTTTTCCATTCACCTAACTGGACTTAGCCTTGAGTTCAGAATTGCACTAAAGATCAATCAGCTGCATTTGAAGCTCAAGGGGGTAGGGGGGCATTTTCCACATTGAAGGAGAAAGGGTCAGCAAAAATTTGAAAAGTGGCTCTGTGTGTTTTGAAGTCTGCAAACCTGTGATCAAATTCTTCCTGTAGCTTTGCAATGGATCAGTATACTTACTACTGAATGGTGTGCCCAAATCCATGAGTACTTTGCATGTTGGGAAATGACAGAGGTTTCTCTGAGAAAGCTGGGATTTCCATAACATAAGTTTTGTGCAGAATGCCCTGACATTGTCATAGGCAACATTCACAAGCTGCCCCTGGCCTTGTAAATTTTAGTTGATTACTTTCAGCTCCTGTGTAATGTCAACAAAAAAAGCCAAGTCCATGAGCCATTTGGGATCACATAGTACAGGAACAACCACCCATCCTTCTCCGTGAAGGCTTTGATTTCTGCTCTCAACTCAAAAAAACCTTTTCAAGACGTTTCCCCATCTAACCCAACGTACCTCAGTGAAGTAGATAACATCCTCATATGCTGACTCTATTTCCTCTAAAAAGGCGCGGAACTGCCGGTGCTTCAAGCCCCTGGATCTGATATGGTTGATGCATTTCACAACGTCAGACATCACATTGTCAAACTTCAGACATTTACTGCAAAGGGCCTGCTGATGATAATGCAGTGTAGAGCAACGACTTTTTTCCACACCCTCCTCTTCCAGTTTTCTTTGAACATGTGCCACGAGTCCATTTATTTTCCCTGTCATTGATGGCGCTCCGTCGGTTGTTATTGCTGCAAAATATTTCCACGGTAAACCGGCATCCACAATGGCATCACACAGCTGGCGGAATATCTCCTGAGCAGTGGTCTGGCCATGCATTTGAGCTGTGCAGTGTCAGTAACGTCTGTGCTCTCATCAAGAGCTACTGAGTATGCATGGAAATGTTTACCTTTCTCACACAGATGATCATAAATGTTACCTGACAGCTTAGAAATGCGCTCTGCCACTGTATTGGCTGAGAGGCTGATGTTGCTAAACCGAACCTTCTTTTTCGGACAAACTATACTTGCAGCTTTAATAGGGATTCTTTGATACTGTGTCAGATTGCTACGATTTACACAATTATGGTTGTGCTTTACCCACTAACTGACCTTTTCAACTTTTGATATATGTATACACAACATTCGAAGCGTGTTTTCTCTCAAAACCGCACTTTGGCCATGTTTGTCTCATAAAATGCTATACAATAAAAACTTTTAGTCCGATTTTAAAACGATTTTTACCATTATAATCAACGTCCAAACCTATACAAATATAAACAAACATCAGAATCGGAGGGTCATATTATATATATGAGAATGGGGAAAACGCGCGGGCCGCATTAACATTAAACTTTACTGTCAGGCAGCGGGCCGCAAAATATCGTTTCGCGGGCCTGAAATGGCCCGCGGGCCGCGAGTTTGAGACCCCTGACCTAGAGCAACTTCACGTTATGCGAGGTTAGGCATGCACATTATCGATATGCCTAATGTATAAATTGGATAAAAGTTAAATTTCTTATCTTATCGATATGCCTAATGTTATTATCGATATGCCTAATGTTATTATCGATATGCCTAATGTATAAATTGGATAAAAGTTAAATTTCTTATCTTTTGGATTAAACAGCATCTTTGAGTTTTGTAACTGGTGTGCACGTTTATAAATGCTGAAAAACGTTGCAGACTTACATAAGGATACCACATTGTAGACATTAAGGAGAATAAATAAAACCGACAGCTTAAAACTAACTCCATGTTTGTTTTTATGGGGGGTGGGTGGGGGGTGGGGGTGTTGGTGTACTAATGCTAAGCACAACGATACAGACGATTCTAAACGACGTATGTTCGTTTTTCTTTCTATTACAAATTATTCACAGAACACATCGGTATGGCAAAAATTAAAAAATACTTAGACCTGATGAATTGATGAGTTTTTCCAGACGGAAAAGCCAATTGTATCGCACGTGGTCCAAAATTTGCAATTTACGCGAACCATGCCGTCACCACGACGACAATGACGAGAACCCTTACACATAAACGTAGGTCACTGTCAAATAGTACCATGCTCCGGATTGTAAATACTGCTAAACGTGCTTTTACCTTTCAACAAAACGCGATCAACGTGAGGGATCGAGTCCATGTAGCAAACATGTAACAATAGCAACAACAAAAACTGGATTGCGACAGCATGTACAGGAAATGGAAACAAGAAACTGCAGACTATCTGACGTGGTATAATTTATAAAAATGAAATACACATTCAGAGAAGAGAATCGAATTCGACAACGTCACGAAGATGGATGACTTCTGAAAGTGTCGCGTTGAACTATTTGAATGGAAAACGTGCTTTCCCAAAATAGAATCCCATGCAAACAACTTCTAACAGTTTCATTTTTTCTAGAAGATCTTGTTATTGTGATTTATGAAGAGACATTTAGTTATGTAGAGATCCATGAGCCTAAAAACGTTAGTGCCCGTTTGAAGTGAACTTGGTTCTGGAACCCATAGGAGATAACGTCCTTTATTTCAACACGGACAGTTAAATTTACATAGCCATTATACAATTAGCTTAAATGTTTCGACGTATATAACGATGAATATATAGCAAATATCATTGTCAGTATCGCAAGTGGCGGACCACATAATTGCGGTTACAAGTACCGGGTTAATGAAACACATCTCCACTCAAATTCAAAGTGAAAGAACGCATATTAAAGAATCATTCAGTTCCAGTGGCGAACTTTCAACATCTAAAACGAGCATTATAATCAAGAGAGAATGATGTTTCTTTCTTTGGAAATGCAATGTACTCAAAACTGGTTTCTTGGAAACAGAGACCTGAGCTTATAGGGAAATTTGAAATAAGGATATATTCTTGGATTTGTATTATTTTGTTTCAACAATTGACTGTTGGCAAATCATCACAACAGGGGCCACCACGGACAAATGGACACTTCCAGCATTGAATTTCGTTTCACTTTGTATTCAAGGAAATAAACTATTTGTTGAATTTTACGAAGCTTGTTGCTTCTCACTCTGTTCTTTTACTTATGCCAAGATCGTACAATGATAATATTATATTGTGATTAAGCAAGATAGCTTTAAGTAATTGCATATCTTATCAAGATTGAAGCACCAGGGTAATACATTTTCTTACAATTAACTGTTCCTTATTATTATTATTATTATTATTATTATTCTCAAAATCCATCATCATCATCATCATCATCATCATCATCATTGTTGCTGTTCTTGTTGCTTATATGCAATTTACCCTTTTATATAATGCGTACCAACTGTGAATGACACAGGCCTTCTGTAGTCGTATAGCACTCCAGGAGATGAGTGTCTGTCTGCACGGTTTTATTGAAATCTGATCAAGAACGACCAGCTAATAACTATATTTCAGGTCATTATATAAATTCGGGTCTTGATGTAACGCACAATGTTCCGATATCTGACTGTCCTCATATAATGCCCTATTATTGTCCTATTCTCAAACAATGTTATGATACAAGTGTGTATAAACTAATACAATTACTAAGAACTGAAGATTTAACAACTCTATGATGACGTCCAATAGTATATATTAACAATATTATCCTTCTTTAATGAAAAAAATACTCAACGAGTGGGTATATCAATGATACAGCGTACATACTATACTAGTCCGATAAATCAACCCCCTAAATCTGCGTTGACATTGATGGACGATATTTGGGTCTGATGTCACCTTGTCATTAAAATGTGAACCTTTGCTGCATGCAAATCATTCAGGAACAATCCTGCGTACACTTTAGACATATATGATGATTGGTAGCAGCCATATCTAACGAGAAATTTAAAAAAAAAAAAAAAAAAAAAACATAACATGTGGTTGTGCTATGCCACGTGTATTTACAAGTCAGCAAACATGGAATTTGCTCCGGAAATATAATGTACCTGTCACCAAAAGACCCTTCAGCCGCCGGTAGCTCCATGGCTACGAGAAATACCGCAAGTGTATGAAATGTACACCGATGTGTACAACCAAAATTGGCAACACAAATTGCAGCTTTTAATTAATAGGAGATATCAGTTTTTATTCGAAAATCAACATCATCACGACGCATTTTCATATTTAACTAATAATAATCTATTTTTAGAACTTGATAGTAGGTTTTAGAAACAACAACAGCAAAGCATTAGAAACCCATGTATTAAGTGTGCTATTGCAGCTTTGATTATTTCAACGCTGAAAATAGATCCTAAGAGAAGTGTTTTTGCCGTAACGACAAACCATATTTCTAGTAGGTTACTTGGTGCAAGTTAAGTTTCAAAGTATTCATCCAGCACAAATTATTTTTCTCGCTCATTCCCGATTTCTACGTATTCTGTCCCTTATGCATAAGAAGGGAGGGGAAACGGAAAATAAATGACTGCTTGAAATTGTGTACCATATTATATTACTTTAGAAAACGGAGATTAATTTTACTTTTTATTTCATACGTTACTAATGATTAATGAGTGCAAATTCATCATTGATCTATGGGAATAGAACCGACATCACACATTTTCAAGAATGTTTATTAATGCGCATTATTGCAGTAGCAATAGTAATAGTAGTAGTAGAAGTAGTAGCATTAGCAGTAGTAGTATTAGTACTAGAAATAGTAGCAGTAGTTGTATTATAATTAGTAGCAGTAGCAGTAATAGTAGCAGTAATTGTATTAGTAGTTGTAGCAGTAACAGTAGTAACCGAATCAGTAGTAGTAGTAGTAATATAAGTAGTTGTAGTAGTAACTGTAGCAATAGTAGCAGTTGTAGTCGTAGTAGCAGAAATAGTAGCAGTAGTAGCAATAATTGTGTTAACAGTAGTAGTAGTAGTAGCAGTAGAAGTAGTAGCAGTAGTTGTATTAGTAGTTTCAGCAGTAGCAGTAGTAGCCGAATCAGTAGTAGTAGTAGTAATATAAGTAGTTGTAGTAGTAGCTGTAGCAGTAGTAATAGTAGCAGTTGTAGTCGTAATAGCAGAAATAGTAGCAGTAGTAGCAATAATTGTGTTAGTAGTAACAGTAGTAGTAGTAGCAGTAGTTGTATTAGCATTTGTAGCAGTAGCATTAATAGTAGCAGGAGTAGAAATAGTAGTAAACGCAGCAGTAATAGTGGTAGCAGTAATTGTATCAGTAGTAGTAGGAGTAGCAATAGTTGTAATAGTAGTGGTAGTAGTAGTAGTTGTTGTAGCAGTACCAGCATTAACATTAGCAAAATTAGTAGCAGCAATGATAGTAACAGAAGTTGTATTTGTAGCAGTAATAGTAGTAGCAAAAGTAGTAGCAGTAGTAGCAGCAGTAGTAGTAGTAACTTTAGCAATAGTAGTAGTAGCAGTAATACTAGCAGTATTAGTAGTAGCAGTATTAGTAGTAGCAGTAGTAATAGTAGTAACCATAACAGTAGTAGTAATAGTAGTAGTAGCAGTAGTAATAGTAGTAGTATGTATATAGTAGTAGTAGTAGCAGCAGTAGTAGTAATAGTAGCAGTAGCAGTAGTGGTAATAACCGTACCTGTAGTAGTTGTAGTAGTAGTAGTAGTAACCGTAGCAGTATTAGTAGTAGTAGTTGCAGTAGTAGTATTAGCAGCAGTGTTAGTAGTAGTAGTAGTAGCAGCAGTAGTTATATTAATAGTAGTTACAGTAGTAGTTGTATTGTTATTAATAGTAATAGTAGTAGCAGTAGTAGTAGTAGTAGTAGTTCAAGTAGTTGTAAATACAGCAGGTTCTCTTCAGTTCCATAGCGCTCCAGGAGATCATGATGTATGCAGTTCTATTAAATTTTGTATAAGAATGACTAGCGTTTAGCCAGATTTCAAGCGATTATCTAATGGCATGCTTAGGTCTACTATTCATTCGGGACAAAGATGGTAAACCAAACCTTAACGAATAATGTTCCAATAATTGACTGTTTTCATACAATGATCTAATATTGGGCTGTTCAGATTGTGTCGCAACAATTACGTTATAGAACACTAATTTCATTTTCTGTTTACATATACAGTGTACCAAAGCCTTAGTAAAAAAAAAAAAATTAACACGGAAAATTTCCAAGATGAAATGTCCTGATTTTTGACTGACAATGAATTAGTACTATCCATAATCTACCTGTACAAGTGCGTGAAGTTACTTACAATCGATCGGAGTGGCCTACTAGAAGAATGATATAGCATGTTAAAAAAAAAAATATCGATTTCCTATCGAAACAGTTAGGTGGAGTACTAACAGAATAAAGAGATCTGAACGATTATATATATTTACGACAAAACAGAGACGGATTCGGCCAATGTGGGTATGTGAGAAAGCTTGCCAGTAGCTTCTCGTGGGTCCGGGGTTCTTTCCGGGGTTTTCCAGGTTCTTCCTCCACCATTAATACTGGCCGCCATGTATAGCCTATATTGTGCTGAAAAATGGCGTTAAACCATTAAAAAAAAACCACAAAAAAAACCAGAGAGGTCTCAACGGGTAGATAGGGTCATTACATAGCAGAAATTACATTAAGGTTATAAATAGTAAACAGACGATCTAGAATGGGTAACTGTCTACCGTACCTTATTACAACTATTTCAACTATTTGTAGTTGGTCAAGTAGAGATAATTATGTGTGCTAGTTAAGGATCTCCTGAAATTAAAGGACTAAATATAATTTGCGTTTATCAATAAATTCATTAAAAGAAGATGCGTAAAAGAAGGGAACTTGACCAATTTTTTTGTTTATGTTAATAGCTAATACGTCGATATTCAGAATCAAGAAGGACAGATGGAATATATGGAAATAGCATTGTTAATTATACACGAGGTTTAAGAAAAACATAATAAATACTCTTATTAATTAAAAACAATGTACATGGAATAATACATTTCTACACACGGGAAAGTGTATCTGTTATTAAATTATATTTTCCCTTGATTTGTTTAATGTCAAGATTATATTTCTGTAACAATAAACTCCACCTTATTAGTTGTTTTTTATTTTATTTTTTATTTTAATAATTTTTTTTTTAATCTTGCCGATGAAAGCAGGGGGGTTACAATGTTACAACATACGTTATCATCTAGACACCGCATAAAGTAATATTACAACAAACGTTATCATCTAGACACCGCATACAGTAATATTACAACAAACGTTTTCATCTAGACACCGCATACAGTAATATTACAACAAACGTTATCATCTAGACACCGAATACAATACTATCATAAAAGTCTATATTAGCTTGAGTCTGTATATTGTATTATTACAAAAGCCTACATTACCTAGACACTGCAAACTGTATTATCACAAAAGTCTATTTCGCCTGGACATTGCGAATTATGATCGCACTGTCTGTATTACCTAGACACTAAAACTATATTCTCAAAAGTCTCCATCACCTAGACATTGTTGGAGGGGGTGGGCGTTCTAAATATATTATGACCTTCTGAGAGAGTGACTGGTGTGAGGTATATAGAATCTATGTTGGACCTAGACAAGGAAATCCCAGTCAAGTGGTTATATTTTTGTCAGGGGCTCCAAGTGGCCGAGTGGTCTAAAGCGCTCTCCGTTACGAATCACTGCCATCTCACCTCTGTCTGCGTGGGTTCGAGTCTCAAATTCGGCCAATTTGGGTATGTGAGAAATCTTGCTGGTAGCTTCTTGTGGGTCGGTGGTTCTTTCTAAGGGGTTTCCGGGTTCTTCCTCCATTATTAATACTAACCGCCATATATAGCCTATTTTGTGCTGAAAAATGGCGTTAAACCATAAAAACAAAACAAACATTGTCTCCCTACATATGTCCAATTGGCGCGACAATACTAATGTAACCCTGCGACTGGGATTTCGTTGTATCGGTTCTAACCCCAACGCAGATCATTTGTCACACCCATAATGTTCCTTTAAAGTATAAAAAGAAATCGTCACTAGTGCTCACGACCCAAATGTTTGCATGCGGCGTATGGATACAAATATGTTAATGAAGGATGTGGTGTGACCGTTGCATCCATAGTTTAGTTTATACGCGTAAACAAATAAAAATAACAGCATAAAACGTTGCATAGTATCAAGGTATTTTCACGTTTAATATATGGTTGTTATATGAAATTAACAATAAATAGGTAATATTTGTTACAAGGGAATGTTTCATTATCATCAGTTCCAATTTAGAAAATCATATTGTAAGCAATGAAACGATACTGGAACCACACCTCTGTTGTCATATTATACGCTTGAATCATTACGAAAAGTTACGTATAGCATCTCTGTCCGTGCTTGGGTTATTCACGGTGTAATTAGAGATCCATGTCACTATCGGGTATAACTCTCCTTCTCTTAGGAGGTGGGGAAACTGTGAGATACTTCTGTTGTAATTAATGTTGCTATTTGTAAAATTCCGGCCCTGTATGAGAGATCCTCCCAATACAGACCCTAGCTGATAACCATGTGATGAAGTTTCAAGTTCACGATTTCTTGGAAAACTTATATTTTTATGTCTTTGAAATAAGTCAGGTGATACTGTTAGTAGTGGACGGATCTCCTAGAGGGAAATTTGCGGAATAAAGTGTGGTTGGATAAATAATTCCCTGGTAAATTCATTATTTCTCATCAAAGATTTCACGCACATGTTTGATTTAACTGGGGCACAATGGGAATGCTTAATAAATTAGAATAAAGCATGTTTGACATAACACATTTCTGGTTTGAAAATGTACTGAGATAGGGCTTATATAGAAAACAACTGATCATGCTGTGTGGAACGAACTAACATAATACCAAAAAGCTAGACATGTATTATGTGTGCGTGTCTTTGTTTCTCTCGAAATGTCTTTGTATGGTGTGTTCTCAAAGATGGATTGACTAAAAATTACTGTGTTTTTTGTTTTATATTTGTTGTTGTGGCTTGATTTCAGAACAACTACGTCAGGTACATCAGAAGACGATAAGTGTGTTTTTTTTTTTTAAAAAGTAGTTCTGAGCGCATGGACGCCTAGTCTGAGACGACTGGTCTGAGATGACTAGACTGAGATACGAAAAGTAAGGTTAGCAAAACTGCTAGATTTCTCTGTCGCATGGTGAGAAAAATTGGTTACCAGTCTAATGCATCGTTGTAATATATGTGTTGCAAACTTTCCTGAGATGACGCGTAAACTACGTTACAATGTTACTAGTGACGTCACGTCATAAAACCGTAAATATTTTGGATTTATGGGTCCCTTGTACCGGTTTGTAAAGCTATTAATGTTTCGATCTTACTGTTGATAATATTGTGCTTTAAACTATATTACTTGAATCTTTTAAATAATATTTATGTGAATCTTAATCATCTGGGTGATAACTTGTAATCTACTGAGTATAACGCGCCCGAGGGTATTAGATAGCGCGCTACAACTCACCCATTATATAGTTTTTTTGCATAAGTCCCGTTTAATGTGATTGAGGGGGGGAGAGATTGGAACTTAGTCATTTTATTTATTGATGCACAGGTTCTAAAATGACTGACCGGTGTGACCTTAACACGGTCATCATCTGCGTCGGTACATGCTTAACGGACTTTTCATACTAACACTGTGCCATATTGTGTACACTGTTGGGTGTATGGAATTGTAATGTATTAACTATTATTCACAATAGAGCGTTATAACTTGATATGTAAAGAAGAACTTAAAACTTTTGTTTCATCTTTAATGCTCAAACTTAAATGGGGTTTTTTGGGGTCTTTTTTTTAGCGAATATTCCCATTAGATGTTTACTAAATTTGTGTTTATCCACTATGCAACGGTGTTGACTTCCGGAAAGATGGCCACCATCGCGTAACTGCTCGAGAAAGGTTCTTCCGATTTTGTGCTATATTTATGATATCTGTGCTTGTTCTCTATCATCGTCTACATTATTGTGTTTCATCATGCATTGGCTGTTCCGTTCGTATGTACTAATTCATTTCCTTGTTTTGGAAACGAGAACAATTAGATTTTTTCTCAGCTGTTTTGTCCCACTGTTAAGACGTCATTTATTTTTTAATAAACCGCCGTCACGTGACCGCTTACAATACGACGGACCCTCATTAATTGGATTAAATGACCACACCTTGGTTCTAGATACTACATTGTGCTCAAGACTGAACGAACTGGGAATACATTCATCATTTCTTAAATGTAAACGGAAGCGAAAAAAGAAACGTTCTTTCAAAGTTGGCCGGCGTACAACAGGAAGAAGAATTCCGGTTATCTCCCTTTCGCCCGTAACGGATAACAGCTTAAAAATTCTGCCGCTAATTTTAATAACCTGGTTCAAATTCCTCTTAAATCGTCAACCGTTGTGTCAACTGTCTCATGGATACCACTACGTATTGCATTATTAAACGCTCAATCAGTAGGATCACCGGAAAAGCTCACAGAAATTGTTAATTTTATCAACGACCAGAATATTGACTTCTTCTTCCTGACATAAACTTGGTTACATTAGGCAGGTGATGAACCTAAGTGTGCGGATTTAACACCCAGCGATTACTCCATCAAGTCGTTCCCCTGCAACTCTCGCGGAGGTGGAATTGCTGTAATTACAAAGAACTCCATGATCAAATGCCTAAAGTACAACACAACCTTCAATTTCTGCAACACACCGTTTGAACTAGTCCAAACAACGCTCAAACTGGAACAAAGGTCAGTCCATCTTTTCTGTTTCTACCGTCCTCCTCCTAGTAGAACAAACAAGCTGACTGAATCTCTCCTTTTTTTGGAGCAGTTTCCAAATCTTCTAGAGTATAGAAATTCGATAGGTGGCAACCTAATTATTCATGGAGATTTCAACTTTCACTTTGACTGTCCTGGTAAACCATACACGTCAAAACTCCTAGATTCCATTCATGTTTTCAATCTTAAAAAGTCAGTTAAACATCCTCCCATAAACTTGGTCACATTTTAGACTGGTTTCTTTATAGACCTGATGATAATATTCTGCAATCCACCCTTGTATCCCACGAACTTGCATCTGATCACTTCTGCATTGTATGCCATCCCTAACCCTACACCTCTATTTGCTACTAAAAGAAACCTCCGTATGATAAACAGAACCAAATTCATGCATGACATCCAAGAAAACCTAACAACTTTCTTACATCCAACAGCGGAACAACTTGATAACTGCCTGCGTTCATTGCTTGAAAAACATGCCCCAGCCACCAAATGCAGAGTATCAATAAAAATAAGTGTTCTCCATGGTATAGCAGTGTTAGGGACCAGCTTCGCACTGCTAAAAGACATCACCGAAAAGCAGAGAGGCTTTGGCTTTCCACTAGACTCACTATTCATAAACAAATCTACGAAGCCGCTAAGAAGAACGTCACAAACATAGTCCATTTGGCCAAATCATCCCACTACAGTACTAAGACCACGGAGAGTTCCAGCTGCAAAGAGCTCTTCGAGATAACTAAGAAACTAATGTCAGGGAACAAATGTACACCACTTCCAACAACATTCTCTCCACTAGACCTACCAGACCAATTTGCAAATTTCTTCGATGACAAAGTACAAACAAACCATTACAGATTCGCTTGACAGCACAATTTCAACTGATTCGTCACCATACAGTTATGATGCAGAATTTCAACGACAACCGTTAGGAGCATTTGAACCTGTTTCTCCTGATTTAGTACGGACACTCGTGATGAAAAGTGCACCAAAGTCTTGTGAGTTTGATCCAATTCCGACATCACTGCTGCTTGAGTGCTTAGACCCAATATTGCCTTCACTAACTGATGTTATTAATATATCTCTCTCATCGGAGGAATTCCCATCATTTTTCAAAACTGCCATCGTAAAGCCACTGCTGAAGAAACCAACACTGGACCATAACGATTTAAAGAACTACCGCCCAGTTTCTTATCTCCAATTCATATCAAAAATCTTAGAAAAGGTTTTTCTAACTCAACTTGTATCTCATTTGAAATCAAACAGTCTTTTTAGCAATGTACAGTCTACATATCGCCCTTGCCACAGTACGGAAACTACTCTTCTGAAAGTATTAAGTGACATTCTCTCTGCTTTGGATAGTGGAAAGATTACTGTCCTCACTCTCCTGGATTTATCTGCAGCATTTGACACAATAGACCATGATATATTACTTCACCGTCTACAGCATGTATTTGGCATTCAGAATATAGCCTTACAGTGGTTCAAGTCCTACTTAGTCAACAAGACACAAATTATATCTGCAAATGAAATACACTCCAGCCCATTTGACGTATGTTGTGGTGTTCCACAGTGATCTGTTCTTGGACCTGTTCTCTTCATTCTGTACACACAGCCGCTCTCAACTGTCATAGCTCATCACCCAGTGTCGCACCAATTGTATGCTGATGACACCCAAATATACAAGTCTAGCCACCCAACTGAAGTTGATGCTACCATCCATGGAGTAGAGAAGTGCATTTCTGATGTGAAATCATGGATGACATGTAACAAGCTGCAGATGAATGATGATAAAACTGAGGCTATTCTGATCACAACACAAAAACTTTCTCATTCACATCCTTTACCTCAGACAATAAATATCAGCAACACCAACATTAAATTCTCACAGTCAGTACGAAACCAAGGCGTTACTCTAGACAGTACTCTCACATTGTACCAACATGTCATGAACATATGCAAGGCTGCATATCTTGAATTGAGACACATCAGTTCCATTCGTAAATATCTTTCAGTTGATGCCACTAAAACACTTGTGTGTTCATTAGTACTTTCAAGACTGGACTATTGTAACTCAACAGATTTAATTTGATTTTGTGAAAAAAAGCGTAACCTACAACTAAGCAATAATGATATCGCGTTTACATTGAAGATCTGTCCGAAAGGACTATTAAGTTCATGGACAAGGCTGCGATATTTTCATGTTTGCTGGACTTCACCTTGTCCAAAACTGAGTTCATTTCTGCTTGATCTGAATAACTATCTTTTTATTTCATTTTATGTAAACAACTAATACATAGATAGCTAAATTAGTATTATTATTATTATTATTATTATATATATATATATATATATATATATATATATATATATATATATATATATATGTGTGTGTGTGTGTGTGTGTGTGTGTGTGTGTGTGTGTGTGTGTGCTTGGTATAAGGATCGTTATTAAAAGAAGAACCAAACTTTTTTATTTGGGTCTACGTTTTGGAGTTTTTTAAGTGAATTATACATAATACGGGTTATTGATTTGTAAACATCAGAATCATTCTAGAAGGTCATTTTGCAATAGGTAATTTTAGTTTAGAAAATGCTAATTGTTACATGTTATCAAGTTGATAACTATATAATCTTGTGGATGTACGGATTTGGTCATTCGTACTTTAACATACTGCACTTTCAAGTTATATTTTGTTATGAGCAGTTTGGCTGAATTTTATTTTCTTCAAATTATTGAATTCAAATGATTATTTTCTCTGGAAGCACAACAACTGGAATTTAACTGAACCTTGAATTATATTGCTGTGATTCAACAAAAGACTGATGACACATCAACACTCAAGAAGCCATAACAGACACGTCATCGCCTTCCAATTTATGGATTTCTTCGGGACTTGTATTGAGTTTTATTCGGAACTTCAAATTATTAGGACTTTCGTCTGCAATTCTTGGATTATTGTAGGATTTAATTTGCATTACCGTGAGTTATTTTCTTCTCGTTCACTTTGTATTCTAGGTAAATAAATATTTGTTACATTTTACAAAGGTTGTAGTCATTTACTTGTTTATGTCACATATTTTACTATATTTCCATATATCTGTTTAAGAAGTAGGATATTTCCGCTATCCTTCTTTTTTTAAACATCAGATCAAATGTATCAATGCTAGGAAACAAACTGTAGCTGTCAAGAACTGGTCACGTCGCACGCAAGCTTCTTTTCCTTATAAATGCTGATAAGGTTTCATTTTAATTTTGAAGAAAAATTGTTTCAAGTTAATAAGCCACCGTGTGTTTCGTATTCATTGCAGATTCTCGTAAAACGGTCTAAACTCATGCATAGGGTATATATCCGGGTCCATTTATTTCTATACTTTTGTTTCATAGTTAACATAGTGTTTTTATCAAGACGATCCATAATTGCTTTACCTAAATGGTCAGATAAATGGTCAGATAAATTCAGCAAAGATATACTTTGCATACCGAATCCTGACATTTAAGACGTTAATACCTAGAGCAACTTCACGTTATGCGAGGTTAGGCATGCACATTATCGATATGCCTAATGTATGAATTGGATAAAAGTTAAATTTCTTATCTTATCGATATGCCTAATGTTATTATCGATATGCCTAATGTTATTATCGATATGCCTAATGTTATTATCGATATGCCTAATGTTATTATCGATATGCCTAATGTATAAATTGGATAAAAGTTAAATTTCTTATCTTTTGGATTAAACAGCATCTTTGAGTTTTGTAACTGGTGTGCACGTTTATAAATGCTGAAAAACGTTGCAGACTTACATAAGGATACCACATTGTAGACATTAAGGAGAATAAATAAAACCGACAGCTTAAAACTAACTCCATGTTTGTTTTTATGGGGGGTGGGTGGGGGGTGGGGGTTTTGGTGTACTAATGCTAAGCACAACGATACAGACGATTCTAAACGACGTATGTTCGTTTTTCTTTCTATTACAAATTATTCACAGAACACATCGGTATGGCAAAAATTCAAAAATACTTAGACCTGATGAATTGATGAGTTTTTCCAGACGGAAAAGCCAATTGTATCGCACGTGGTCCAAAATTTGCAATTTACGCGAACCATGCCGTCACCACGACGACAATGACGAGAACCCTTACACATAAACGTAGGTCACTGTAAAATAGTACCATACTCCGGATTGTAAATACTGCTAAACGTGCTTTTACCTTTCAACAAAACGCGATCAACGTGAGGGATCGAGTCCATGTAGCAAACATGTAACAATAGCAACAACAAAAACTGGATTGCGACAGCATGTACAGGAAATGAAAACAAGAAACTGCAGACTATCTGACGTGGTATAATTTATAAAAATGAAATACACATTCAGAGAAGAGAATCGAATTCGACAACGTCACGAAGATGGATGACTTCTGAAAGTGTCGCGTTGAACTATTTGAATGGAAAACGTGCTTTCCCAAAATAGAATCCCATGCAAACAACTTCTAACAGTTTCATTTTTTCCAGAAGATCTTGTTGTTGTGATTTATGAAGAGACATTTAGTTATGTAGAGATCCATGAGCCTAAAAAGTGCCCGTTTGAAGTGAACTTGGTTCTGGAACCCATAGAAGATAACGACCTTTATTTCAACACGGACAGTTAAATTTACATAGCCATTATACAATTAGCTTAAATGTTTCGACGTATATAACGATGAATATATAGCAAATATCATTGCCAGTATCGCAAGTGGCGGACCACATAATTGCGGTTACAAGTACCGGGTTAATGAAACACATCTCCACTCAAATTCAAAGTGAAAGAACGCATATTAAAGAATCATTCAGTTCCAGTGGCGAACTTTCAACATCTAAAACGAGCATTATAATCAAGAGAGAATGATGTTTCTTTCTTTGGAAATGCAAAGTACTCAAAACTGGTTTCTTGGAAACAGAGACCTGAGCTTATAGGGAAATTTGAAATAAGGATATATTCTTGGATTTGTATTATTTTGTTTCAACAATTGACTGTTGGCAAATCATCACAACAGGGGCCACCACGGACAAATGGACACTTCCAGCATTGAATTTCGTTTCACTTTGTATTCAAGGAAATAAACTATTTGTTGAATTTTACGAAGCTTGTTGCTTCTCACTCTGTTCTTTTACTTATGCCAAGATCGTACAATGATAATATTATATTGTGATTAAGCAAGATAGCTTTAAGTAATTGCATATCTTATCAAGATTGAAGCACCAGGGTAATACATTTTCTTACAATTAACTGTTCCTTATTATTATTATTATTATTATTATTATTATTATTATTATTATTATTCTCAAAATCCATCATCATCATCATCATCATCATCATCATTGTTGCTGTTCTTGTTGCTTATATGCAATTTACCCTTTTATATAATGCGTACCAACTGTGAATGACACAGGACTTCTGTAGTCGTATAGCACTCCAGGAGATGAGTGTCTGTCTGCACGGTTTTATTGAAATCTGATCAAGAACGACCAGCTAATAACTATATTTCAGGTCATTATATAAATTCGGGTCTTAATGTAACGCACAATGTTCCGATATCTGACTGTCCTCATATAATGCCCTATTATTGTCCTATTCTCAAACAATGTTATGATACAAGTGTGTATAAACTAATACAATTACTAAGAACTGAAGATTTAACAACTCTATGATGACGTACAATAGTATATATTAACAATATTATCCTTCTTTAATGAAAAAAATACTCAACGAGTGGGTATATCAATGATACAGCGTACATACTATACTAGTCCGATAAATCAACCCCCTAAATCTGCGTTGACATTGATGGACGATATTTGGGTCTGATGTCACCTTGTCATTAAAATGTGAACCTTTGCTGCATGCAAATCATTCAGGAACAATCCTGCGTACACTTTAGACATATATGATGATTGGTAGCAGCCACATCTAGCGAGAAATTTAAAAAAAACAAAAACAAAAAACAAAAAAAAAACCATAAAAAACATAACATGTGGTTGTGCTATGCCACGTGTATTTACAAGTCAGTAAACATGGAATTTGCTCCGGAAATATAATGTACCTGTCACCAAAAGACCCTTCAGCCGACGGTAGCTCCATGGCTACGAGAAATACCGCAAGTGTATGAAATGTACACCGATGTGTACAACCAAAATTGGCAACACAAATTGCAGCTTTTAATTAATAGGTGATATCAGTTTTTATTCGAAAATCAACATCATCACAACGCATTTTCATATTTAACTAATAATAATCTATTTTTAGAACTTGATAGTAGGTTTTAGAAACAACAACAACAAAGCATTAAAAACCCATGTATTAAGTATGCTATTGCAACTTTGATTATTTCAAAGCTGAAAATATATCCGAAGAGAAGTGTTTTTGCCGTAACCACAAACCATATTTCTAGTAGGTTACTTGGTGCAAGTTAAGTTTCAAAGTTTTCATCCAGCACAAATTCTTTTTTATATCTCACTCCCGATTTCTACGTATTCTGTCCCTTATGCATAAGAAGGGAGGGGAAACGGAAAATAAATGACTGCTTGAAATTGTGTACTATATTATATTACTTTAGAAAACAGAGATTAATTTTACTTTTTATCGTTACTTTCATACGTCACTACTGATTAATGAGTGCAAATTCATCATTGATCTATGGGAATAGAACCGACATCACACATTTTCAAGAATGTTTATTAATGCGCATTATTGCAGTAGCAGTAGTAATAGTAGTAGTAGAAATAGTAACAGTAGTTGTATTATAATTAGTAGCAGTAGTAGTAGTAGCAGCAGTAGTTGTTTTAGTAGTTGTAGCAGTAACAGTAGCAGTAATAGTAGTAGTAGTAATATAAGTAGTTGTAGTAACTGTAGCAATAGTAATAGTAGCAGTTGTGGTCGTAGTAGCAGAAATAGTAGCAGTAGTAGCAATAATTGTGTTAGTAGTAACAGTAGTAGTAGTAGCAGTAGTTGTATTAGCATTTGTAGCAGTAGCATTAATAGTAGCAGGAGTAGAAATAGTAGTAGTAACCGCAGCAGTAATAGTAGTAACAGTAGTAGTTGTATCAGTAGTAGTAGGAGTAGCAATAGTTGTAATAGTAGTGGTAGTAGTAATAGTTGTTGTAGCAGTACCAGCATTAACATTAGCAAAAATAGTAGCAGCAATGATAGTAAAAGAAGTTGTATTTGTAGCAGTAATAGTAGTAGCAAAAGTAGTAGCAGTGGTAGCAGCAGTAGTAGTAACTTTAGCAATGGTAGTAGTAGCAGTAGTACTAGCAGTATTAGTAGTAGCAGTAGTAATAGTAGTAACCATAACAGTATTAGTAATAGTAGTAGTAGCAGTAGTAATAGTAGTAGTATGTATATAGTAGTAATAGCAGCAGCAGTAGTAGTAATAGTAGCAGTAGCAGTAGTGGTAATAACTGTACCAGTAGTAGTAGTAGCAGTAGTAGTATTAGCAGCAGTGTTATTAGTAGTAGTAGCAGCAGTAGTTATATTAATAGTTACAGTAGTAGTTGTATTATTATTAGTAGTAGTAGTAGTAGTAGTAGTAAATACAGCAGGTTCTCTTCAGTTCCTTAGCGCTCCAGGAGATCATGATGTATGCAGTTCTATTAAATTTTGTATAAGAATGACTAGCGTTTAGCCAGATTTCAAGCGATTATCTGATGGCATATTTAGGTCTACTATTCATTTGGGACAAAGATGGTAAACCAAACCTTAACGAACAATGTTCCAATATTTGACTGTTTTCATACAATGATCTAATATTGGGCTGTTCAGATTGTGTCGCTAATTTCATTTTCTGTTTACATATACAGTGTACCAAAGCCTTAGTAAAAAAAAAAATTAACAAGGAAAATTTCCAAGATGAAATGTCCTGATTTTTGACTGACATTGAATTAGTACTATCCATAATCTACCTGTACAAGTGCGTGAAGTTACTTACAATCGATCGGAGTGGCTTACAAGAAGAATGATATAGCATGTTGAAAAAAAAAATATCGATTTCCTATCGAAACAGTTAGGTGGAGTACTAACAGAATAAAGAGATCTGAACGATTATATATATTTACGACAAAACAGAGACGGATTCGGCCAATGTGGGTATGTGAGAAAGCTTGCCAGTAGCTTCTCGTGGGTCGGGGGTTCTTTCCGGGGTTTTCCAGGTTCTTCCTCCACCATTAATACTGGCCGCCATGTATAGCCTATACTGTGCTGAAAATGGCGTTAAACCATAGAAAAAAAAACAAAAAACAAAAAAAACAAAAAAAAAACCCAGAGAGGTCTCAACGGGTAGATAGGGTCATTACATAGCAGAAATTACATTAAGGTTATAAATAGTAAAGAGACGATCTAGAATGGGTAACTGTCTACCGTACCTTATTACAACTATTTCAACTATTTGTAATTGATAAAGTAGAGATAATTAAGCGTGCTATTTAAGGATCTCCTGAACTTAAAGGGCTAAATAAAATTTGCGTTTATCAATAAATTCATTAAAAGAATATGCGCAAAAGAAGGGAACTTGAACAATTTTGTTTGTCTTAATAGCTAATACGTCGATATTCAGAATCAAGAAGGAAAGATGGAATGTATGGAAATAGCATTGTTAATTATACACGAGGTTTAAGAAAAACATAATAAATACTCTTATTAATTATAAACAGTGTACATGGAATAATACATTTCTACACACGGGAAAGTGTATCTGCTATTAAATTATATTTTCCCTTGATTTGTTTGATATCAAGATTATATTCCTGTAACAATAAACTCCACCTTATTAGTTGTTTTTTATTTTATTTTTTTTATTTTAATAATTTTTTTTTAATCTTGCCGATGAAAGCAGGGGGGTTACAATGTTACAACATACGTTATCATCTAGACACCGCATACATTAATATTACAACAAACGTTATCATCTAGACACCGCATAAAGTAATATTACAACAAACGTTATCATCTAGACACCGCATACAGTAATATTACAACAAACGTTATCATCTAGGCACCGCATACAGTAATATTACAACAAACGTTATCATCTAGACACCGCATACAGTAATATTACAACAAACGTTATCATCTAGACACCGCATACAGTACTATCATAAAAGTCTATATTAGCTTGAGTCTGTATATTGTATTATTACAAAAGCCTACATTACCTAGACACTGCAAACTGTATTATCACAAAAGTCTATTTCGCCTGGACATTGCGAATTATGATCGCACTGTCTGTATTACCTAGACACTAAAACTATATTCTCAAAAGTCTCCATCACCTAGACATTGTTGGAGGGGGTGGGCGTTCTACATATAGTATGACCTTCTGAGAGAGTGACTGGTGTGAGGTATATAGAATCTATGTTGGACCTAGACAAGGAAATCCCAGTCAAGTGGTTACATTTTTGTCAGGGGCTCCAAGTGGCCGAGTGGTCTAAAGCGCTCTCCGTTACGAATCACTGCCATCTCACCTCTGTCTGCGTGGGTTCGAGTCTCAGATTCGGCCAATTTGGGTATGTGAGAAATCTTGCCGGTAGCTTCTTGTGGGTCGGTGGTTCTTTCTAGGGGGTTTCCGGGTTCTTCCTCCATTATTAATACTAACCGCCATATATAGCCTATTTTGTGCTGAAAAATGGCGTTAAACCATAAAAACAAAACAAACATCGTCTCCCTACATATGTCCAATTGGCGCGACAATACTAATGTAACCCTGCGATCATTTGTCACACCCATAATGTTCCTTTAAAGTATAAAAAGAAATCGTCACTAGTGCTCACGACCCAAATGTTTGCATGCGGCGTATGGATACAAATATGTTAATGAAGGATGTGGTGTGACCGTTGCATCCGGAGTTTAGTTTATACGCGTGAACAAATAAAAATAAGAGCATAAAACGTTGCATAGTATCAAGGTATTTTCACGTTTAATATATGGTTGTTATATGAAATTAACAATAAATAGGCAATATTTGTTACAAGAGAATGTTTCATTATCATCAGTTCCAATTTAGAAAATCATATTGTAAGCAATGAAACGATACTGGAACCACACCTTTGTTGTCATATTATACGCTTGAATCATTGCGAAAAGTTACTCTGTCTCTCTGTCCGTGCTTGGGTTATTCACGGTGTAATTAGAGATCCATGTCACTATCGGGTATAACTCTCCTTCTCTTAGGAGGTGGGGAAACTGTGAGATACTTCTGTTGTAATTAATGTTGCTATTTGTAAAATTCCGACCCTGTATGAGAGATCCTCCCAATACAGACCCTAGCTGATAACCATGGGATGAAGTTTCAAGTTCGCGATTTCTTGGAAAACTTATATTTTTATGTCTTTGAAATAAGTCAGGTGATACTGTTAGTAGTGGACGGATCTCCTAGAGGGAAATTTGCGGAATAAAGTGTGGTTGGATAAATAATTCCCTGGTAAATTCATTATTTCTCATCAAAGATTTCACGCACATGTTTGATTTAACTGGGGCACAATGGGAATGCTTAATAAATTAGAATAAAGCATGTTTGACATAACATATTTCTGGTTTGAAAATGTACTGAGATAGGGCTTTTATAGAAAACAACTGATCATGCTGTGTGGAAGGAACTAACATAATACCAAAAAGCTAGACATGTATTATGTGTGCGTGTCTTTGTTTCTCTCGAAATGTCTTTGTATGGTGTGTTCTCAAAGATGGATTGACTAAAAATTACTGTGTTTTTTGTTTTATATTTGTTGTTGTGGCTTGATTTCAGAACAACTACGTCAGGTACATCAGAAGACGATAAGTGTGTTTTTTTTTTTAAAAAAAGTAGTTCTGAGCGCATGGACGCCTAGTCTGAGACGACTGGTCTGAGATGACTAGACTGAGACACGAAAAGTAAGGTTAGCAAAACTGCTAGATTTCTCTGTCGCATGGTGAGAAAAATTGGTTACCAGTCTAATGCATCGTTGTAATATATGCGTTGCAAACTTTCCTGAGATGACGCGTAAACTACGTTACAATGTTACTAGTGACGTCACGTCATAAAACCGTAAATATTTTGGATTTATGGGTCCCTTGTACCGGTTTGTAAAGCTATTAATGTTTCGATCTTACTGTTGATAATATTGTGCTTTAAACTATATTACATGAATCTTTAAAATAATATTTATGTGAATCTTAATCATCTGGGTGATAACTTGTAATCTACTGAGTATAACGCGCCCGAGGGTATTAGATAGCGCGCTACAACTCACCCATTATATAGTTTTTTTTTTGCATAAGTCCCGTTTAATGTGATTGAGGGGGTGGGGAGATTGAAACTTAGTCATTTTATTTATTGATGCACAGGTTCTAAAATGACTGACCGGTGTGACCTTAACACGGTCATCATCTGCGTCGGTTCATGCTTAACGGACTTTTCATACTAACACTGTGCCATATTGTGTACACTGTTGGGTGTATGGAATTTTAATGTATTAACTGTTATTAACAATAGCGTTATAACTTGTTCAGAAAAGAAATACTTAAAACTTTTGTTTTATCTTAATGCTCAAACTTAAATGGGGTTTTCTTGTTGTCTTTTTTAGCGAATATTCCCATTAGATGTTTACTAAATTTGTGTTTATCCACTATGCAACGGTGCTGACTTCTGGAAAGATGTCCGCCATCGCTTAACTGCTCGAGAAAGGCTCTTCCGATTTTGTGCTATATTTATGATATTTGTGCTTGTTCTCTGTCATCGTCTACATTATTGTGTTTCATCATGCATTGGCTGTTCCGTTAGTATGTACTAATTCATCTCCTTGTTTTGGAAACGAGAACAATTAGATTTTTTTCTCAGCTGTTAAGACGTCATTTATTATTATCCTTATTGTGTTTCATCATGCATTGGCTGTTCCGTTCGTATGTACTAATTCATCTCCTTGTTTTGGAAACGAGAACAATTAGATTTTTTTCTCAGCTGTTAAGACGTCATTTATGTTTTAATAAACCGCCGACACGTGACCGCTTACAATACGACGGACCCTCATTACTTGGTTTGTTTTTATGGTTTAACGCCATTTTTCAGCACAATATAGGCTATACATGGCGGCCAGTATTAATGGTGGAGGAAGAAACCGGACAAATCCCGGAAAGAACCACCGACCCACGAGTAGCTACTGGCAAGCTTTCTCACATAACTACATTTGCCGAATCTTAAACTCGAACACACGCAGACAGAGGTGAGATGGCAGTGGTCCGTAACGGACAGCGCTTTAGACCACTCGGCCACTCGGGGCCCCTTCTCATTAATTGGATTAAATGACCACACCTTGGTTCTAGATACTACATTGTGCTCAAGACTGTACGAACTGGGAATACATTCATCATTTCTTAAATGTTTGTTTGTTTGATTAGGATTTTTAACGTAGCTTTAACAATTTTTCAGTCATATCGCTACGATGTCTGCTGTGAGGCAGTTTATAGTGATGTCTAGCACTGAGGCATCATGCCGCAGACATGTAGCATGATGTCCCACCCAGTCACATTATCCTGACACTAGGCCGACCAGTCCTAACACTAACCTCTTAATGCTGAGCGTCAAGCGAGGCAGCTGTTAGTACCATTTTTGTAAGTCTTTGGTATGACTCGGCCGAGGATCGAACCCGCGACCTCCCGCTTCCGAGGCGAACGCTCTAACCACTAGGCCACCGGAGCGGGTTCGTTAAATGTAAACGGAAGCGAAAAAAGAAACGTTCTTTCAAAGCTGGCCGGCGTACAACAGGAAGAAGAATTCCAGTTATCTCCCTCTCGCCCGTAACGGATAAACAACTTAAAAATTCTGCCGTTAATTTGAATAACCTGGTTCAAATTCCTCTTAAATCGTCAACCGTTGTGTCAGCTGTCCCAGGGATACCACTACGTACTGCATTATTCAACGCTCAATCAGTAGGATCACCGGAAAAGCGCACATAAATTGTTAATTTGGTTACATTAGGCAGGTGATGAACCTAAGTGTGAGGATTTAACACCCAGTGATTACTCCATCAAGTCGTTCCCCTGCAACTCTCGATAGGTGGAATTGCTGTAATTACAAAGAATTCCATGATCAAATGCCTAAAGTACAACACAACCTTCAATTTCTGCCACACACCGTTTGAACTAGTCCAAACAACGCTCACACTGGAACAAAGGTCAGTCCATTTTTTCTGTCTCTACCGTCCTCCTCCTAGTAGAAAAAACAAGCTGACTGAATCTCTCCTTTTTTGGAGCAGTTTCCAAATTTTCTAGAGTATAGAAATTCGATAGGTGGCAACCTAATTATTCTTGGAGATTTCAACTTTCACTTTGACTGTCCTGGTAAACCATACATGTCAAAACTCCTAGATTACATTCATGTTTTCAATCTTAAACAGTCAGTTAACCAACCTACCCATAAACATGGTCACATTTTAGACTGGTTTCTTTATAGACCTGATGATAATATTCTACAATCCACCCTTGTATCCCACGAACTTGCATCGAATCACCTCTGCATTGTATGCCATCCCTAACCATACACCTCTATTTGCTACTAAGAGAAACCTCCGTATGATAAATAGAACCAAATTCATGCATGACATCCAAGAAAACCTAATAACTTTCTTACATTCAACAGCGGAATAACTTGATAACTGCCTGCGTTCATTGCTTGAAAAACATGCCCCAGCCACCAAATGCAGAGTATCAATAAAAAAAAGTGTTATCCATGGTATAGCAGTGTTAGGGACCAGCTTCGTACTGCTAAAAGACATCGCCGAAAAGCAGAGAGGCTTTGGCTTTCCACTAGACTCACTATTCATAAACAAATCTACGAAGCCGCTAAGAAGAACGTCACAAACATAGTCCATTTAGCCAAATCATCCCACTACAGTACTAAGATCACGGAGAGTTCCAGCTGCAAAGAGCTCTTTGAGATACCTAACAAACTAATGTGATGGAACAAAAGTACACCACTTCCAACAACCTTCTCTCCACTAGACCTACCAAACCAATTTGCAAATTTCTTCGATGACAAAGTACAAACAAACCATTACAGATTCGCTTGACAGCACAATTTCAACTGATTCGTCACCATATAGTCATGATGCAGAATTTCAGCGACAACCGTTAGGAGCATTTGAACCTGTTTCTACTGATTTAGTACGGACAATCGTGATGAAAAGTGCACCAAAGTCTTGTGAGCTTGATCCAATTTCGACATCACTGCTGCTTGAGTGCTTAGATCCAATATTGCCTTCATTAACTGATGTTATTAATATCTCTCTCTCATCGGGGGAATTCCCATCATTTGTCAAAACTGCCATCGTAAAGCCACTGCTGAAGAAGCCAACACTGGACCATAACGATTTAAAGAACTAACGCCCAGTCTCTAATCTCCCATTCATATAACATATCTTAGAATAGGTTGTTCTAACTCAACTTGTATCTCATTTGAATTCAAACAGTCTTTTTAGCAATGTACAGTCTGCATATAGCCCTTGCCACAGTACGGAAACTACTCTTCTGAAAGTATTTAGTGTCATTCTCTCTGCTTTGGATAGTGGAAAGATCACAGTCCTCACTCTCCTGGATTTATCTGCAGCATTTGACACAATAGACCATGATATATTACTTCACCGTCTACAGCATGTATTTGGCATTCAGAATATAGCCTTACAGTGGTTCAAGTCCTACTTAGTCAACAGGACACAAATTATATCTGCAAATGAAATACACTCCAGCCCATTTGACGCATGTTGTGGTGTTCCACAGGGATCTGTTCATGGACCTGTTCTCTTCATTCTGTACACTCAGCCGCTCTCAACTGTCATAGCTCATCACCCAGTGTCGCACCAATTGTATGCTGATGACACCCAACTATACAAGTCTAGCCACCCAACTGAAGTTGATGCTACCATCCATGGAGTAGAGAAGTGCATTTCTGATGTGAAATCATGGATGACATGTAACAAGCTGCAGATGAATGATGATAAAACTGAGTCTATTCTGATCACAACACAAAGACTTTCTCATTCACATCCTTTACCTCAGATAATAAATATCAGCAACACTAACATTAAATCCTCACAGTCAGTACGAAACCAAGGCGTTGCTCTAGACAGTACTCTCACATTGCACCAACATGTCATGAACATCTGCAGGGCTGCATATCTTGAATTGAGACACATCAGTTCCATTCGTAAATATCATTCAGTTGATGCCACTAAAACACTTGTGTGTTCATTAGTACTTTAAAGACTGGACTATTGTAACTCAATTATGTCTGGTTCGTCACAATATTTACTCCAGAAACTTTAACAAGTTCAAAACACAGCTGCACGGATCATCTTTAGAGTAGATCAGAGCACACCTCAACACTGCTCTGTACCCTACACTGGCTATCGATTCGATATAGAATCAAACACAAAATTTGTTCTCTGTGCTATGTTTCAATGACAGACTCTAGTCCAACATACCTATCCAGTCTCACACATGTGTACACACCAGCAAGATACTTACGCTCTTCTTCTGATAATCGTATACTCATTGTTCCCAAGGTGAAAACAAAGTCATATGGACAACGTTCGTTTTTGCACACCAGGGCCCGGCGACGTGGAACGAATTGCCCATTGAAATTAGACACAAAGACACAATGGTCCCTTTTAAGAGTGCTCTTAAGACTCACCTGTTTCGTACCGCAGGGACAAACTTAGCGACCTAATCATGTTTTGTATCTTATATGTTTTCAGCATGTTTTTGTTTTCCAATTTCATTGTTTTTGTCATTTGTTGTTCTGTAGTGTAGTCATATCATTATTGATGGTGTAAAGAGCTTAGAGCTTCATAAGATCAGGCGCTAAACAAAGTCATTATTATTATTATTATTATTATTATTATTATACTGAAACTCGTCGATGATAAGAAACTAGAACTTTAATATGCGTTGAACAAAACTGATAGTTTAGTAGCAAAGTTTTCTTATGAAGTCAAATGTCACTTTGTGTGTGTTTTTTATTTTTTATTATTGCTTTTTTTTTAAAAAAAGTGTACAACTCGTGATACCATTAGATTCTTGTATGACCTTTCACATTGTGTGAAGGCGTGTTCGGAAAACATGGTAAAGGAGAATTTGTTGAAACTCATTTAAATGAACTACATTTCAGCGGTGTTGGTGCAACGGTACATTTCTATACATAAACGGTACATTTCTATACATAAACGGTACATTTCTATACATAAACGGTACATTTCTATACATAAACGGACAGAAGCAATCGTAAGGAAAATTTTCAGAGGATTTCGGAACATCCTAGACAACACTATAAACTGCCTCACTGCTGACATCGTAGTGATATGACTGAAAATTGTTAAAGCTACATTAAAAATCCTAATAACACACACATGCACACATACATTCTCTCTCTCTCTCTCTCTCTCTCTCTCTCTCTCTCTCTCGATCGATCGATCGATCGAAACTCGATCTCGATAGCCAATATTCATTATATCTATTAAGTAACATGTGCCAAAAAAATGGACGCAATCAGGCTTCTATTAGATATAATTGAACCGCACAAACTAAGAAGTACCCAGCTTCAGAAACATGTTATTTTTTTTTTTTCGCGAACCACTCCAACTGAGAGAGCACGTTTTGTGGAACTATATGTTGATTCTGGTTTTATCACAGATGCTAACGTTGTAGTCTCAGTTTTCTTTCTCTTTTTGTCTGTCTCAGTGTAAATATTTCCGTTTTAGTTTGATCAAGGATATATGGGTTCGCATACATTTTGTGGTATGTGCTTTCGCTCGGTCAATGTCTGCTGACTAGTGAAGTAATTTAATTTTAGCCTGTCATTTCCAATACTACAAAAGCCATGTGAAATTTTGTAAACGTAGTAGTTTTTCAAGTAGGTGTACGTTAGAACAATGCTGTCTAGGGGTAATTCATTCCAGATAAATGGTGATATATCACTTTCTTCATACCTTCACAAATGTTATTTGTAAAACCAGGGTATGTTCTATTAGGTCTTCTTTTATATATATCTTTTTGTCTAAATCGAGGACTGATGTACTCCAATCAACAGAAAGGTTGTTGTACAGATTTGTGAAATTGAGATTTGAAAATGTATGTAGTAGTTCCTTGAAATGATTTGAATATACGGTGTTGTCTTCCATTTTAGTACCGTGGTCTTTACGCCAATCTGTTATGTCTTCTTAATGGTTCCAAGAGTGCAAAAAAATGGCTCCAGGTAGGTGCCCTAAAATGACGTTTTTGATAGCTTGTTCGCGGTCTGTGACAATAACATGATTGGTTTTCTTTAAGTTTGGAAATATTCTTGCCGCATTTTTCTAAAACTTGTCGCGATACATGTTGCTTTTGTGGTCATGAATCAAGAAACCTGTAGGGATTTTTACCGTACATTGGAAAACCACGTGTTTCAAAACGAGTACAAAAATATAATAGTCACATATGGTAAACGTTGAATCATACGACAAGTGTGCGGGTTCGTCAGATTTCACGATTAAGACTTTGTTTATCCCAGACAAAATGTCTGGATGGTATATGATACAACGCATATCTAAGTAAACAGTGATATCATTAATTACAGCGTCCATGAGACATGCCAGTTGTAAGTTATTATACATTTCAAAGTGTGAAAGCCGTTGGTTTTTGGTATAAAGTTGTATGGGATTTTTTTCTATTTATTTGGCTTTTTTCGTGGTTCATCACGCCATGGTACAACCTGGTACAAAGTTACTTGCCATCTGTTTGTAAAAGTTACTCGGCTGTTGCGTCGAGGCCTTTTCGTTGATTGTCAGTTTTCAGGTTTTCATTGTAATGTGATATTGGAACATATAATGAATAATCTCCAATGTAATGAAATAATGTCAAACCGATGTCTTTTTTTCTCAAGATAGCTCTTCGTTGAAACTGGTCATTATCTTTGGACCTTTACGAAGATTGAAGCATTGAACAGATAATGATGGGTTATTTTTGAAATATCAAAGCCGCCTTTACTGACCCACATATATCCGTCGCAGGTCCTGTATTTCGTCTTCAATTTATGATCGTCAGAGTGTAGAAGGTTCACGTTTTCGCCTTTGAGTTTACATTGTTGATTTCATAAGATCTTATCTTCGTATGAATAATTTAATATCAAATTTACTAGTTTATTGTCTAACATTTGGGCAGATGGCACATAAACAATTGTGTTGTCCGTAGCAACACCACCAACATGTCACCTGCGTTTAGGCACAGACTGCTTACTGCAAGCCTGATTTTGTGTAACTCCATTACCGTATCATACTGGGATATGGACCAGTACAGGCTATTGGTACTGGGAGAGGGGAATGACAATGCATTAAATGCAGGTACGGACTGCTGGTCGTTTGGTCCTCGAGTTGATGCTGACCTGCATCGTCGAAGTCATCTAACAATGAACCGTGCTGGGATTCAGGTGTTGTGCATTTTCTAGGTAGCTCGTATTTTAAATATGTAAACCTTCCTTCATATATATGGCTCAAACTGCGACAGAAATTATAGCCCAGGAACTGTCAGTTAATCTTAGAGAGTTTGCATGTGTTAATGACATCATGTGAAACCTGCGCTGTGAACAATACACGAGCAATTCATGTTGATTATGTTAATAGTGGAATTACTAGTATATGACGAAAACCGTAATTAAAATCATCACACAAACGTAATTAATTTACTAGAAATTAAAATTTCTGTCATGTTTTTTTTAAAGCAAACTGTAAAATTCAACGACTTTCAATGATCCAGGTGAAATATCAATAACTTTCAAGGCTTTGAATTGAGGTTTTCATTCCTCAATAACTTTCAAGGCTTTGAGTTGAGGTTTTCATTCCTCAATAACTTTCAAGGCTTTGAGTTGAGGTTTTCATTCCTCAGTAACTTTCAAGGCTTTGAGTTGAGGTTTTCATTCCTCAGTAACTTTCAAGGCTTTGAGTTGAGGTTTTCATTCCTCAGTAACTTTCAATGATCTTTAATGAACCTGAATGTTTTTAAATATGCAACGCTTTGGCCTTGAATATTTTATGTTTCCATCGACTCCAATAACACTACCGATATATAATATTCGAATAGTTGTACCTGGATTTCTTAAAGGTAGAGCTAACAAGCATTGTTTGACGCCCAGCTAGATAGCAATCATAATCAACTTGCTGGGACGACCGGTTGAATAGGTAATGTTTCAGTGACTCCAATAACACTGTATACATGCATATGTGTATTGGGCAGAGTCTAATTAATAACTTAACACATTGATTGGTACAGTAATGTCACATGACTTCAGTTTAGATGAACTTCATACAATGATAGCTGTGTGTTTAAAAAAAAAAAACCCAGTTGTAACCAGCAGAAGATTGTGTTTATACTAGAGTTAGACTATGCGTATAAGACTGAACAAAATCAATTGCTTTCACATTCTGCTTCCTAGGTGATGTACAGAGCGTATGTGCGACAGCTAGAAATGTCTAAAAAGGAGGCCAAATTGAAAGTTGTTGTCTTCCTAGGATCATCCAGGGAGGGAAGAATGGGCGACAGAGTGGCGAAATTTGTGACGAAATACCTTGAGAGCACGAATCACGAAGTTTATCTTATAGGTATGAATCGGTTTTCCAATTTGTGCAGGATATCTCTCAACCTTGAAAAGTAAAATGCCGTTTGATCTTCTCCCTAAAATTATGGCATCAAACTAAAATTCAGTTGTCGGTTGAGACATGATTCGGCCGAATGTGCATGGATTGACACGTATGTATGTATGTATGTATGTATGTATGTATGTATGTATGTATGTATGTATGTATGTATGTATGTGTGTGTGTGTGTGTGTGTGTGTGTGTGTGTGTGTGTGTGTGTGTGTGTGTGTGGGTGGGTGGGTGGGTGGGTGGGTGAGTGGGTGTGGGTTTGTGTATTTTGTAATTTGTGGATAGATGACAATTAATAATAAAGGATATTGCGCTTAGCTATATATATATATATATATATATATATATATATATATATATATATATATATATATTACTTGCTTATAATTTTTTTTTTCAGATCCAGTCGAACTAAAGCTTCCGTTACTGGAGAAACCTTTGTTCTTTTACCCCGACCAGTCTAAAGCACCAAAGGTTCTACAAGACACAGATAAATTGATTCAGGATGCAGACGCGTTTGTGGTTGTGTCATGCGAGTACAACCATTCCATCCCGCCCGCCTTGGCCAACACACTGGACCACTTCTCTCCTCAACACTTCGCCTGGAGACCAAGCGGAATTGTAACATACTCGCCAGGTAAATGAAAGGTTTGAAATGTTCTCAAATTATGCGATAATGGCTAGTAATGTAATTGTATTACTGACAGGCGCACAGAATATAACGATTCAAAGAACAAAACATTCGTGTCTCCTTCATGCGATCGAGTTTCCCTGTATTCTTTAGTTCGGTATTGTAAATAATTGTTTGGCATTGTTTGGGGTATGTAGAAATAATTCACAAACGACGTGTCATGTTCCACTTGGGTTTCATGTTATTGTCATATTTCTCTGAAACATATTGATTTATATCAGCTTGACAAAACCGTCACATTTATCATCAATTTTAGTAATATTTTTTGTTGAATTATGTTTTAGGCAAATTAATGTTGAACAGCACATTATGTAAATGACAAACGAATTTAATGTTATCTACACGTTTCATTTTGCTATGTACATTACTGACATAGAAGTGTAGGCTTAGTGAATACAGATATTCTATTCAGTGTTGTTCTGCTGATTAGCAAACCCTTATAAATGGTAGAACCCGACTTTGTTATTCAGCTGACAAAAGACAGAAAACCCGACAAGAAATCCCATCGATTACAATGTTTATACATCAGACGAGATATCGTTGTGAGTTCCATTGACGTCTAAGAAGTATTGAGTTTACTTAATTAAATTTCAGGACAATTTGGCGGGATGCGCTGTGCCATGCAGTTGCGGTGCATGCTGGGAGAACTTGGATGTTTAAGTGTGTCTAACATTTTTGGAATTCCCAAAGTGCATGAAGCGTTGGACGAGCAAGGCAAACCTCTCAATGACTATATGAAAACTGGCATCAATACTCTCGTGACCCAGCTAGACTGGCACGCAACGGCAATGAAACGCCAACGTGAGACTGTTGGAGTACCACCTCCTCCTAAGTCGGTGTAGCTAGAATTTTAAAAAATCTATACCGTTAACATCTCATAGTCATGTCATTTTTAATTTTATTTACAAATAGTGCAAAGTTTTGTACTCAAACTCGTATTTGTTCAAAAGTTTTAGAATATCACGATCATATACGGGTAAGTGAATTAGGATTAAGTTGATTATCTACTTATGATGTCATGCATTTTGCTTGAAACGAGTAATTAACGGAAATATTTCATCGAGTGGTTGAAAAGCTCGGTATTTTCACGAGTGGCGAATGCTAGAGTTTGGCATCCACGAGATGAAATGTATCCGTTATTCACTCGTTTCAAGCAAATATTCTTTGTATTTTATGCTCACATACGTTGGTTACCTAAAGTTGGTGACAAAGTGACATATCAGATTTCATACATAAATGTCAGCTGTTTACCGTATATGTTTTGCAATGCTCTGTGTACCTGCGCACAAATTTAGTTCCACATCAGATTAATAAAAATTAACTGATATTGCCAAAATAACAAACTACAAATTTCAAGGATAATATGCAAAGATTGTTAATAAGAATAACAACCACAAGAAATTCACTGACAGAAAATAAAAAGGAAAATAAGTATGTTCTGACCCAAGAAAGTAGTTCCTGTAGTGAAAAAATATTATTCTTTCACTACAGGGAAATATATCTATATTATTTTTAAAAGAAAATCAAGAAATTCACTGCATAGCAGTGTGTGTATATATATATATATATATATATATATATATATATATATATATATATATTCCTAACGGTTATTGCTAAGCCATTTTGTGTCCTGCTAAAAATATTGCTGATGTATATTAAGACTTTTAAAAGTATCTATAATGTTCTTTCCAGAGTACTAGTATTATATTTCTTATAATTCTGTGATATATAGCTTTTACAAGAATACAAAGTTTCACAGTTCACTTTGTGAACCATTTTATAAATGACAATAAATTTTAACTCGTATCTACCATGCCTTGTTGATTGTAGTTTCATTAGCTTTTCTTCATGGATATTTTTGCGATTGTTTGTCCGTCGTACATTCGTCAGTAGTTTATTCTTGCAACCTGAAGTCCCTCTATACCGATCAAAAAAGGGTCGTGGGGTATAGGGTATCATGAGGATCAGGGTCGTGGGGTATAGGGTATAATGAGGATCAGGGTCGTGGGGTATAGGGTATCAAGAGGATCAGGGTCGTGGGGTATAGGGTATCATGAGGATCAGGGTTGTGGGGTATAAGGTATCATGAGGATCAGGGTCGTGGGGTATAGGGTATCACGAGGATCAGTTGATGGCAACAAAGGTTTCTTATCCTGGATTGAGCCCCGGCCTAGGTGATGGTAGAGTATGTCCAAGGGCAGCTTGGACATTTGTTGTAACGTGAACTCGATTTATAGCACGTAAATAAGACGCGACCATGCACTTAGTGGTATCACGATACCAATTGTTTTTCCATAGACCTCAATGCTAATGTTTTGTGAAATAAATATACTTTCTATCCTATTTCTGCATGCATGGCACACACTGTCATAGAGAACAATGTTAGATTGTCAATTTGACGATGACAGAACCAGGATACTCCATTGCATATAAGAGAGATAACTCTGTTGGAACTAGACAAGGGTATGAGTTATCTAGTCACAACATACTCATTTTCAGTCATGTGTATCACATTTTCAAAAATAAATTAGATACAAAATATGATCTATATAAGAATTAGCATAAATTCACATGTTGCCAAGAGGCTAAACTTTTTTTAAGCCTAACAGAAAGTACAACTATTACATAATCTACCAATCATGGCTAGTGTGGTTGTTTATTTCTGAATGCAAGGTTCCCTACACCTTAAGTTCCACCCACCTGAACTTGCGCAGTTGGTACATTTATATCTATTGTATGATGATGAAGAGGATGTAGATTAGATGACACCGAAAGCTTTGAAGTGTAATTCATCCCTTTGGAGTATTAATTGGAGATTTGGCCAAAAAAATTTTAAAAGAATATATTAGCTATAAATTTAGTATATAGTGGCCGTTATTGTATTTGTTATATTGTGTTAATTTTGGACTCGTGTATTGCAAATAAAGATAATACATTAATTGACCATGAATGATGAAATGTGTACAAGATATTCACATTTGGGTATGGGAAAAAAACAGGCCTTCTACTCGCGATGCCAAAGGAGCACTAATACTGTAATCATTTTTAGAAAAATATTTTCAAGAACTTTATTGATAGTAAAAGTAGAATTACCAACCTTCTACATATTTCACACATAAATCAGGTTTCAGAATTTGTACACAGAAATAATTACTGCAGGTACTCATGAATCTCGTGTACCACGTTAATGCATCATGAGGTAAACCGCTCCGGTGGCCTAGTGGTTAGAGCGTTCGCCGCGGAAGCGGGAGGTCGTGGGTTCGATCCCCGGCCGAGTCATACCAAAGACTTACAAAAATGGTACTAACAGCTGCCTCGCTTGACGCTCAGCATTAAGAGGTTAGTGTTAGGACTGGTCGGCCTGGTGTCAGGATAATGTGACTGGGTGGGACATCATGCTACATGTCTGCAGCATGATGCCTCAGTGCTTGACATCATTATAAACTGCCTCACAGCAGACATCGTAGCGATGTGACTGAAAAATTGTTAAAGCAACGTTAAAAATCCTAATCAAACAGACAAACATCATGAGGTATACCCAGTTTTTCCGAGCTCTGTACCGTCAACATTATTTCAGATAAAAATAAGCGGTTGATACTACAGAAAAAGTAGACGTCTGTAGTTCTACATGGATACGAAATAATGTAGATTTTCTACTCCCATTACAAAATGTAAAGTGAAAACTGCAAGTTATGAGACCCGATTCTTTTAGATGAAAAATTTCCGATTGTCGGAACCGGAGTTTGTGACCGGATTTTATACTTTGTGCAATGAGTTCAAAATAAAGGAGTCACGATATTAAATCAAATTCCATGGTAATAATAAAGAAACACCATCATATTCAAAATTCAATAACTTAAAATCTCCGGGCGCTAATGATCAGACCGATAATTCTCCATGCGCAACTATCCTTGGTGCAAGCTTCTGTGTGGAGAACACCATATGAGACGCGACATTTTTCTTTTTTTATCTGCATATGCACACGTTATTGGACCTGCACCAAATGAATTAGGTGCTACTTTCATTTTTGAGTACTCCTAAGTAAAGCCTGTAAAATTACTAAAAATGCATGAATAGAATATTATCTATATTTTTTTAAATTACAGATATGATAAGCTTTTCAAAAGATATTTTTACTAAAATTTAACTTTTCATGATTAACCAGTTATGGACCACCAAACCGGTATATACTTTATTATTTCTTCACCTATTTCTAGACTGGTTTACGGTTCTTCCATATAATTAGTACCATGTGTCCTATAACCAGATATAATTTTTAAGAAATAGATGCATTTTCTCATTGATATTAGAGCATAATTGTAAGAAAGAATTAGCCATAATTGTGCAAGGATTATAGTGTAATGGCATTTTATGTGATACCAGAGTACATAGCTAAATTGCATCCGCATTACATGTGGTATGTTGTACATTTTAGTGGCTTATTCTTGTTATTAAAATAATTGTTTTCTACATTTGTATTTTCATGTTATCTTTATATGGCACGCATGCTACACAAAAGAAACACAAACATGCTAACATTAGCAAGTATGACATCATAGAGCATCAAATTTAATGATGCCTTATTTTTTCATCTCTCACTGGCTTAATACAAGTTTAAATTTAAATTACATTTGATGTATTGCTGACTCTCATAGAAATAAGATGCAGTGCATCCCTAACCATATCAATCAAACCAAGCAAATTAGTGTTAAATTCTTTACTTTGCCATATAAAGCTGAATAAAATGCATAAATTACTCTGTGAACGAAAAACAAAACAAACCTTGCAATCACTCAATTAAACTCAAAGGGGAGGTAATATATCTTGATTTGCATACCAAGTAGTAAGCTCTAGTTTACAGGTATATGATTATATACTAACCCTTGATAGTAAGTGCAGACCAGTGTTGCCTTAATAAATTGATTTTCTTTCATATCTGAAACTACGTTTCTGGCATGAAGCTTGTTTCATATATTCACATCAACAGATCTGGTGAACAAAACACATATCATTTGGTGCACACATGAATAATTGCTGAGATGTAGAATACAGTGTTCCGAGAGCACGAATTCCAACATCCTGACTGTCATTGTTTTTATTATGGTACTTGGAACATGAAGAGAAAAGAAGTCTGGTGTGGCAGGAGAGAGCAATATGTTCGACATGCGGATATACATTAAGAATGTTTCAATGGTATGCAGAAATTCCAAGGAGAGGTTGTGGAAGAAAAACTATCCGGTGTAAATAATGCGATGCGGACCGGACATTCATGGACTCTAATGAAAAGGAAGGGTTGAGAATTATTATTTTAAGTGTGAATGTCCCTGTCCCCCCCCCCCCCTTAACAAAAAGGATGAAGACAAGTTTTAATGCTGTTTGCCAACATACTAATGTGCCAATATGAAATACATGGCAGAACATAGAAAAGATGTCAAGGAGTTTTAATTTTATGATAGGAAATAAGACAGATATAATTGATATTCAGTGTGACACAACATATAATGCAATTTATAGTGGAGTAGATAGCACACCCTTTCAACCAGCTACCCAGTGTGCACACATTCTAGTTGAAGACACTACTCCTGAGAAAATGGTAATTAATATAGCTACAAAGAACAAACTATATACATTGGGTAAAATGCATGCATCTGATGATGAAGCCCAATTATGTCACTGCTCAGTATATACAAGTTTACAAACAGATATTGGAGATGAATACACATTTTGTAAGGAGGGGTTTATACATTTGAAGAAAACAGACAATCTAGAGGTACACAACATTACAAATGATTCAGACACTGCAAGGTATTGGGCTAACCTGGAACTTAGGAGGGAAGGAATAGTTAAAACAGTCGCTGTAAATCATATTGATACATGCCATCTGGCTCAAAATCATAGAAAATTAATTAAAGGTCAGAGCATATTAATTAATTTGATGTAAGGATGAAACAAAAAAGACAGGGGAAAGATGCAGAATAACTTTGCACTTGACTAAGAGGTGCCATGCTGACTTTGAAAAATTATTTTAAAAATATAATACATGTACATCAAAAATATTAAGTTAATTTATCTTATGCAATTGATGCAATAGTTAAATGTTATCAAGGTTATCATAGTCTTTGTCATAAGCAGTCTAATGATTCTATTCTCTTTTTTCCATAGACTGAATTATCTACTGCCTCTGTCCAGTGTATACAACCTTTCCCATCTGTGTTTTGTATAGATTTTCTTCTCCAAAATCACATGCAATCCATGAAAAAATTGTGATTGTCATATGGTGGTACTCTACAGTTTAGAATTTTAAAGAAAAGAATTTCCCAGGATTTCTTCCCTGGTTACACTAGCTATATAATAAATACTTTATATATCTTAGGTGTTGTTAGAAGAATATTGAATTCCTTTTATTTTGATGTATGATTGATGGGTGTACTTTAGGTTATACAGTATACAGCTTTGGCTCAGCGTCATCGCTAGGATTGGTGTAACCCAGTGCGGTAAACTCATATTGTCATCCCTCCAGACTTCCACCATGGATTTCGTCTTCTTAAAATAATCACCGGACGCTCTGCAGACTGCATGGTGGCAATTTTTTATTTTGGTGTCCCCTCTAAGATGATGTCACCCGGTGAGGTCCGCACCCCCCGCAACCGCCCCCCCCCCTCCCCCCCCCCAGCAATGCCGCTGCCTTGGCTAACTTAAGATGTGCTCGTATGAAGCGAAAAAAACATGCTAGCTCCGCATGGTCATTTTCACTTCCTGGACTTCAGAGGTAAATTGTATAAAAACGATCCAATAACTTTTTTTTATATACTGTTCAGATATTTTGTAATTCGTTTATTGAACTTAACGAAGCTGTTATTGCCTACTTTAGCAAAATTCGTTTTCCCTATTTAAATAACTGCTAAAGTCAATGTACTTTTGATTGATTCTGGTTAATTTGTCAATCACAAGAGAGCATCCATTTTGTTAAACCATGTGTTTAGATCATGTACAATTTCCACAAGTACAGTATCCAAAGAAATGTCAGCCAAATTACTTCAACGCTGCATAGATTTGCTAACATTATCACCATTGTGCATGTTACAAATGCAAACAACTTCACCTTACATATGTCACTCTCTGTAAGGTACATAATAACTGGTGAGCGCGTCCTATGCAAAAGCAGCGCAAATGATACATTGGATGCAAGTGGTAACCATGGAAACAACAGGCTCCTATTATGATATAGGTCGCATATAGGAGTCACATTTTTAATTCAACTACTAAAATTGCATCAATAGAATATTGTGTATATTTTCTTAAATTTGAAGATAGGATAAGCTTTCAAAATATATTTTTACTAAACGTTTACTTTTTATTATTAACCAATTATGGACCACCAAATCCGTATATTCTCTACTATTTTTATTCACTCATTTCTAGTCTGGTTCACAGTTCTTCCATATAATTAGTACCGAGTATCCTAAAGTAACCGGTCCGAACTGCTTACAGGAAGGTGAACTTGCCAAAAGTATGATACGTTTGGGATTTGGAGTAAATAGAGTAAAAATGGCAAAAAGAGGGTCATTTTTTTTCTTCTGCACCTGCGCAAGCGAAACAGACAAGCCAGAACAATGTCAATGTCTGTAATACAGCTGGACGACCAGCTAAATGAAATATATTGAAAGAATATATGGATATATTCAAAAATAACCCCAAAATGCTATTTCTACCATTTTCAGGCGAAAATGACAAACACCTGAGGTGGCTGTTACTAACTAGGGTATATTAAATTTATCCTTTGTTTTACCATGTTTATAAATTACACTCACCGATTTTGTCTTTTCACATGAAATCTCTCTCTCTCTCTCTCTCTCTCTCTCTCTCTCTCTCTCTCTCAATTGTCTTTCTTAATAATTCCGTCATAATTTATTTTTTCTACAAACTTCCATTTATATATCTTAGGGACCCCTAGTGGCCAAGTGGTTTAATGCGCTCACCTTTTGAAATAACTGAGCTTTCACCTCTCTATTCGCGTAGGTTCAGTCCTCGCTGGGCTCATGTGGATTCGTGAGAAATATTGACACTGTAGGTCATATCTTATCATAAACTAAAATAAATCGCGTTAAATAAAAATAACCTTACCAATTATCTATGTTAAAACGTGATTCATTTTCACGAGTATGCGGTCTATAAGTGACAGAAAATAATTATACATGAAAAAGTGATAGGAACTTACAGTATTATGAAGTGATAGGAACTTACAGTATTATGAAGTGGATCCCAAACGACCTTGAATAAATAATGCAAGTTCCATATAAGTTTAAAAACCACAAATTGACTGGTCTGCCAAATATCATGACGTTGTCAAAATGTCATTGTCAACAACTGTTTTGTATAATTCATGATAGTCCACTGAGCAGTTCAAACAATTGGTATTCCTCTCATAAAACACGTCTACGAACTTACAATAGGAGAAATAAAAATGGCTTCCAAATACAAATAAATCTGATTGCTCAGCTCTATCCTTATATACACATTTTATTAATAATATATTTCATAAAATAACCCACGTGACAAATCTTACTATTCAAGTCATCTTGAAATTGTCTATTCGCGTGACTTAGTCCAACCAATGGGAAGTTATTAAATTCGTCTAGAACTGTCCAAACCTAAAGTCGTCATAAAGTCTTCTTATTAAGATTATTGGTCATAATTGTCAAACATGACAATTTAAGAGTTACGTGCAGAATTGAGAATTAAATCCCTAATATTCTAAACATTAATTCACAGGTTAAAAAAAATAATGTGTACGAATGAATTCCAGGACATAATTGTGCTAATGCACCCAGAAGATTGAATATGTCTTACTGTATCAAAATGGAATTGTCCAGATTTTTCTTTTAACGAAATCAGAATAATTGCAAATTAGTACTTTAGACCAAACTTTCCTATGAGCTCTTTGCAATTTCATTAAATAGTTTCAATAAATGATTCATTTCAAATTAAAATCTTGACACAACATTAATTATGTATGCAGTCTGAAAATAAACTAAGAACTGTAATGAAAATAGGAATGGAATAATCGTTATTTCTCGTCTTATAAATGTTGCCACGACACAACCTCGCAATTCGTTCCCACGTGACATGTGACGCAATACACCCCGACTTGACATAGGTCACAAAACTTCAACCATCCAATCAAAATATCACTTCAACCTGTACATGAATTTATTTTCTGAACACAAACCAAAATAGAAAAACATATTTATAGTTCATTACGTAAAAAAGTTCATAATTAATGGGGATAAATAACCAATGTTATATTTTTTTTATCAATGATCTTTTACAATCTACATTCATGGACAAAAATTATACATATGCCATAGATATACATAACACAATCCATTGGTATAAGCTGTTAGAAAACGTATTATAAGAATAGTTAAACGTATCATAAGAGTTGTCTTACGTATCATAATATTTGTCAAACGTATCATAAAATTTGTCAAACTTATCATAAAATTTGTCACACGTATCATAGCATTTGTCAAACGTATCTTAAGACTGTAGTAGTGAGCGCATATTTGTTAAAGCAATACAAAAAGTTATCGTGAAACCCTCTAAGTTTTTTTAACCAGTAAATATAAATGTAGCACTAAATAAAACCGGTGCAAAAACCAAAACAAACAATGTGACGAACTTGAGACGAATTCTTTGTAACCATATAATAAGTGTTACAACATATGATACAAAGACTCCAGAAAACATTAAACATTTCTTTATGGTACATATCCCTCCAGAATACACTAAACATTTCTGGATGGTACATACCCCTCCAGAAAACATTAAACATTTCTTTATGGTACATACCCCTCCAGAAAACACTAAACATTTCTTGATGGTACATACCCCTCCAGAAAACACTAAACATTTCTTGATGGTACATACCCCTCCTGAATATAATAAACACGTCTGGATGGTACATACCCCTCCAGAATATACTAAACATTTCTTGATGGTAAATACCCCTCCTGAATATAATAAACACGTCTGGATGGTACATACCCCTCCAGAATATACTAAACATTTCTTGCTAGTATCTTTTTTGTATTCAATGAATATAGTCCTGAAGTAAAAATAAATCTCTAAACGCTCTCTAAACGCATTTAGATGTTGGATCGTTCCCTCTCATGAACTGCACAATACTTGAACTTCGCAGTGAAATAAGTATGAAGGAAAGGTAAAGATTAAACATAAACATAAATGAAAAGTTAAAGGTAAAGATTAAACACTAAACATAAATGAAAAGTTCATGTGCAACGCACGGTCTAATTCTAATTATAAAAGCACGTGTAAGTAAAGACGACCTAAATATATTTGTCATATTTAGGTATACTACACGACCTAGTATAGGGCCAACATGTATCAGTAGTAAAGATGTAATTTATTATCGGCAATGATATAGTACATTATCGAAAATGATATGAAACATTATCGGCAATGCTAAAATACATTATCGGCAATGACATAATACATTATCGGCAATGATATAATATATTATCGGCAATGCTATAATACTATATCTCCGGTAATGATATACTAATATAATACTTCTGTAGTAATGGTATAATGTATCGGTGGTGATGATATTATATTTTAGCAGTAATGTATCAAAAAGTAAAGGCATAACATAATGTATCATAATGAATGATGTAATGTAATATATCATCAGTAATGATATAATGTCAGCAGTAATTATATCATGTATCATAATGAATGATGTAATGCTGTTGTATCAATGATATAATGTATTGGCCGTAAAAACATAGTAAAACTGTTGTAATGATGTAATGTATTGGCCATAATAATATAATAAAACTGTTGTAATGATATAATGTATTGGCCGTAATAATATAATAAAACTGTTGTAAAGATGTAATGTATTGGCCGTAATAATATAATAAAACTGTTGTAATGATATAATGTATTGGCCGTAATAATATAATGAAACTGTTGCAATGTTATAATATACTGGCCGTAATAACATAATGAAAGTGTTGTAATGATATAATGTATTGGCCATAATAATATAATAAAACTGTTGTAATGTATTGGCCGTAATAATATAATAAAACTGTTGTAATGATATAATGTATTGGCCGTAATAATATAATGAAACTGTTGCAATGTTATAATATACTGGCCGTAATAATATAATGAAAGTGTTGTAATGATATAATGTATTGGCCATAATAATATAATAAAACTGTTGTAAAGATGTAATGTATTGGCCGTAATAATATAATAAAACTGTTGTAATGATATAATGTATTGGCCGTAATAATATAATAAAACTGTTGTAAAGATGTAATGTATTGACCGTAATAATATAATAAAACTGTTGTAATGATGTAATGTATTGGCCGTAATAATATAATAAAACTGTTGTAATGATATAATGTATTGGCCGTAATAATATAATGAAACTGTTGCAATGTTATAATATACTGGCCGTAATAATATAATAAAACTGTTGTAATGATGTAATGTATTGGCCGTAATAATATAATAAAACTGTTGTAATGATATAATGTATTGGCCGTAATAATATAATGAAACTGTTGCAATGTTATAATATACTGGCCGTAATAATATAATAAAACTGTTGTAATGATGTAATGTATTGGCCGTAATAATATAATAAAACTGTTGTAATGATATAATGTATTGGCCGTAATAATATAATGAAAGTGTTGTAATGATAGAATGTATTGGCCATAATAATATAATAAAACTGTTGTAAAGATGTAATGTATTGGCCGTAATAATATAATAAAACTGAGAAATGTATTGGCCGTAATAATATAATAAAACTGTTGTAATGATATAATGTATTGGCCGTAATAATATAATGAAACTGTTGCAATGTTATAATATACTGGCCGTAATAATATAATAAAACTGTTGTAATGATGTAATGTATTGGCCGTAATAATATAATAAAACTGTTGTAATGATGTAATGTATTGGCCGTAATAATATAATGAAACTGTTGCAATGTTATAATATACTGGCCGTAATAATATAATGAAAGTGTTGTAATGATATAATGTATTGGCCATAATAATATAATAAAACTGTTGTAAAGATGTAATGTATTGGCCGTAATAATATAATAAAACTGTTGTAATGATGTAATGTATTGGCCATAATAATATAATGAAACTGTTGTAAAGATGTAATGTATTGGCCGTAATAATATAATAAAACTGTTGTAATGTATTGGCCGTAATAATATAATAAAACTGTTGTAATGATATAATGTATTGGCCGTAATAATATAATGAAACTGTTGTAATGTTATAATATATTGGCCGTAAAAATATGATGAAAGTGTTGTAATGATGTAATATATTGGCCGTAATAATATAATGAAAGTGTTGTAATGATATAATGTATTGGCCATAATAATGTAATGAAACTGTTGTAATGATGTAATGTATTGGCCGTAATAATATAATAAAACTGTTGTAATGATGTAATTTATCAGCAGTAATCATTTAATGTATCAGCATTATTGATATAATGTATCAGCAGTATTGACATAATGTATCAGAAGTATTGATATAATGTATCAGAAGTATTGATATAATGTATCAGAAGTATTGATATAAAGTATCAGCAGTTGATATAATATGTCGGCAGTAATAATAAAATATATCAGCAGTAATTATTTAATGTATCATAATGAATGATGTAATGCTGTTGTAATAATGATGTAATGTATCTGCAGTAATAATATTAATGTACCAGCAGTACTATTATACATTAACAGGAAGGATATAATTTATCAGCAGTAGTAATATAATATTATTATGATATAATTTAAAGGCAGTAAAGATTAAATCGATTAGGTGTAATTATATGTATCAGCAGTAAATATGTAATGGATTAGCAATAATTATATAATGTATCAGCAGTAATTATACAATGGATTAGAAGTAATTATAAAATGTATATGCAGTAAAGATATAATGGATTAGCAGTAATTATATAATATATCAATAGTAATTATATAATGTATAAGCAGTAATTATACAATGTATCAGCAGTAAAGATATAATGGATTAACAGTAATTATATAATGTATCAGCATTAATTATATAATGTATCAAAAGTAATTATATAATGTATCAGCAGTAATTATATAAAAACAGCAGTAAAAATATAATGGATTAGCGGCAATTATGAAATGTTTTAGCAATAATTATGTAATGCATTAGTGGTAATTAAATAATGTATAAAACATAAGGTTTAGAAAGATTATAATCCAAATTTGATACCTACACAAATACATAATATAAAGATGGAATATTTAGGTCTCTATCTTACATGTCACTTGCATATTGGAAGGTGTCCCATATTTCTATTCTGATTGGCTGAAGTGAACTGCATACATCAGTGATGATTTGAAGCGAACTGTATATATCCAAGAAGTGAAGTGAATTGCATAGACCAGAGTTGATTCGAACTGAACTGCAAGACCATGGATGATTTGAAGCGAACTCCATCGGCCATTTGGTATTGTAAGTTAACTGCATAGACCAGTAGTGATTTGAGGTGAACTGCATAGACCAGTAGTGATTTGAAGTGAACTGCATAGACCAGTGGTTTTCTTAAAGTGAACTACATAGACCAGTAGTGACTTGAAGTGAACTGCATATACCAGTAGTGATTTGAAGTGAACTACATAGACCAGTAGTGATTTGAAGTGACCTGCATATACCAGTAGAAATTTGAAATAAACTGCATAGACCAGTAGTGATTTGAAGCGAACTGCATAGACCAGTAGAGATTTGAAGTGAACCTCATAGACCGGTAGTGATTTGAAATGAAATGCATAGACCAGTAGTTATTTGAAGTGAACTACATAGACCAGTAGTGATTTGAAGAGGACTACATAGACCAGTAGTGATTTGAAGTGAACTGCATAGACCAGTAGTGATTTGAAGTGAACTGCATAGACCAGTAGTGATTTGAAGTGAACTGCATAGACCAGTAGTGATTTGAAATAAACTGCATAGACCAGTTGTTTTTTAAAGTGAACTACATAGACCCGTAGTGATTTGAAATGAACTACATAGACTAGTAGTGATTTGAAGTGAACTGCATAGACCAGTAGTGATTTGAAATGAACTGCATAGACCAGTTGATATTTGAAGTGAACTGCATAGACCAGTAGTGATTTGAAATGAACTGCATAGACCAGTAGTGATTTAAAGTGAACGGCATAGACCAGTAGTGATTTGAAATGAACTACTTAGACTAGTAGTGATTTGAAGTGAACTGCATAGACCAGTAGTGATTTGAAATGAACTGCATAGACCAGTAGTTATTTGAATTGAACTACATAGACCACTAGTGATTTGAAGTGAATTGCATAGACCAGTAGAGATTTGAAATGAACTGCATAGACCAGTAGTGATTTGAAATGAACTGCATAGACCAATAGTGATTTGAAGTGAATTGCATAGACCAGTAGTGATTTGAAATGAACTGCATAGACCACTAGTGATTTGAAGTGAACGGCATAGACCAGTAGTGATTTGAAATGAACTGCATAGACCAGTTGATATTTGAAGTGAACTGCATAGACCAGTAGTGATTTGAAGTTAACTACATAGACCAGTAGTGATTTGAAGTGAACTGCATAGACCAGTAGTGATTTGAAGTGAACTGCATAGACCAGTAGTGATTTGAAGTGAACGGCATAGACTAGTAGTGATTTGAAATGAACTGCATAGACCAGTAGTGATTAAAGTGAAACTGCATTGACCAGTAGTGATTTGAAATAAACTGCTTAGACCAGTTGTTTTTTTTTTTAAAGTGAACTACATATACCAGTAGTGATTTGAAATAAACTACATAGACTAGTAGTGATTTGAATTGAACTGCATAGACCAGTAGTGATTTGAAATGAATTGCATAGACCAGTAGTGATTTGAAGTGAACTGCATAGACCAGTAGTGATTTGAAGTGAACTGCATAGACCAGTAGTGATTTGAAGTGAACGGCATAGACCAGTAGTGATTTGAAATGAACTACATAGACCAGTTGATATTTGAAGTGAACTGCATAGACCAGTAGTGATTTGATGTGAACTGCATAGACCAGTAGTGATTTGAAGTGAACTACATAGACCAGTAGTGATTTGAAGTGAACTGCATAGACCAGTAGTGATTTGAAGTGAACTGCATAGACCAGTAGTGATTTGAAGTGAACGGCATAGACTAGTAGTGATTTGAAATGAACTGCATAGACCAGTAGTGATTAAAGTGAAACTGCATTGACCAGTAGTGATTTGAAATAAACTGCTTAGACCAGTTGTTTTTTTTTTAAAGTGAACTACATATACCAGTAGTGATTTGAAATAAACTACATAGACTAGTAGTGATTTGAATTGAACTGCATAGACCAGTAGTGATTTGAAATGAATTGCATAGACCAGTAGTGATTTGAAGTGAACTGCATAGACCAGTAGTGATTTGAAGTGAACTGCATAGACCAGTAGTGATTCGAAGTGAACTGCATAGACCAGTAGTGATTTGAAATGAACTGCATAGACCAGTTGATATTTGAAGTGAACTGCATAGACCAGTAGTGATTTGATGTGAACTGCATAGACCAGTAGTGATTGAACGGCATAGACCAGTAGTGATTTGAAATGAACTACATAGACCAATAGTGATTTGAAGTGGACTACATAGACCAGTAGTGATTTGAAGTGAACTGCATAGACCAGTAGTGATTTGAAGTGAACTGCATAGACCAGTAGTGATTTGAAGTGAACTGCATAGACCAGTAGTGATTTGAAATAAACTGCATAGACCAGTTGTTTTTTAAAGTGAACTACATAGACCAGTAGTGATTTGAAATGAACTACATAGACTAGTAGTGATTTGAAGTGAACTGCATAGACCAGTAGTGATTTGAAATGAACTGCATAGACCAGTTGATATTTGAAGTGAACTGCATAGACCAGTAGTGATTTGAAATGAACTGCATAGACCAGTAGTGATTTAAAGTGAACGGCATAGACCAGTAGTGATTTGAAATGAACTACTTAGACTAGTAGTGATTTGAAGTGAACTGCATAGACCAGTAGTCATTTGAAATGAACTGCATAGACCAGTTGATATTTGAAGTGAACTGCATAGACCAGTAGTGATTTGAAGTGAACTGCATAGACCAGTAGTGATTTGATGTGAACGGCATAGACCAGTAGTGATTTGAAATGAACTGCATAGACCAGTAGTGATTTGAAGTGGACTACATAGGCCAGTAGTGATTTAAAGTGAACTGCATAGGCCAGTAGTGATTTGAAATGAACTGCATAGATCAGTAGTGATTTGAAATGAACTTCATAGACCAGTGGTGATTTGAAATGAACTGCATAGACAAGTAGTGATTTGAAGTGAACATGGTGGTGCATTGAGCGCTAACAAGTTGATGGCAGTCTTCTTTGTATATTGTATTAAGATGTAGGATATCTTGACACAATTAGTATCAACAGGACACAGTCATTAGACGGACAAAATTAACTCTTTAAAATAACCTGGTTTCCTTTTCCTATCTGTACCTTAAAGTTACTAAGCATAATTTATAGCGATGTTTTGCTTAGAATAACTGGTATTGTCAGCTCTCTAGATTAAATGTCAAGGCCATTAGAATTTATGAATGAACGATGTAACCGTATCATCAGTTACCCTAGCAGATGGCGAACGCACTATTATTAATGTTATCAGCGACAACTATTATTATTGCACAAAAAGACTAAGACTACCGTTTCTTGGCCAACGACGAATCGTCAGACGAACATAAAATGTTGGTATTCATCAACCTCTCCCATTTTAATTAAAATAAAAGCAAATTTTATATTGATTTTGAAATTTCCCATCTCATCTGCTTACTCAGGGGAGACAAATAAGATTATAAGACACTAAGCAAATACATCTTGGTGAATTCAGTTTGATAAAGTGGTTATATCAGATACTTGAAGAACACAGTTTCTGTAAAATACTTTATGTTATGGGTCATTCAGTCATTTCTTCTTGCACCAAACGACTTCTTTGCAGGATGAAGGTTGTATCGTATTATTTTATGTGAAGGCGGACATATAAGAGTAGATGACAAAGAAAGCTTGATTGATGCAGTTCGAGTCGCGTTGTATCGTATTATTTTATGTGAAGGCGGACATATAAGAGTAGAAGACAAAGAAAGCTTGATTGATGCAGTTCGAGTCGAAAGAGATCCGAACGGTTCTCTATCCTTTATGCAGCTCTAGTGGTAAAGGTTATTTGTGTACGTCCTTTTCAGCACACACTCAATACCTGATTTGGAAGGACAGAGCCCGCTGTAAGATATTTCCCTTTCAGACTTTTGTTGGTGAAGAAGCCATGAGTGAAGTGGACAACTTCCAGACAAAACTCTGTGTGTGTGTGTGTGTGTGTGTGTGTGTGTGTGTGTGTGTGATTAAGATTTTTCACGTAGCTTTAAACAACTTTTAGTCATATCGCTTCTATGTCTGTAGTGAAACAGTTTTCTAGTGATGTCTAGCACTGGGGCATCATGCAGCAGACATGATACACGGTGTCACATTATCCTGATACCAGGCCTACCAGTACTAACACTAACCTCTTAATGCTGAGCGCCAAGCGAGGCAGATGTTAGTACCATTTTTATAAGTCTTTGGTATGGCTCGGATCGGGATCAAACCCACGACCTCCTGCTTCCTTGCCAGGAGCCCTAACCACTAGGCCTCCGGTACAGTGTCCCAGACAAAACTAATCGTAAAGGTCCGAAAGGATACGTATTAGCAAGAGTATGTCATTCATGCATGTGTCATTTACTGATATTTTACATTGTTGATGATTTTTTTGCAAAAATCTATACAAAAATAAATAAATCGTAAATGTGTGTATTTGAATAAAGTAATTAATATTGCTTAACTGCAATAGCAGGATTCAAAATAGTGTATAATTTTTTATACGTCCAACCATATTGAAAATCTGTATATCTAACAAACAAATTACATTGGACAATGTTGTCAACGTTGTGAAGTGAAGATAGCTCTCCAAAAATGGAAGTCTGTCACGTTGTAAGGAAAATGACCAGATTGCAACATGTACATGATAGACCCTGAGGCTAATAAATTCGCGCCTTAAATGTATGAAGGTCAGTTCTGCGAGCAATGAAGTGTCAAGCAGGTTATTTGACATGGTCATATAAACTCGTGACTGCCGCCTTATTTTCGCTAAGCCAGAGTGGGGACGGGGCAGTGTCTGATATTTATGTGAATCAACATCCACTCGGAATTGAGAAAGGCGTGGCCAACATTAGAAGCACAAGCTTAAATCCATTATCTTGAAAACTAAACTTTAATAGTCACTAAACTATCTTGCGTGATAAGGAAGATAAGCTACTCCGACGTCATTCGAAATTGGTGGGAACTTGTTATTCTGGAAATTACAAGGAGCTTCAGTACTGGTCAATGACTATTTGCTCGATTGTTGTAATCTATTACGGCAATGTAATTGTACTTTAATTATTGCAGTATGTATACTTTATTACGCAGAATTACCATTTATAGGGTTTTATTCATTTGTAATGTTTGATCTACATGCATATTTTGATATATAAGCAATGCTTATGTAAAGAATTAATATTGTAATTTGCTGTTTGGTTAATCTGTAGTTACCTCATGCATTTATTCATTTGATATTCTAGATTTGCAAATGTCGAATTGAATTATAACTTTATATAATGGTTGCAGTTGGCAACATTAGTTTATATCGATCTGCCTATTTATGTATACTTTGTAGGAGTATCATGTGAAAGGATATATCAGCGCATGGATATGTGCATATCTGTGTACACTTTATAGATGCCTAATGTACAGAAATGCGTCTTATTATGTGATATTGTTCTGTATAATAAGATTGAGAATCTATATATACAGTGTACACCATATCCAAGAAAATATGTATTTCGATGTGCACGAATGCATGACCAAGTAAGGAAATGGCTTTCTGAAGATATTGCTGTTTATTGTGAGCCTAGATAGCTAGATGAATATGCTATGCTAATGTCCTTACGTGTTTGTACAGGAAACTGGTAGGGACCCGAGGAACTGTAGGAGACAGAGGGAAATACCCTAGCGCAAATGGCCCCGAGTCTCTGGGAAACAAAGAAAAAGGAAGAACGTATGCAGAAGTTAGACGGACTGGAGGGAACTGGAGTACCAGTCTAGTGAAGCATAATACAGATGAGCAGGAACATCGGACAGGAGAAAAATCTATCACACTAAATCAGATGATGAAATAGGCTGTCACTTGGTCGGGTGAAAGACGAGTAATAGGAGTTTAAATTTGAAATTTATTTGAGAAATGACTGTTATTGAATGCTATTAAATTGTTGTTTATTTGAATGTCACATTGTGTGTGTGTGTGTGTGTGTGTGTGTGTGTGTTCATTAATGTAACTGTCGGCACCGCTGACTGGGGGCTCGGAGCTTTGAATCTCTCTATCACTACTTCAATATCTGCCAAAAACGGTCTTCTGTAATAATTTAAAATAATATGGAAGCACCCCATCCAATAACGGGAAACCTTCACAAAAGCATTGGCTCATTGATGTACACTACGTTTCCCAGATAAAGACAACAGACAAAACCATAATGGTCACAAAACCATCGATCTACGTTGTTGTCGTTTTTAGAAATGAGCGACATCATAAAGTCAATGATGTCGTCTTCCAAAAGTGGTACTTCATAGGAATCAAAATGCTTGCTCCGCACAACCATCACGGGGAAAATAGACTGCTATCCAGTGGGTAATTATAATTTTCTCCCTGTCTTAGTTAAAAATTGTAACATCGTTAAGTGTACCTGTCTTCTGGCATTTTTAGAATTCTAAATTCTAAGCCAACATTTAAACATACGTCTATATGTTACATTCTGCATACCAATTCTTCCCACTTCATGGTACACGTTTTTAGAGTAGACTTTCTAAATATCATTGGCATTATAAAATCCTAAAACTCAGTTCCATAGTTAAGAGTGGGAGCTATCTTCGAGTCAAATAGACGTAGCATTTTGCATTTGCTTCAAAATATGCGCAGGCTTTATTATTATAGTCGAATTCTGGCACATATACCACGAGTTTGTTGTTTTTTTTTTTTTAAATAAAAGAAAATATGTATCCTATATACTGATAATATTATGATTCAATCTTTACCTGTCTAGGGTCATCATTCTGCTTTTCATAATTTCTGAAATAGTTATCTCTGCCAAATACGACCACTCTGGTTCTGTTTATTTTGTTTAGACAAAAACAATAATTTGGAATTACTGTGGATTTATTCTAAGACAGTTATTTTTATGTCATCGTGATACATCAAAGCAATTGGTACATCAAACATATTCAAGATTATTGGGACATCGAGATATTGAAAACTCTTGGTACATCAAGACATTCAAGATGATTAGAATTCCATACTTTTTGACTTGTGATAGATATTGAAAACTCTTGGTACATCAAGACATTCAAGATGATTAGAATTCCATACTTTTTGACTTGTGATAGATCATTTATAGTTATTTGGGATTTATTTCACAATATAGAGCCTATTGAGTTTTTTCTTCGTATTCTACTGAAATAAATTATTTGTTTAATTTTACGAACTCTGTTGGGTTCTGTTACTTAGTGTAAAACTATAGAATCGTCATAAATGTTTAAGTATTAAATTTCATTTATAAAAATTGTTATTATATTCAATTGTAATTTTCAATTTTAGCTTGATCCTTTACTTTTCATTTTCAGTTTTCATTTTCATTTTTCATTTTCACTTTCAATATTCCATGTCGAATTTAGATGTTTAATTTTCATTTTCAAATTTTATTTTAAAACGTTTTCTTGTCAATTTTAATTTCCTAATTTTTATGTTGAAAGTTAAGATGGTTATACTGCTTTTTGAAAATCATCATTTTGGGCGAAACCAACGATTGAGAGAGATAGATAGAGAGAGAGAAAGTAATTTTACGACAAAACTAAGTAACAAAAGCCTGCATAGACATAATACATTATTTAGTATTAAAAAAATATTTGCATCGTATTTGGAGTCTTTATACTTCTTAAGAAAATAATTTTCTGATTGTCCGGAAAATCGCAAAAGGCTAGGAGTGATCACAGAAAGTTTACACACACACACATACTTATATACTATATATAACACAAAAGGGTATAAGCCGTTAAATAATATCATCTCAGTTTCAAAGAAACCTTTGGATTTTGAAACTGTTACGTATATTTGATTTAAGTCACTTATTTATTTTTGTTAGATTCAAATTTGACATTTTGGTTTTAAAATTCATTAATTGGGAGATATTTCCTAGAAATGGATGACCTATATACTTTACAAGTAAACACCAGATGTTAACCTCATTTCTGGCCTTGTTTCAAGACTGATAAACAGACTTTTAAAACGATTGGTTGATTCCAAGGACATCTTTTTATTTTTTTGTTCTTGGGGGTGAGAAGTGGCTGATTTTCATAAGGTGTATACGTGATTTTGTAAACGTAGCCTTGTTCTGTTGGCTTCTAGAATGATATGTGACCCTTCCTTGTTTAAGTAAAAGAACAGTATATAGTTGTGTTTGAGAGCGAGCTAGTTCAGTAGAAAATTGGGCTTTAGAATACAAAGATGTATGTTATTGTTTGAGTTATTAGCTTGTATTGAAAATTATTTCAATTCGTTTGGATCAAGAGGAATTTATTGTGTTATATATCTGGAAAATACTTGTGCTCATTGACTTTCATAAAATCAGAACTGACTTTTCATCACGTGACATCGTCTTCCATCTTGGATACTCCACAAAGATTCGAACCGGGAACTATTAGGACATTTTATTATCAGGACTTTTGCAATTGCACTAGTGGACTATATTGTTAATTCTTTTTGGATTAACTTTGGATTTGGTTCTTAAAACCGTAAGTTTATTTTTCTTTTATGAAAATATTTGTACTCAATAAATTGTTTATTAAGTTTTTACAAGCTTGTTATTTTCACTTTTCTATGTTACTGTTTATTCGAGCCTAAGCAATTAACAAAACACAAATATTGATCTGCTATCATCGCTTCTAACTGTTTTAACCCTTGTCAACCCCAAAGTTTACTCGAGCTGCTATATTGGTTATTGTGGTTAGTTTATATACAAAGGCTAATTAAATTTACCATTGATGTTATATGAAATACGTGTATGCCCATACAACTGTTGTAATTTTCTTTCTCACGGATCTTGCAGCATTTTTTTACTTCATTGATATAGAATTTAAAAATCGGGTGAAATACTCTCTGGAAAATTTGAATAATAAGAAGATCGATAAGACAATAAAGAAGACGATATATTTATTTCAAATTAAAGCGTTTTCATCCTGAATTGATGGACACACACGTGGGACTAGAAAGACTTAAATATTCTTGGGGGAATGTCATCATATTGATCCAAGCCATGCTTCTGGCTGTCTTTTAGGAAATAATATATTTTGACTGGTGTACAAACATTGTTAAGTATCTTTATTCACTTTAATAAAATATAAACAAGTACCACAATACTTGACTTCCGTTATTGGAAGAAATTTTGCTAAAATCAACAAATGGGCAATTCTTGAGGAATTTAGTAAAACTCTGCAATGCCCGAGCTACTAGGTGTCTCGGATTTTATCAAAGAGACATGGGAGGACTTCAGTTCGCCAACCACGTCGTCATTCGACAAGCAAATGGGACCTTGTCGAAACAGCGTCAACTGTATAGAGGAAGTACGTTTGTATTAACATTGCAATAATCGTAATGTGGGCGGGATTGTATTAGCTATTAAGTTTGGGTTGATTAATATATGCTCCGCAATTTCTTACATAAAAGTTTGCACTGACAGTTTTTCAGCTGCATGTAATATGACATAATTATCTATTAGGGTGTTTGCAGTATCCTTGTAGTATTATTGTTGCGGAATTATATATAAAAATAATACAAAAATTGGTTGATGTTATAATAAATTAATAATGAATTCATTTAATGATCCAAAGAGGGTATGAAGTGTTGACATTTAAAATTATGTTTGTTTCACACTGTTAATCTTTGAACTATTTTCAACGTTTCTGCAGTTCATGGTATGAAAGAAAAGTGAAAGCTGTTGGGTTTTTTAATACAAATTCTGCACACTTACAAATTTGTGCCTGCATTCTTGTCACCCAAATTACAAAAACTACATCGATTATATCCATTATAACCATTATATCCATTATATCCAGAACTACTTATAGGGGGACATAAAGCCATATTACTGGGTATAATGAAGTCATGTTACTATAAATAAGATTGCAGCATTTACATATGTGCAAGCAGAATTGTTTTGTTTAATCCCAGTAAACATTTGCAGACTTGATTTGACTCTTATTTGTACAGGAAATAGTTAAATTATATACAGTACAGCTTATGTATTTTCGAAATAAAGACAATGTGGTGGTAGTGAAGTAAGAATGGAGAGGGTAAAGGAAAAAAACTCCATCGTCTCTATATTTGTTCTGACAGAGTAAGAGTTGCTTTGGTGGCTCATGGAGAATTGCTCTACACATGCTTTCTTATTTAATGTAGTGGCATGACTCAGTGGTTCATGAAGAAGTGACAATTTATATATCAGATGGTTATAGTACACATTTTCTAGTTCTAATGAAGATAATGTAATAGATACAAGGTCAAATCAAATTTTAGCATAGACACAATGATTTGAACTGTATGTTGTACTGTTTTATTTTTTTGCAAAATGTTTATGTTTACTTTTTTTTTAAAAATCACACACTCACTTGACAAGACTTTGTTCAGCTTTTCAGTGTAAAGTTATTCTACTGTTAAACAAAGTTTACTATTACATTCCTGATGATAGCTCCTTTTTAAAAATTAAAAATAAAATAGAAACACTGAATTTACACATATGTGATGACCACATTTTAATATACATATACACAGCTAGTTAGTTCTATGGGACTATATTGTTCTTTCTGATTATTTTTTAAAATTCTTTCATTCATCATAAAAAAAACTTAAATGATCTCTTTCTAATAAAGAATTATTCTTATAAAAAAGGGCAGTGACCATTCAAATAGTGACATAAAATGTTAGCATAACAAGATGATGTTAATTTAAGGGAAAGGTTTGTTTTTAAAATGAAGCCATCTGACTGGACACTTTATTCTTTACAGTCCAAATTATGGTCCCTTGATTAACAACTGAAGTTTGGTAACTGATCCTAATTAATGTGATCCATGTTTTTGTTTAAATGAATAATATGGAAGACTGTCAAATCTTATATGTTCAACATAATTAGAATTAAGACATTAACCCCTGAACTAAACAGCTAGGTAGTCCATGACAGCATACTTACAGATATCACCTAGAGCAGTGGTAGCCTTACCAGTGCCTGTATCCCTGAGACTTGCTGACAGTACTTAACTTGCAGATTTTTTTCAGAGAATTACGAGTATTAAATGTTTTTTTTTTTAGATTTACGTTTATTTAATTTCTCAATAAAATTACATACAAAATGGTATAATAATTTCAAACTACATGCAGAAATAAAACTGACACATAAAGATAAAATGAATTTTGTACCAATTTGTTTCTCTTGCCATGAATAATCCATAAAAATCCATGATGAATTCACAGTGAATAATTAACACTATATCAACATGTGAATTCACTCCATTTGATGTACATACAAATTCCACTTGTCATCACTATTGCAAACTAAACCTCATGTAAATACTCTGTCAAGTAAAAGCATACTTCCAGCTGATTCTCATAATTTTCTTCATTTTCTAATCAAATATTTTTCACTAATTTTGCCGCTATCGAGGTCAAATTTTTTCCTCTTTCTTCAGCAATGTACATTTTATCTATATAAGTTACCTTTTTATTGGTTAAACTGCCTGCATAATTAGGAAATGGCTTCAAATCAACCAATGGTTTGTGATGAATTAACTCATCGCTTGGGATACAGGCATAGTAAAATACTGCCACTCAAACTTGGTGCTCGGGATATAAGCTATGCAAATTCAGCCCTGTTATCGAGGCACTCGGGAGGTGAGGGAGGTAAAGTGCGATGAGTTATCGAAGCGTCAGGGGTTAATGTGTTAAGGCATTTCTGTGTGGTTGTATCCATATGTGTCCTAGTGTTTGTTTATTCATGCAAGAAAAAAACAAATATAAACATTTTTATCATGATAAAAAACTAATCTGTCAGATGAAATTGAAACAAAAGGAATATTTTTGCTATCAATCTTACACCCTTGGGGAAACAATGCAATCATTAGCATTGACTCCTAAAAGTCTAAATTTTGCCCCTGAATATGAGAATATAAGGTTTAATTTACTCCAATTTATGAAACATCATTTTTGGGGGGGGGGTTAACGCCATTTTTAAGCACAATATAGGCTATGCATGGCGGCCAGTATTAATGGTGGAGGAAAATCCTGGAAAACTCCCGAAAAGAACCACCAACCCACAAGAAGCTACTGGCAAGCTTTCTCACATAACTACATTAGCCAAATCTTACACTCGAACCCATGCAGACAGAGGTGAGATGGCAGTGATCCCTAATGGACACTAGACCATTCTGCCACTCGGGGCCCCATGGAACATCATCGTTAATTGACTACTAACATAGGTGTTAATTAGCTCGTATTTTTTGAATATGGGGGTTAATTGATTCCTATTTATGGAAAATTAGGGTTCATTGATTCCAATCTTTCGAACATTGGGGGTAAATTGACTCCAATGCAACATATATTTCAAAATGGCCTTTGACAGAGTGTGGCATGAGAATTTGTGGGCCACAATGAAGAATTACAACATGGGTCAAAAGTTTGCCAATACCATCAAGCAGCTATGTGCCAAGGCTACAGGTACATTAATTGTTCAAGGTTCTGTGGGAGACTGATTCCGGACAACAGTCTGAGTATGTCAAGCCTGTCTCCTGTCAGGCTGTCACCCATGGTTTTTAGCATGTACATCATGAGTGAAGCCCTGGAAAACCATGGTGGGACAGTTAGCATTGGAGCGCATAACAATCCAACCTCCACTTTGCAGACGAAATTAATGGGCTGGCAGGCAGTGAACACGAGCTTGCCTACTTAATGAAGAACCTGGATGAAATATCTTCCACATTTGACATGGAGATAAGCACTGAGAAGGCAAAGCTGATGACAGATAGTGGCAAACAAATCTCAGCCTTGATTAAAGTCAAATGACAGGAACTGGAAACTGTGAGCCAGTTCAAATATCTTGGTTCCATAATCGTGAAATAGGAATCAAGAGCAGAAATTTTGTCACAAGCAGCATAAACAATGACAGCTATGTCAAAGCTAAGACCCTCTGGAGAGACAAGAATATCTGAAAACTAAAATCAGACTATTGAGAGCACTAGTCACCACAATCTTTTTATATTCATTTGAGGCCTGGACCCTGACAGCAGAATTACAACGAAGAATCCAGTCACTTAAAATGAGATGCTACAGAACCATCATTGGCATCTCTTACATGGACCACATCACAAATGAAGATGTGTGTAGTACCATCAGGCACAAAGTAGGCCAATAAGAAGACCTCACCACCATCAAAAAGTTGAAATGGTATGGCCATGTCACTAAAGCCAAGTCTATCCACAACAGTTCTGCAGGGCAGCGTCCATGGGGGTAAAAGGATTGGTAAACAGAAAAAAAGTAGACTGACAACATCACAGAATGGACCAGGAAAAACTTTCTGGAGACACGGGCATTGTCATATAATCAAGACAATTGGAGAGAACTAGCCAGATGTACAGCAGCACAGTGCCTCAACGACCACACTTGGTATTGAAACCAATGATGATGATGCAACAAAGGGGTTAATTGACTCCTATTTATGTAAAATAGTTGTTAATTTGCTCCAATTTATGGAACATCAGGGTTAATTGACTCCTATTTGTGGAACATCAGTGCTAATTGACTCGTATATGGAACGTCAGGGCTAATCCACACTTATTTATGGAACATCAGGGTTAATTGACTCTTATTTATGGAACATTATGGCTAATTGACTCCTATTTGTGGAACATCAGGGTTAATTGACTCCTATTTGTTGGACATCAGGGCTAATTAACTCTTATTTATGGAACATCAGAGCTAATCGACTTCTATTTGTGAATCATCAGGGTTAATTCAGGGTTAAATATTTCACATTTGTGGCACATCAGGGTTGATTGACTCCTATTTGTGGAACATCAGGGTTATTTTACTCCTATTTGTGTAACATCAGGATTATTTGATTCCTATTTGTATAACATCAGGGTTCATTTACTCCTATTTGTGGAATATCAGGGTTAATTGGATTCCTATTTGTGGAATATTAGGGTTAATTGGATTCCTGTTTGTGGAATATCAGGGTTAATTGGATTCCTATTTGTGGCATATCAGGGTTAATTGGATTCCTATTTGTGGAATATCAGGGTTAATTGGATTCCTATTTGTGGAATATTAGGGTTAATTGGATTCCTGTTTGTGGAATATCAGGGTTAATTGGATTCCTATTTGTGGAATATCAGGGTTAATTGGATTCCTTTTTGTGGAATATTAGGGTTAATTGGATTCCTGTTTGTGGAATATCAGGGTTAATTGGATTCCTATTTGTGGAATATCAGGGTTAATTGGATTTCTATTTGTGGAATATTAGGGTTAATTGGATTCCTGTTTGTGGAATATCAGGGTTAATTGGATTCCTATTTGTGGAATATCAGGGTTAATTGGATTCCTATTTGTGGAATATCAGGGTTAATTGGATTCATATTTGTGGAACAGATCAGGATTAACTGGCTCTTTATATATGGAACTGTAAATTGTATGCTCTGATTGAACAACATGAAAATTGAAAGAATGAATAGTTCACCCAAAATTGCATGAGAGAATTTTTTTTTTCTTCATGACTCATTGTCAGTGTTCATGCTAAAACTGGAAGAAATATGCCCCAGTGCCACATATTTAGTTGAAAAATCTGGTCAAGTTGGAAAAATAAATGGATCTTGTTTATTCCAGGAATTGTAATAAAATAACTTTGTCTGATGGACATTCATGGTTCACTTAGCTGACAAGGAAATTGTTGCCATCTGCTTTAGTCTTTTCAAGTGACTGTGGTATGCTAGAAACATAAATATTGATTAGAGAAATGAATAAAACCATCTACTGACTGCATGTCATCATAATGAGGCTTTCTTGTCAAAAGTTTTTGAATTAGAATTCCTCGTGCTCTAGTAACCATTCCCCTCTATAAAGAATTTATTTTGGGCTGTTGAGTTTATTTTCCCTATATTCTGTAATTAATGTGCTTTGGATGAAGGTTTGATCAATAAACATGGAGCATGTGATCTTAGCTGGCAAGCAAACTAATCAAAATCACACAATTCTGTTAGTCCCAAAAAATTAAACGTCTTACGGTTCTTTAGCAATGAGTGCCCTGTATTCAGTAAGCTTGGAATGTTTTCAGTTCAACTTAAAATCAACTGTGATGATCTTTAAACTTTAATTTCTTGGGTCTTCTTTATGTGACTTATGGCAAAATGGAGGGAACTTTCGTGCATGAAAGATGAATAAAATGTTATGAATGAATCTTGCAGCATGCATAATGTAAAAGTACATATTTGAAACAAATACATTTCCTGAATTAATTAATCTCAGAAAGTTGAGGAGATATAATTAATTTGGATATGAACAGTCATGAAAGCTTAAGAGTAGCTTTAGGGACTGAACAATTTAGACACCATTTAGGGACTGAACAATTTACACACCAGAGGTCAGGAATCCACAATTTTTAACAAGGGACCTAGCTATTAATCCATCAGAAAAAGACCAGTATACGTGTAATTTGTTTTGACTCAGTTTTGACCACGGGGAACCAGGTACATGTCCATTGTCACTAAATAATCTAGTTATTTTGCTGTGCCATAAAACACCAGACCAGCTGATAAGAGTCTCATAGATATAGGTCTGAACAGAGATGATAATGAAAAAATGTGGTACATGTATAACATGAAAATCAGTTTGCTATCTTTATAGTACAGTGTAACTTCTGATACTCTTTTACATGGTTTGTGTGACTTCAGTTAGATATTGGGTACAGGTGCCATAGGATTGGACCCAGCCTAAATAATTAGGAAGTCAGGGACACGGGTATCAATAAGACAATGTTTAAGTCTGGGACACAGGAATCAGTAAGACAATGTTTAAGTCTGGGACACAGGAATCAGTAAGAAAATGTTTAAGTCTGGGACACAGGAATCAATACAACTGTTAAAGTCTGAGACACAGGACTCAATAAAACTATTTAAGTCTGAGAAACAGGAATTGGTAAGACAATGTTTAAATCTGGGGCACAGGAATCAATACAACTGTTTAAGTCTGGGACACAGGAATCAATACAACCGTTTAAGTCTGAGACACAGGACTCAATAAAACTATTGAAGTCTGAGAGACAGGAATTGGTAAGACAATGTTTAAATCTGGGACACAGGAATTAATACAACTGTTTTAAGTCTGGGACACAGGAGTCAATGAAACAATGTTTAAGTCTGGGACACAGGACTCAATAAAACTGCTTAAGTCTGGGACACAGTAATTAGTAAGACAAATGTTTAAATCTGGGACACAGGATTCAATACAACTGTTTAAGTCTGGAACACAGGATTCAATCAAACAATGTTTATCACTGGTATATATTTACTTTGGCAAGACCAGCTCATTCCTAAATGTTTATCACTGGTATATATTTACTTTGGCAAGACCAGCTCATTCCTAAATGTTAGCTATGATGACTAGTGCTTCTGTAATGATTAATATTACTTTTAAAACAGCAAGCAGATACATGTAATGGTTAATGGATATTTCTGTAATGATTAATATTACCTTTAAAACAGCAAGCAGGTACATGTCATCATTTCATTTTTATTACTGAACTGAGCTAACAGAAAAATGAACATGCTACTATGACTACTATTTTTTTTTTTAAATTTGAATTTTTTATTATTAAAACAAATTGTAGCTAAAATCATGTGGACCTTTTAGTACTTTATATATCAACACAGACTCTTCCAAGTATTTGTCCCATTGTGCTAACTAAACACAGACTCTTCCAAGTATTTGTCCCATTGTGCTAACTAAACACAGACTCTTCCAAGTATTTATCCCATTGTGCTAACTAAACACAGACTCTTCCAAGTATTTGTCCCATTGTGCTAACTAAACACAGACTCTTCCAAGTATTTGTCCCATTGTGCTAACAAAAAAATGGAACAAATGCCAGTCTTGGAAGTTAAACTTATAATCTTGCAGTACATGTGACATGATAGGAATCTTGGCAGATCCGATTAATTTGTTGCAGTACATGTGACATGATAGTAATCTTGGCAGATCCGATTAATTTGTTGCAGTACATGTGACCCTGCAATGATAGGAATCTTGGCAGATCCGATTAATTTGTTGCAGTACATGTGACCCTGCAATGATAGGAATCTTGGCAGATCCGATTAATTTGTTGCAGTACATGTGACCCTGCAATGATAGGAATCTTGGCAGATCCGATTAATTTGTTACAGTACATGTGACCCTGCAATGATAGGAATCTTGGCAGATCCGATTACTTTGTTGCAGTACATGTGACCCTGCAATGATAGGAATCTTTGCAGATCAGATTAATTTGTTGCAGTACATGTGACATGATAGGAATCTTGGCAGATCCGATTAATTTGTTGCAGTACATGTGACATGATTGGAATCTTGGCAGATCCGATTAATTTGTTGCAGTACATGTGACATGATAGGAATCTTGGCAGGTCCGATTAATTTGTTGCAGTACATGTGACATGATAGGAATCTTGGCAGATCCGATTAATTTGTTGCAGTACATGTGACCCTGCAATGATAGGAATCTTGGCAGATCCGATTAATTTGTTGCAGGACTAAATATGCAAAGTATGCATTGTATAAATCAAGAACTAATTGAACTGTTTTGTAATATTTGATTAGTCAATTTAAATAGAGAAATGACTGGAATAATTTTGGTAATAATGTGTTTGATTAGTTATTTCATTTGGATTAAGCCAGATAACTAGCTTACAAATAGTGATGGGAATCGGTCAGAAATTCATAATCAATAATCTGTTCCCCTTAACCAACTGATCATCGATTATAATCAGTTACTAAGAGCAAAGTAAATTTTTTTTTAGTTATATCTTTGATCCAGAGTTCAATATGTTTATAAATGTACAGGAGTAATCTCTTTTAATGACATGTATTCTTTAACTTGACAGTAATATTACATTTGTTCTATAACTTTGTTAAATGAACGCAACTTTTTATGGCTGATCAGTCATATGTAACTTAAATACTGCTACAATCCCCCGAAAGTCTTTCATTCATATGTGATGTGTCTATAATTTTTAAAGTATAGAAGGACATGATTTTCTTGTTTGTCATTGTTTATAAATAATACAAAAGATGTTGCAATTTAACTGAAACAAATCAACAAAATGTGTTTAAAGTTATTAACTGGACAATTTAACAACTTGACCATGTAATAATAACTATATATTCCTAATTATGAATCATAAGTTTTTTTATTTGTAGTTGTGAAGGAAATAATAAATTTCAGGTCAACTTTTGTGGCTGGGAGTTTTACTAACCTTTGTGCTTTGCATATATATAAAAGTAGTCTCCCTTTGCACACAATCGATTATGGAGTTTCACAATCGATTATCTAATTGATTTGCTCAACCAACTGATGATCGATTATAATCGATAATCGGAACAACAATACTTAAAACCAAGAGTTGGTCTCTTTGGAAGGAAGGGTTGCATTCATGGTCCATGTACCTTATCTATGTATGAATATTGGACAGAATTGGCAGTTTTAACTCAAAAATATGCAGTGCTCATTTGGTTAACTACAAACTTTTTCTTATATTTTAATGGTAATTCCCAAAAGTTAATTCTATTGGCTTCCTGTTAATTTCCAAGACTGGATTGATGATAATGCCCTGTGGTCTAAAGTTAATTTCTAAGACTAGATTGATAAATGACAGCCTTCTGGTCACTCCAGGTGTCTCGAATCCAGCATTGTACATCAGTCACAAGAGAACCATGAAAACCCATCTAGTTGGACTTGTTAAGAATTTGTAAAGAAAGGACTGGTAGTTGTCTTTTTGACTGAGAAATTTGTGGTGTTAATTAGAAGTATGGCCTACAGTATGCTGTGTTAATTAGAAGTATGGCCTACAGTATGCTGTGTTAATTAGAAGTATGGCCTACAGTATGCTGTGTTAATTAGAAGTATGGCCTACAGTATGCTGTGTTAATTAGAAGTATTGCCTACAGTATGCTGTGTTAATTAGAAGTATGGCATACAGTATGCTGTGTTAATTAGAAGTATGGCCTACAGTATGCTGTGTTAATTAGAAGTATGGCCTACAGTATGCTGTGTTAATTAGAAGTATGGCCTACAGTATGCTGTGTTAATTAGAAGTATGACCTACAGTATGCTGTGTTAATTAGAAGTATGGCCTACAGTATGCTGTGTTAATTAGAAGTATTGCCTACAGTATGCTGTGTTAATTAGAAGTATGGCCTACAGTATGCTTTGTTAATTAGAAGTATGGCCTACAGTATGCTGTGTTAATTAGAAGTATGGCCTACAGTATGCTGTGTTAATTAGAAGTATGGCCGACTGCCTACAGTAAGCTGTCTGTTGATCTGACAGAGATGGTATTGCTGGTTTGATGAAATGTTTTGTTTAAGTATCAAGGTCTTAAATTGAGATGGGCTTTATAAACATCAACTGGTATGATTTGAAGTTCTATTGTTAAAGAGACTACAACATGTCAGATGTTATCATTGGATCAACACATGCATGTAGTAACTACTGGCTTTTAAAGTTTACAGTTAATTTAGCATGCATCAGTATAATAAGTAATATGCAGGCTGAATAGAATAGTTTTCATACATGAGTTGGTAGATATTTTATAAGTCTACTCTTTGTGACAGTGTTGGTTTTGAAGATTTAATGTTGCAGACATGACTTCATCTGTGTGATTCAAAGATGGTTTATCAGTTTTCATAATTCTGTTATGTATGCATGTATGTATGTATATATGTATGTATGTACATACACACACACACACACACACACACACATAAATATATTTATATAACCTCTATCAGTGTGGGTTCAAATCTAAGATTCGGCTAATGTAGTTATGTGATAAAGCTTGCCAGTATCTTCTTGTGGGTCGGTGGTTCTTAACGGGTTTTCACGGGTTCTTCCTCCAGCAACAATACTGGCTGCCATGTATAGCCTATCATGTGCTGAAGAAATGGCATTAAACCCTACAACAACAACAACAACATATATATATATATATATATATACATACATGAGGCATCCCGTGTCACAGTGGTCTAAAGCAATCATCATTCTAGATCACTGCCATCTCACGTGTCTGCATGGGTTCAAGTCATAAGCACAGCTAATGTGGGTATGTGAGAAAGCCTGCCAGTAGTTTCTCGTGGGTCGGCAGTTCTTCCCAGCTTTTTCCTCCACCAGCCATATATAGCCTATCTTATGCTGAAAAACGGCATTAAATCATACATACATACATACATACATACATACATACATACATACATACATACATACATACATACATACATACATACATATGTTGTTTTTCAAGGATAATCTGATGTTTAAAGTAGAACTACATAGAGCTTTTTATATTTATTTCATTTTGTCGAATGAATCATACAAGAAATCAAACAGATTTTGTAAAGTTTCTCATTATTTTTAGCTTCGATTGAGATCATGGACATAAATCACTTGTTGTCAGGAAGGTAATTAAATGAGCAAAGACACAACATTAAAATTGTAGTAGAAGCTAAACTGAACATTGAATTGAAATCAGCTGTTACTAAAATTCAAAAGGAATAAGATTAATTGATTTTCCAAGACTGGATTGATGGTAATGCCAAGTGCTCTAAAGTTGATTTTCCATTCAGCATCATGTCTTGAAAATATCTTCACTGCTAAGAAAAAGACATGTATTGCACAAAGTTTAGTTTGGAATTACCAAACATTTGCAGTGCTTTCAGCCATAAAAAAATATATATATATATATATATATATATATATATATATATATATATATATATATATATATATATATATATATATATATATATATCATGCATTTTTGCTTTTCATTGTAAGGTTATCTCGCTATGTGGTAGTATATTTTGTCTCCAGTGGACAGTCTTTTTTATAACGAAGGAGTGCTGTCTCTTCATTGTAAGGATGAACTTCCTTGTTTCTCTTTGGGATCCTCAGTTTTCTTACCTGGCCTGCCACTATCACAGAGATGCCCATGACTCAAGCTGGAACCTTGAATTTTCCTATCAGGATGTCAGATTTCTGATCATATGGTATAAGATTCTCTGGGACCTCATGTTTTCTTGTCTGGACCTCACTGTGCAGAGGGTCAAGGACTCTTGAGGTCATAGGTCTACAGAAGGCTTTTCAGGCTGTAAACTGCATTTAGTTTAAAAGAAAAATTTTTAAAAAATGATTTTTCGGATAATACACAAAATAAAACAATCTTTTCCTTTATTTAGTTATATACATTTAATATGAGTTTGGTTTTATTTGAGGTGTATGTTTTTGTACTTGGTAGAATGAATTTTAAGATTCATTAAAAACACAACAAGGCATCTGTTACGGATAACTGCCGTCTGACCTCTGCCTGCATGGGTTCGAGTCTCAGATTCGGGCAATGTCATTAAGTGAGAAAGCTTGCCAGTAGCTTCTCATGGGTCGGTAGTTCTTTCTGGGGGGGTTTCCCGGATTCTTCCTCCACCATTAATACTGGCTGCCATGTATAGCCAGGCTATCATGCTGAAAAATGGCGTTAAACCATACAACAAAAAAAATGTTGGTTGATCCACAAATTGATGTCCAGAAAACTAAATGACTTGACAGAAGGTGTTTTTATTGCAAGAAATCAATCATTTGCTTGTTTCTTAGCAGACATGTTTATTCCAACACTTTTAGGGGGAAATAATATATCTTCATTGTATCAATCTGGATGTCCGTCTATTCGTCTTGAACTGCTGGATTCAAATTCATCAAATTTACTAAATATTTTTCTCATGTATTCATCATCTGTACAAACGGTGTGATTGTTTGGCTCATCCTTTGGGTTCACTTGGATGAAGTAAGCTGTCAAATCTACAAAACTTTGAGCTAAGTTTAGTTTTATTTTTAAAACTTTTTTTAAAAAAAACTTTGTACAAGCATGTGTGTATGTGTGTGTGTGTGGGTATATACATGTATTTAGTGGATTTTGGGGTATGATAACTGGACCATGGTTTGGAGGGGGTCTGAAATTCCCAGGATCAAGGCTGGTAGTAGGGGAACATTTAATAAAAGCACGGTGATCAGCTGTCATAAACCATAGAGCCGTGTAGCTGAGTATTGTTTAATTTTTTGACAGAGTATTTATTTTTTGCAGCAACTGGACAATGACAGAAGTGAACTGACAAAGCTGAAGAAATCTGTGAAAGCTTTGTACAACACCACTAAAAGTAAGTACCAACAGTAAAGCTGTGAGCTACCTGTTACGATTCTATGCTCTTAAAATTAGTAACAGAAAAGAGTGAACAAGAACAAGCTTTGTAAAATTTAACAAATATATTTATTTTCTCTAAAATACAGAGTGAAAATGAGAAAAAACAACTTGCAATATTGCAAATTAAATTACTAAGTAATCCAAGAATTACAGACACAAGTCCTAGTTAGTCGATGACGTGTCTCTGTGGTAGCTGTTGAAGTGTTGATGTGTCAAATCTTTTGTTGAATAACAGAAATTTTATTCAAGGTTTTAATATACCATAAGTTCTAGTGAATGTCCCAATATCAGAGCTCTTAAAGAAAATAATTTGAACCAAAATAATTCAAGCCCAAAACTACTGGTCACAACATGTCATACACAACTTTAAAATGCTAGAAGCGTAGATGCTAATGCATGAATGACCAAGTCCTCACAATTATAAGACTATACAGTTTTCTACTTGACATCAATTAGCATTTTCAAGAGAAACCAATTACCTAATAGAAAATAACCTTTCATGTTGATCCTGATATTTGCAAAATTTAAACCATGACCTGTACATTCACTTAAGAAAGTTCAAAACTTTGACCCAAATAATCATATATACTTCTGTTATTAATAATTCTAATTTTAAGTTCATAAATGTAGAGAATAATGTAGTAGTTGTTTAGATTGAATAATTATATTTAAAAATGTCAACTTGAGTGTAGCAGAAATGAACTCAATTTTGGACAACGTCAAGTCGAAGATACAATGTTACATTACAATAGCATGTAATGAAATATATTTGTTTTAAAACTAACAGACAAATTAAATAAACATAACACACCAAACAGTATGAAGATAAATTACAGCTCACAAGTTTTTGATTATTGTATTTTGCATTGGGAAAATTAAGTCCCTCTATGTATGATGACCTTCAAGGGATAAATACCCACAAATCAGCAGTTTGAACATTCAATAAATGATAACTACCCTTGGAAAGACAGAGACATTTTGATTGGTTTAGAGTCATATACCATTTGATGACCATATCATCATATATCCGATCATATATTTATGGACTATGCAAAATAATTTCCATACTTGTATATTTGGAAATGGTTGATTAACTTCTTTTGAAATAATTTTAAGCTTTGACTGTATTCAAAGAAATCTGACCAAACATATGCACTGACTAAATAAGATCAACATCAACTGAGTTTATCATGAACGTACATTTATTTTTTTTATTGCTAAGAACAATTAATTTTCAGAGATATGGACAACTAAGCTCCAGATGACAACTTATCTTATTTAATAAGACAGCCAAATAGAATACCTAAAATTGACATTTAAATGCAAGCCATGTGCTTAGTCCTTAAGCAGTAGTGAAACAGTCATAATGCTGATATACACAAGTAACACAACTTTGAACTGGTTCAATTCTGATTAACATTTGTACTGTAAGGGATCAACCATTTAATTTATGGGGCTAGAGTCTGATTAACATTTGTACTGTAAGGGATCAACCATTTAATTTATGGGGCTAGAGTCTGATTTAACATTTGTACTGTAAGGGATCAACCATTTAATTTATGGGGCTAGAGTCTGATTAACATTTGTACTGTAAGGGATCAACCATTTAATTTATGGGGCTAGAGTCTGATTAACATTTGTACTGTAAGGGATCAACCATTTAATTTATGGGGCTAGAGTCTGATTTAACATTTGTACTGTAAGGGATCAACCATTTAATTTATGGGGCTAGAGTCTGATTAACATTTGTACTGTAAGGGATCAACCATTTAATTTATGGGGCTAGAGTCTGATTAACATTTGTACTGTAAGGGATCAACCATTTAATTTATGGGGCTAGAGTCTGATTAACATTTGTACTGTAAGGGATCAACCATTTAATTTATGGGGCTAGAGTCTGATTAGCATTTGTACTGTAAGGGATCAACCATTTAATTTATGGGGCTAGAGTCTGATTAGCATTTGTACTGTAAGGGATCAACCATTTAATTTATGGGGCTAGAATCTGATTAGCATTTGTACTGTAAGGGATCAACCATTTAATTTATGGGGCTAGAGTCTGATTAACATTTGTACTGTAAGGGATCAACCATTTAATTTATGGGGCTAGAGTCTGATTAGCATTTGTACTGTAAGGGATCAACCATTTAATTTTTGGGGCTAGAGTCTGATTAGCATTTGTACTGTAAGGGATCAACCATTTAATTTATGGGGCTAGAGTCTGATTAGCATTTGTACTGTAAGGGATCAACCATTTAATTTATGGGGCTAGAGTCTGATTAACATTTGTACTGTAAGGGATCAACCATTTAATTTATGGGGCTAGAGTCTGATTAACATTTGTACTGTAAGGGATCAACCATTTAATTTATGGGGCTAGAGTCTGATTAACATTTGTACTGTAAGGGATCAACCATTTAATTTATGGGGCTAGAGTCTGATTAACATTTGTACTGTAAGGGATCAACCATTTAATTTATGGGGCTAGAGTCTGATTAGCATTTGTACTGTAAGGGATCAACCATTTAATTTATGGGGCTAGAGTCTGATTAGCATTTGTACTGTAAGGGATCAACCATTTAATTTATGGGGCTAGAATCTGATTAGCATTTGTACTGAAAGGGATCAACCATTTAATTTATGGGGCTAGAGTCTGATTAACATTTGTACTGTAAGGGAGCAACCATTTAATTTATGGGGCTAGAGTCTGATTAACATTTGTACTGTAAGGGAGCAACCATTTAATTTATGGGGCTAGAGTCTGATTAGCATTTGTACTGTAAGGGATCAACCATTTAATTTTTGGGGCTAGAGTCTGATTAGCATTTGTACTGTAAGGGATCAACCATTTAATTTATGGGGCTAGAGTCTGATTAGCATTTGTACTGTAAGGGATCAACCATTTAATTTATGGGGCTAGAGTCTGATTAGCATTTGTACTGTAAGGGATCAACCATTTAATTTATGGGGCTAGAGTCTGATTTAACATTTGTACTGTAAGGGATCAACCATTTAATTTATGGGGCTAGAGTCTGATTAACATTTGTACTGTAAGGGATCAACCATTTAATTTATGGGGCTAGAGTCTGATTAACATTTGTACTGTAAGGGATCAACCATTTAATTTATGGGGCTAGAGTCTGATTAACATTTGTACTGTAAGGGATCAACCATTTAATTTATGGGGCTAGAGTCTGATTAACATTTGTACTGTAAGGGATCAACCATTTAATTTATGGGGCTAGAGTCTGATTAACATTTGTACTGTAAGGGATCAACCATTTAATTTATGGGGCTAGAGTCTGATTAGCATTTGTACTGTAAGGGATCAACCATTTAATTTATGGGGCTAGAGTCTGATTAGCATTTGTACTGTAAGGGATCAACCATTTAATTTATGGGGCTAGAATCTGATTAGCATTTGTACTGTAAGGGATCAACCATTTAATTTATGGGGCTAGAGTCTGATTAACATTTGTACTATAAGGGAGCAACCATTTAATTTATGGGGCTAGAGTCTGATTAACATTTGTACTGTAAGGGATCAACCATTTAATTTATGGGGCTAGAGTCTGATTAGCATTTGTACTGTAAGGGATCAACCATTTAATTTTTGGGGCTAGAGTCTGATTAGCATTTGTACTGTAAGGGATCAACCATTTAATTTATGGGGCTAGAGTCTGATTAACATTTGTACTGTAAGGGAGCAACCATTTAATTTATGGGGCTAGAGTCTGATTAGCATTTGTACTGTAAGGGATCAACCATTTAATTTATGGGGCTAGAGTCTGTTTAACATTTGTACTGTAAGGGATCAACCATTTAATTTATGGGGCTAGAGTCTGATTAACATTTGTACTGTAAGGGATCAACCATTTAATTTATGGGGCTAGAGTCTGATTAACATTTGTACTGTAAGGGATCAACCATTTAATTTATGGGGCTAGAGTCTGATTAGCATTTGTACTGTAAGGGATCAACCATTTAATTTATGGGGCTAGAGTCTGATTAGCATTTGTACTGTAAGGGATCAACCATTTAATTTATGGGGCTAGAGTCTGATTAGCATTTGTACTGTAAGGGATCAACCATTTAATTTATGGGGCTAGAATCTGATTAGCATTTGTACTGTAAGGGATCAACCATTTAATTTATGGGGCTAGAGTCTGATTAACATTTGTACTATAAGGGAGCAACCATTTAATTTATGGGGCTAGAGTCTGATTAACATTTGTACTGTAAGGGATCAACCATTTAATTTATGGGGCTAGAGTCTGATTAGCATTTGTACTGTAAGGGATCAACCATTTAATTTTTGGGGCTAGAGTCTGATTAGCATTTGTACTGTAAGGGATCAACCATTTAATTTATGGGGCTAGAGTCTGATTAGCATTTGTACTGTAAGGGATCAACCATTTAATTTATGGGGCTAGAGTCTGATTAACATTTGTACTGTAAGGGATCAACCATTTAATTTATGGGGCTAGAGTCTGATTTAACATTTGTACTGTAAGGGATCAACCATTTAATTTATGGGGCTAGAGTCTGATTAACATTTGTACTGTAAGGGATCAACCATTTAATTTATGGGGCTAGAGTCTGATTAACATTTGTACTGTAAGGGATCAACCATTTAATTTATGGGGCTAGAGTCTGATTAACATTTGTACTGTAAGGGATCAACCATTTAATTTATGGGGCTAGAGTCTGATTAACATTTGTACTGTAAGGGATCAACCATTTAATTTATGGGGCTAGAGTCTGATTAACATTTGTACTGTAAGGGATCAACCATTTAATTTATGGGGCTAGAGTCTGATTAGCATTTGTACTGTAAGGGATCAACCATTTAATTTATGGGGCTAGAGTCTGATTAGCATTTGTACTGTAAGGGATCAACCATTTAATTTATGGGGCTAGAGTCTGATTAGCATTTGTACTGTAAGGGATCAACCATTTAATTTATGGGGCTAGAATCTGATTAGCATTTGTACTATAAGGGAGCAACCATTTAATTTATGGGGCTAGAGTCTGATTAACATTTGTACTGTAAGGGATCAACCATTTAATTTATGGGGCTAGAGTCTGATTAGCATTTGTACTGTAAGGGATCAACCATTTAATTTTTGGGGCTAGAGTCTGATTAGCATTTGTACTGTAAGGGATCAACCATTTAATTTTTGGGGCTAGAGTCTGATTAGCATTTGTACTGTAAGGGATCAACCATTTAATTTATGGGGCTAGAGTCTGATTAACATTTGTACTGTAAGGGAGCAACCATTTAATTTATGGGGCTAGAGTCTGATTAGCATTTGTACTGTAAGGGATCAACCATTTAATTTATGGGGCTAGAGTCTGATTAACATTTGTACTGTAAGGGATCAACCATTTAATTTATGGGGCTAGAGTCTGATTAACATTTGTACTGTAAGGGATCAACCATTTAATTTATGGGGCTAGAGTCTGATTAACATTTGTACTGTAAGGGATCAACCATTTAATTTATGGGGCTAGAGTCTGATTAGCATTTGTACTGTAAGGGATCAACCATTTAATTTATGGGGCTAGAGTCTGATTAGCATTTGTACTGTAAGGGATCAACCATTTAATTTATGGGGCTAGAGTCTGATTAGCATTTGTACTGTAAGGGATCAACCATTTAATTTATGGGGCTAGAATCTGATTAGCATTTGTACTGTAAGGGATCAACCATTTAATTTATGGGGCTAGAGTCTGATTAACATTTGTACTATAAGGGAGCAACCATTTAATTTATGGGGCTAGAGTCTGATTAACATTTGTACTGTAAGGGATCAACCATTTAATTTATGGGGCTAGAGTCTGATTAGCATTTGTACTGTAAGGGATCAACCATTTAATTTTTGGGGCTAGAGTCTGATTAGCATTTGTACTGTAAGGGATCAACCATTTAATTTATGGGGCTAGAGTCTGATTAGCATTTGTACTGTAAGGGATCAACCATTTAATTTATGGGGCTAGAGTCTGATTAACATTTGTACTGTAAGGGATCAACCATTTAATTTATGGGGCTAGAGTCTGATTTAACATTTGTACTGTAAGGGATCAACCATTTAATTTATGGGGCTAGAGTCTGATTAACATTTGTACTGTAAGGGATCAACCATTTAATTTATGGGGCTAGAGTCTGATTAACATTTGTACTGTAAGGGATCAACCATTTAATTTATGGGGCTAGAGTCTGATTAACATTTGTACTGTAAGGGATCAACCATTTAATTTATGGGGCTAGAGTCTGATTAACATTTGTACTGTAAGGGATCAACCATTTAATTTATGGGGCTAGAGTCTGATTAACATTTGTACTGTAAGGGATCAACCATTTAATTTATGGGGCTAGAGTCTGATTAGCATTTGTACTGTAAGGGATCAACCATTTAATTTATGGGGCTAGAGTCTGATTAGCATTTGTACTGTAAGGGATCAACCATTTAATTTATGGGGCTAGAGTCTGATTAGCATTTGTACTGTAAGGGATCAACCATTTAATTTATGGGGCTAGAATCTGATTAGCATTTGTACTATAAGGGAGCAACCATTTAATTTATGGGGCTAGAGTCTGATTAACATTTGTACTGTAAGGGATCAACCATTTAATTTATGGGGCTAGAGTCTGATTAGCATTTGTACTGTAAGGGATCAACCATTTAATTTTTGGGGCTAGAGTCTGATTAGCATTTGTACTGTAAGGGATCAACCATTTAATTTATGGGGCTAGAGTCTGATTAGCATTTGTACTGTAAGGGATCAACCATTTAATTTATGGGGCTAGAGTCTGATTAACATTTGTACTGTAAGGGATCAACCATTTAATTTATGGGGCTAGAGTCTGATTTAACATTTGTACTGTAAGGGATCAACCATTTAATTTATGGGGCTAGAGTCTGATTAACATTTGTACTGTAAGGGATCAACCATTTAATTTATGGGGCTAGAGTCTGATTAACATTTGTACTGTAAGGGATCAACCATTTAATTTATGGGGCTAGAGTCTGATTAACATTTGTACTGTAAGGGATCAACCATTTAATTTATGGGGCTAGAGTCTGATTAACATTTGTACTGTAAGGGATCAACCATTTAATTTATGGGGCTAGAGTCTGATTAACATTTGTACTGTAAGGGATCAACCATTTAATTTATGGGGCTAGAGTCTGATTAGCATTTGTACTGTAAGGGATCAACCATTTAATTTATGGGGCTAGAGTCTGATTAGCATTTGTACTGTAAGGGATCAACCATTTAATTTATGGGGCTAGAGTCTGATTAGCATTTGTACTGTAAGGGATCAACCATTTAATTTATGGGGCTAGAATCTGATTAGCATTTGTACTGTAAGGGATCAACCATTTAATTTATGGGGCTAGAGTCTGATTAACATTTGTACTATAAGGGAGCAACCATTTAATTTATGGGGCTAGAGTCTGATTAACATTTGTACTGTAAGGGATCAACCATTTAATTTATGGGGCTAGAGTCTGATTAGCATTTGTACTGTAAGGGATCAACCATTTAATTTTTGGGGCTAGAGTCTGATTAGCATTTGTACTGTAAGGGATCAACCATTTAATTTATGGGGCTAGAGTCTGATTAACATTTGTACTGTAAGGGAGCAACCATTTAATTTATGGGGCTAGAGTCTGATTAGCATTTGTACTGTAAGGGATCAACCATTTAATTTATGGGGCTAGAGTCTGATTAACATTTGTACTGTAAGGGATCAACCATTTAATTTTTGGGGCTAGAGTCTGATTAACATTTGTACTGTGAGGGATCAACCATTTAATTTATGGGGCTAGTCTCCTTTCCAACATAGGCATCAGGGTTCTCAATAGATTTCAAAACTGAAGAGTCATTTGACCCTTGACCCCAAAATCTTAAGAGTGAAAATAAAATTTTCAGGAGTCAAAACTAATCACAAGAGTAATATTTTTCAAGTCAGGATCTTGTAGCTGGAATAGTTACTTGTGTAGAAAACTGATGCTTATGATCTCTTGCCTCGTGTTAAATAAAGGAAGTAATTGTAACTGATACTTAAGATCTCTTTTTTTAAAAACTTACTTTAGGAGATTTATTCTCCACCTCTCAATTGTCACTCACTTGATGTTTCTTTGGAGTCTAAAGTCATAACGATCTTCATGTTGTTTCTGAGACTGAGACAGGGAAGAAAATATATTTTTGAGCCATTTTGTAATTAATGGATATGAGCCAGTCTATGACTGTTTAATGAAGGAGGAGGTGTACATCCCATAGTTCACTGTAACAACTTTTTAAGAATAAAACCCACAAACATTTTTAGCTTCATTCCCAAGATCACTGATGGAGTTAATTGTGACTATTAGGATTCACACTTTTACAGGCCTTCATTTGTTGTCTGGTTCTTTTATAATTTTGTTTTTGAGATTTATGGCAAATGTCTTCTCTCTGTCATCATTAGAATGTGGCAATGACAAAGAAACCACACTCAGCCTGTAAGAAAGATAAAACTTCATTTTTATTGCGGCTGGGTTTTAATTTAAAGTTGCTGTCTTCTCTCAAATACTTCACCTAGCCAAGCTCATACCAAGGAGAAGTTTTTAGATTTGAACATGATATGTCTTCTTGGATTTCATATTTCTTAAGCCATTGATATTTTTTCTTTTTATTTATTGGGGAAAGCTTATGTTTCTGCATTTTGACATAAACTTAACTAAAACATGTATCAACTTACCTTAAATATTCCCATATAATAAACTTTTTTAGGAATGCAGGAACAATTGAACAATGCAAAAAATTCAAAGTCATCAGAATTGTATTAAACGACTTGAACTAACTTTGATTACTTTATTACTTACATGACTTCAGAAAACATTTGACCCCAACTCTTAAGATTACAGCAGTATTGTAATCAATTAACAGCTTATTGCTAACACATGTAGGTACACTTATTACAACTGATTACCACTCATCAGTGTAATGATTACCACTCATGATTACTACACATTTAACTGATTACCATTCATCATTGCACTGATTACCACTCGTCATTCCACTGATTACTATACATGATTACTACACATGATTTAACTGATTACCACTCATCAGTGTACTGATTACCACACATGATTACTTCACAACATTTAACTGATTACCACTCATCATTGCACTGATTACCACTCATTGTACTGATTAACACATGATTACTACACATCATTTAACTGATTACCACTCGTCATTGTATTGATTACCACTCATCACTGCATGTAATACCACTCATCATTGCACTGATTACCACACATAACTGATTACCACTCATCATTGCATGGATTACTGCTCATCATTGTACTGATTACCACATGATTACCACACATCATTTAACTGATTACCACTCATCATTGCATGGATTACCACACATGATTATTACACATCATTTAACTGATTACCACTCATCATTGCACGTATTACCACTCGTCATTGCACTGATTACTGCACATCATTTAACTGATTATTACACAATGCACTGATTACCACACATGATTACACATCATTGCACTGATTATCACACATTGCACTTGTTACCACACATCATTGCACTGATTACCACACATCATTGCACTGATTACCACACATGATTATGACACACCATTGCACTGATTATCACACATTGCACTTGTTACCACACATCATTGCACTGATTACCACACATGATTATGACACATCATTGCACTGATTACCACACATGATTATGACACATCATTTCACTGATTACCGCATATCATTGCATTGATTACCACACATCATCACACTGATTAGCACCCATCATTGCACTGATTACCATTCATAATTACAACACATCATTGCACCAGTATTATGTTTCTAGTCTCCAGTAGACTGGTTCCCACTTGTTTCTGTAATATGGGGGGGGGGGTAGAAAACACCATTATGCAAATTATTTTTTTCCTTTAAAAATGAACACTGTTTTGTAATTGTGGGAGACAGACTTTAATATGATATTTATGTCTGACCACAGGTACAGTCACATGCATATGTGGACAATAAGACAAATCCCAGATTATTTTGAAACAATCTAACCTTGATTCAGTTATGTCCATTTAGAGCCTAACGTCACTACCATGTGGGGTCAGCGCTGTTAATATTGATTCTGCATGAATGCCAATTAAGGATATATAGTAGTTAATCAAATGTTAATCATTGATGCCTATGGTCAGTTTGTTATACTCAGTAGTATATTAAGTCAATCAAAGGTAATGAAGACTGATGCTATGGCCCAAGTCAGTGTGCATCATAAAAACATGTGTCAGAAATACGTAAAATTAAATTCCATGTGTCAAAACCCGAGGGTACACATCTTTTGAGAACCCCAGACATTATTTTTGTTTCATCACAGGTTAAATGTGTTACAAGTAAAATGAGGAATTTAACAAAGACTTATATATTTAAAATCATAGCAAGCCATGCTTCCTAGCATTTACTACTCTTGTAGGAAATTAACTTGTATCCCTAATAACACTTGACTTCAGATGTTCTACAGATGTTAAGGAAGAGATGAAAGTTAACATTCCTGTAAGATGTTGGCAAGGGCCGGCATACAAAAATAATATCAGGAAAGTTGACACTGCTGTAAAATGTTGACAAGGGCTGACATACAAAAATAATATCAGGAAAGTTAACACTGCTGTTAAATGTTGACAAGGGCTGACATGCAGGAATAATATCAGCTTGGGAAAAACGAATTTATATTTAAAAAAAATTTCTAACATGGAATGTTCTACTTAACACCCCATGTTTGGTCATGCAATTAACAACAGAAGTTTGATTTTATGTCATAATTAAGCTAAAAGGAAGAATAATGTGGAAAATTATCAAAATGCAAATGTTCAGTGACATTTAATTTCCCCCAAAAATAAATAAATAAGGGTATTCTGCATGTGTGTATTGTCTCCACATCTATCAAATTATTTGGTTATATTTATAAGGGGAAAACAGGGACATCTTAACATCATGTGAATGATGAGGTTGCTGGATGAAAGTGGCATCTTAATTTCTTGTGAATGATGAGTGATAGATGACAGGGACATCTTAACATCTTGTGAATGATGAGTGCTAGATGAAAGTGGCATCTTAATTTATTGTGAATGATGAGTGATGGATGACAGGGACATCTTAACATCTTGTGAATGATGAGTGCTAGATGAAAGTGGCATCTTAATTTCTTGTGAATGATGAGTGCTAGATGACAGGGACATCTTAATTTTTTGTGAATGATGAGTGATGGATGACAGGGACATCTTAACATCTTGTGAATGATGAGTGCTAGATGAAAGTGGCATCTTAATTTCTTGTAAATGATGAGTGCTAGATGACAGGGACATCTTAATTTCTTGTGAATGATGAGTGCTAGATGACAGGAATCTCTTGACTTTGACTTCTCCTGAATGATGAGGCTGTTAGATGAAGAAATCTTTTAAATCATGCGGGGGGGGGGGGGGGGGGGAGAGAGAGAGAGAGAGAGAGAGAGAGAGAGAGAGAGAGAGAGAGAGAGAGAGAGAGATTTACATGGGACTATTAGGTTGAGGTTTTATGGAATGGTCTAATCTGGCCTCTAAAACTTCATTGAAGTTGTCATTACCTATCATGCTCAATATCTGAAAAAGAAATATTTGTTTTTACTATTTGTCTGTATTTTTCTCCTGTTCCCTCCCCCCCCCCCCCTCCAATGAAAATGAGGTGGATACAATAGGGTTTGGGTTTTGTGAGGATGGTCTGTAGGATATAACAAAGTAAGGAAGAACAGAAATGTAATTTGCTGAAGTCAAGCACGGAAGTAATGGTAGAAACAGGAAACTTACTTTAGATAATAAGAAGGTCTATACACTACTATAAATGAATCAAGTCAGAGCTATCAGTGATAAATGACTAATCTGGTCATCTTAAAATGAATGATTGCAGGAAGGCAGATAAGCACATCCTAGATATGGCTGAAGGTGCTTAGTTTTCAGACCCAATTTGCATTTTGAAGGGAATAATAATGCTGCTGTGTAGTTCAAACAATCAGCTCTCATGTGTGAATAGATCAATAATACTGGATTTACTAACTGGAATTTTATGTCACTTGAAATAAAGGTTATTTTAAAAACTTGTTTGCACTGCAGAAGATCTTGTTTGAAAGAAATAATGTACAAGAACATAGTAAACATTGAGAAATTTGCAATGTTTGATAGGTAGTGAATATAAGCATTTTCATAAAGAAAACTTATTTAACAAGGTCACTTGTGTGGTCTCCACACATCATGTTTTAGCAGAAATTGGTCTTATTCTTTTTCCCCTTTCTAATGATAACTTTAAACAAATTGTATGGACCAAGATCTGCCCACGTATAGTTTGCAAGTAAATATGGATCTGTGTTGTATTTACTATTGATGTTTAAAAAAATTAAATTTAACTGTATTTAACAAGATCTGCCCCTCACATAATATGCAAGTAAATATGGGTTTTGAATTAATTAGTTATAACGGACTGCATGGAGCCAGATCTAATTAGTTATAATGGACTGCATGTAGCCAGATCTAATTACTTATAATGGACTGAATGGAGCCAGATCTAATTAGTTATAACGAACTGCATGGTGCCAGATCTAATTAGTTATAACGGACTGCATGGAGCCAGATCTAATTAGTTATAACGGACTGCATGGAGCCAGATCTAATTAGTTATAACGGACTGAATGGAGCCAGATCTAATTAGTTATAACGGACTGCATGGAGCCAGATCTAATTAGTTATAACGGACTGCATGGAGCCAGATCTAATTAGTTATAACGGACTGCATGGTGCCAGATCTAATTAGTTATAACGGACTGCATGGAGCCAGATCTAATTAGTTATAATGGACTGCATGGAGCCAGATCTAATTAGTTATAACGGACTGCATGGAGCCAGATCTAATTAGTTATAACGGACTGCATGGAGCCAGATCTAATTAGTTATAATGGACTGCATGGAGCCAGATCTAATTAGTTATAACGGACTGCATGGAGCCAGATCTAATTAGTTATAACGGACTGCATGGAGCCAGATCTAATTAGTTATAACGGACTGCATGGAGCCAGATCTAATTAGTTATAACGGACTGCATGGAGCCAGATCTAATTAGTTATAACGGACTGCATGGAGCCAGATCTAATTAGTTATAACGGACTGCATGGAGCCAGATCTAATTGGTTATAATGGACTGCATGGAGCCAGATCTGCCTACATGTAATGTGCAAGCAGAAATGGGTCTATGTTGTACTGACTAGTTAAAATAAACTATATGGAACCAGATCTGTCCACACAGCATGTACAAATAGAGGTAGATCTGTGTTGTATTTTCAGCTGATTAGTTGTAACAAACTGAATGGAACCAGATCTGCAGTGTTATGTTGTGGCATTACTGCTTTTTTTCTTTCTTTCTTCTGACAAGTTCTTACAAATTGCATAGACCCAGATTTGCCTAACAAGAATAGGCAAGCAACTCAGTGCTGTATTTTTTTTAAAAAAAATTATTAGCCCTCACAAACTATATAGGCTTGTATTGGCTAACTGACTTTTGTTTATTGGGGGAGGGCAGAGTGGCCGCGTGGTCTAAAGCACTCTCCGTTACGTATCACTGCCATATCACCTCTGTCTACGGATCACTGCCATATCAGCTCTGTCTGGGTAGGTTCGAGTCAAAGATTTGGCTAATGTAGTTATGTGAGAAAGATTGTTAGTAGCTTCTCGTGGGTCAGTGCTTTTCCTGGGTTCTTCCTCCACCAATAATACTGGCCACCTTTTATAGCCTATCGTGTGCTGAAAATGGCATTAAACCCTACAACAACAACAACCTTTGTTTATGTTTCCTTTCTGCTGATTAGTCCAGATAAAGTGTATAGAAACAAGGCCTGTCCATGCATTTTGTGATGGCATATATGGGTCCATGATTTTTAGTCCAAAATGACTGCATTGTTCCAGATCTGAGCACACATACAGCAGGGTCTGTGTGGCTTTTTCTGCTGATTAGAAAAAGTGTATAGACCCAGATGTATGCATGCATGGGGGCAGATTCGGCTCCATGTTGTTTTCCTGTTTAGTCTAACAGACTGTATTGACTTGTTTCTGTCTTCACATAATGTTCCAGCAGATGTGGATCTGTGTTGTGTTATCTGCTTTGTCATCATAAACTGCACAGACCCAGAGCTGCCCATACATTATATGAAGATAGATCTGTGTCACTGATCTTTGCAGTTGAATTTTGATTATGTGAGAGTATACAGTAAGTATTTGTCCTATATGTATAGGATGCTTCTGTTTAGCCCAGTCTCTCTTGTATTAGTGCATGTCAATTTGCAGTCAAGACATTTTATTGATGTTTTCATCTTGAATAGGCCTACTTAGCATAGGTAGGTCACAGTGATCAACTTTCATATAGCTAGCTGTTGCATCATTTTCTCAAACAGTGTAAAGTGAAAACCTTTTGTGTGCATTGATCTTATTACAGCCAACAGAAATATAGGTTACTTTTCACCATTCACTGGATACATTAAGATTTTGGGTCAAGCTTAATTTTGGTAAATTAGTTGCTAGTTGTGTTATTGCACTTTATAAGTGCATTTTATGAGTAATATTCAAAGCTGCTTTGTCACATCGACCTATTTTTCTCACTGAAGAAACCATTCATTATGCCGAGAGATGAAGCAAGTTAACCAGAGCAAAATGGTCATGTGATATACTTAGCACAGGGGTGGGACATAATTCTCTGTTGCAGAATGTTTTTCTTCATGTATTAATTTTTTTTATGAAAGGTCTTATTTGCATGCATTCACACATAAATTCTTAATTCTATAAGATGTTTAAATTGTAAAATTTAACTGGAGGTGCCTTTCAATTAGTCTCAAGGTTTAAAAACATTCCATTTATAGTGAAGAGTAAGGTGTGGATGTAAGGACAAGTGTTTTCCACTTGTACTGAAGAGTTAGTATTAGGGACAAAATGTCATCTTGTAGATAAGACTTGATGTCACATGAGTACATGATGAATTCAATTGGGAAGAATAGATGTTTACAGACTTAGTCCTTAGTATATTGAACATGACGGTCTAATATTAATCCTTAGTATATTCAACATGACGGTATAATCTTAGTCCTTAGTATATTCAACATGACGGTATAATCTTAGTCCTTAGTATATTCAACATGACGGTATAATCTTAGTCCTTAGTATATTCAACATGACGGTATAATCTTAGTCCTTAGTATATTCAACATGACGGTATAATCTTAGTCCTTAGTATATTTAATCTAACAGTCCAATCTTAGTTCTTAATATTTTCAGTATATTAGTCCAATCCTAGTCCTTAGTATATTGAACATGACAGTCTAATCTTAGCATATTTAATATATTAAACAGTCCAATCTTAGTACTTAGTATATTCAATATATTAGTCCAATTTTAGTATATGGAATAAAACAGTTCGATCAGTCCTTAGTATATTTATATATAGCAGTAAAATCTTAGTCCTCAGTATATTGAATAAAAGTCCAATCTTAGTCCTTATTAGATTGAATATAACAGTCCAGTCTTAGTTCTTAACATGGTCCTTAGTATATATTCAGTATAACAGTCCAATCTTAGTCCTTCATATATTGAAGAAAACAGCCCAATCTTAGTCCTTAGCATATTCAATATAACAGTCCAATCTTAGTCCTCAGTATATTGAATATGTCTTTAAAAACCATTTGTCTTAAGGGACCATGATTATTTTGCCAGAAAAGTTGGTCTTTCCAAACAGGGTCTCTGTGTCTAAAATCCTAAAATTAGTGAGGAATTGTTGGGGACATAAATATAATGAGATTGACTATATACATGTATGATGAGTTTGTACCAGGGAACAAATTTGTATAGGTCACATACATATAACTTCCTAGGGCAGATTTCTATGTTGTATTAGATAATAAAATGGAGTAGGTAATTGTTGTTTTACATTCAAATTCTTGTATCTAGTTTTATTTCCATACTTCACCTATGTTGGCTGTTCCTCTGATATAGGGAACTGCAGTGTCTCAGTGGATAGAATGCTAGACATAGGACTGAAAGGTTGTGTGTTTGAATCCCATCATTGGACCAGCCTGGGTCAGCTTGTCATTTCACTCCAGTTGCCCTGGCACTAAATATCTTAATTGTAGTTCTCTTTTGTAAAGCAACAAATCAAACCAAAATCCTCTGCAATAATTTTATTTAAGTCATCTTTTTTCAAGTCCATCAGTCACATTGTAAAGCTGACACACTTTGTGGCATTGGTTCGTTTATAAAAGGTACCAACTCTATTTTAGTTTTAACATGCTAATAACCTGAAACAGGGACCTTTAGATGGTTTGCCTTCAATGATCACTGCCATCTCACCTTTATCCATGGCAGTTCGAATCTCAGGCCCAGCCAATGTGGGTGTGTGAGAAATCTGCAAGTAGCGTTCAATGGGTTTGTTATTCTTTATCGGATTTCCTTTGTTCTTTCTTCACCAATTATATAGGCCACCATGTATGTTGTTGTTGTAGGATTTAACGCCATCTTTCAGCACACGATAGGCTATACATGGCGGCCAATATGAATGGTGGAGGAAGGACCCGGAAAACCCCAGGAAAGAACCACCGACCCACAAGAAGCTACTAGCAAGCTTTCTCACATAACTACATTAGCCGAATCTTAGACTTGAACCCACGCAGACAGAGATGAGATGGTAGTGATCCGTAACGGTGAGCGCTTTAGACCAATCGGTCACTCGTGGACCCCTACCACCATGTATAGTCTATCTTGTGCTGAGAAATGGCATTAAACCAAACAAAAAAACAATACAAAACAAAAGATTAGGTGACACTTTAGCATTTTGTTTTACAGTTTAAAATGGAAATAAGCCTTTGCTTGGGGTTGTGTTTTCAGTTTCAGATTGGTACATTCTTTTTTTTTTTTTTAGCTTGTGTTTCGTTTACACAATGCAAAATGGTTAGTGCTTTAGCTTGTGGTCTTGTTTACAGTTAAATGGGTAATGCTTTCGTGTGGTCTTTTGTTCAGATGGTTTGAAAGGTGTACGTGCTTTAGTTTGTGTTTACACAGTTTAAAATGGGTAATGCTTTAGCTTAGCATTGTGTTTACACAGTTTAAAATGGGTAATGCTTTAGCTTGGCATTGTGTTTACACAGTTTAAAATGGGTAATGCTTTAGCTTGGCATTGTGTTTACACAGTTTAAAATGGGTAATGCTTTAGCTTGGCATTGTGTTTACACAGTTTAAAATGGATAATGCTGAAAGGGGTGCTTAATTTAGCATGGGTATTTTGTTTACATGACTGGAATGGGTGCTTAATTTATCAAAGTCAAGTTTAACTACAGTGTTCAGTTCATAATGAAATATCCTTAACAGAAAAGTCACAACGGAGTTCAGTAGTGTTGTTCCGATTATCAATTATAATCGATCATCAGTTGCTTGAGCAAACCAATAAGATAATCGATTGTGATCTCTACAATCGTGTGTAAAGGGAAACTACTTTTTAGGTGTATGCAAAGCCCAAAGGTTAGTAAAACTCCAAAGCCATTAAAGTTGACCTGAAATTTATTAATCACCTTAACAACTACAAATATGAAACCTTATGATTCATAATTAGGAACATATAGTCATTATTACATGGTCAAGTTGTTAAATTAATTTAATAAATTTAAACACATTTGGTTGATTTGTTTCAGTTAAATTTAAACATATTTTGTAGTATTTATAAACAATGACAAACAAAAAAACCATGTCCTTCTATACTTTAAATTATAGACACATTGCATATGAACGAAAGAATTTTGGGGGATTGTAGCAGTATTTCAGTTACAAATGACTGATCAGCCATAAAATGTTGCATTCATTTAAAAAAGTTGTAGATCAAAAGTAACACACTATGTAATATTATTGTCAGGTCATTATAAGAGATTACTCATTTATATTTATAAACATATATAACTGATATTGATATTGATATTGATATAACTTTAACAAAAATTAAAATTTGCTCTTAGTAACCGATGATAATCGATGATCAATTGGTTAAGGGGAACCAAGTATCGATTATGAATTTCTGACTGATTCCCATCAATGTCTAAGAGTGATTGTATTGGACAGATCCATACATAATGTTTAAGAGTAATTGTATTAGACAGATATTGTTTAAGAGTGATTGTATTGGACAGATATCCATATATAATATCCAAGAGTGATTGTATTGGACAGATCCATACATAATGTTTAAGAGTGATTGTATTGGACAGATATCCTTACATAATGTTTAAGAGTGATTGTATTGGACAGATCCATACATAATGTTTAAGAGTGATTGTATTGGACAGATATCCATACATAATGTTTAAGAGTGATTGTATTGGACAGATCCATACATAATGTCTAAGAGTGACTGTATTGGACAGATATCTATACATAATGTCTAAGAGTGATTGTATTGGACAGATCCATATGTAATGTCTAAGAGTGCTTGTGTTGGACAGATCCATACATAATGTATAAGAGTGATTGTATTGGACAGATATCCATACATAATGTCTAAGAGTGACTATTGGACAGATCCATACATAATGTCTAAGAGTGACTGTATTGGACAGATCAATACATAATGTCTAAGAGTGACTGTATTGGACAGATATCCATACATAATGTCTAAGAATGATTGTATTGGACAGATCCATATGTAATGTCTAAGAGTGATTGTATTGGACAGATTCATACATAATGTCTAAGAGTGACTGTATTAGACAGATATCCATACGTATTGTCTAAGAGTGACTGTATTGGACAGAGATATACATACATAATGTCCAACAGTGATTGTATTGGACAGAGATCAATATTTATTGGCTAATCTTTAATGTTGTACTTGCTCATGGTCTTGTACAAATGAATCTTTTTGCTCCAATTTAGTGAACTCTTGCCATATTCATAAAGATATGCTACTGTCTTTAATCCATAGTTTTGCCTTGTATCATTAATTGCTTTTTGGTTTTATCATTTACACCAGGACACGTTGAGAATGAGAAGGACATTGCTGAGAACTTGGATCGTATTGGGAAGGGGTCCAGTAATGAAGAAACGGAAATAAGTAAGTATATTGTTCATATCAGAATGTGGGATTCTTAAACCCATGTTACGCCAAAATCAAGACATAGTAAATTTACTAAACAGTTTGACTTTTTTTTTATTGTACGAGGGATGAATCATTATCAGGCTAAAACAATTCACTCTGAAATATTGGCTTGCCCCATTTATTTTGGACTCTGTTTCATTGAGATAGAAAATGTACTGATTGACATTTTTTCATTGGCTTATTTTTTAAAACCCCTTGACAGATTTTCTTCATATATGAGAAAAATAATTATGAAGCTAATTCAGTTCATTTTTGGGTTGCCTTTTTGGGATCTAGGTCACAGTCATAGAAAATGTGCATGCAAGGTTCTGGTTGAAGTTCTTTATTTTCTAAAAATGATTGATGAGTTTTTTTCATATTTGTGTGGAATGACTTCATTATCGAAACTCAGTGATGGATTTTCTTGACTTGTGGGTTGAATCAATATGGAGCTAAGACAAGATTTTCATAAGCATGTAGTATTTACTAAACAGTTTGATTTTTTTTATTGTATGAGAGATGAATCATTATCAAATAAATACAATTCACTCTTGAAATATTGGCTTGTCCCATTTACTCTGGACTTGGTTTGATTGATAGAGAAAATTTATTGATTGAAATTTTTTCATTTGCTTATATTTTCTAAACCCAGTGATAGATTTTCTTCATATATGAGATGAATAATTATGAAGCAAGACAGTTCATTTGATGACATGATGGCTTGCTTTTATGGGGTCTAGGTCACAGTCATAGAAAATGTGCATGCAAAGTTCTGGTTGAAGTTCTTCATTTTCTAAAATGATTGATGAATTTTCTTCATATTTGTGTGGAATGACTTCATTTTCGAAACTCAATGATGGATTTTCTTGTCTCATGGGTTGAATCTGTTATGGAACTAAGACAATGTATTCTGTTACATACTTACGATGCAGTCAAGGTCATATTCATAGAAACTTAGCATTTTGTTTGAACTTCTTTCATTGCATATATTTTCTTTTTAAAAATATAAATTTTATTATACTTGCTATTATTAATATTAGGTTTTGTTTGCATGTTTTGTTTTTCTTAGCTTTATTGGTCATATATCAAAAGAGCTGACTGGATGACATGTTGTACCTTCAGTGTCTCATCATCTTTTAGCACGATTTTGTTATCACTACTTCTCCCAAACTACTCGAAGGATTGACATGAAATTTAAATGCTCTTTTTGTGTGAAGACTTCTTATGGTGCCAGGTAGTGTCCTAACAGAAAATGATAACTAACTCATTTTGTTGCTACTCTTCCACAATGAATGGTGATATCGACATGGTTTTTATCAAAAGACTTTTTAAATTTAATAGTTTGTCTTAATGAATTTGGTGCCAATGTTAAATCCTTGCTTGGTGCTCAGTGTTAAGAGGTTAGTGTTAGGACTTGTCAGCCTGGTGTCAGGATAATGTGACGAGTGGAACATCATGTTATATGTCTGCGGCATGATATCCCAGTGCTAGACATCACTATAAACTGTCATACTGCAGACATCGTAGCGATATGACTGATAAAATGTTAAAGTTATATTACAAATCTAAATCCCACATACGCACAAACAATCTTAAATCCAGCTTGGTAGCCATGATGGCAAACTCATTATTGTACAGTGGACTGATTACATTGCACACATTGTTATTATATTGTAACATGGACTGATTACATTGCACACATTGTCATTACATTGTAACATGGACTGATTACATTACACACATTGTAACATGGACTGATTATTTTGCACACATTGTCATTACATTGTAACATGGACTGATTACATTACACACGTTGTAACATGGACTGATTATTTTGCACACATTGTCATTGCATTGTAACATGGACTGATTACATTGCACACATTGTCATTACATTGTAACATGGACTGATTACATTGCACTCATTGTCATGGTTACATGTCAGCAACATGCATGTAAATAAGACTGCAATGTTTACCCATTTTTTTTACAGCAATAAATGAGACAATGCAGTTTAATTGGAACTACTTGAATATCAGCCATTACTCCAGATTTTCACATCCGGATTAGAGTTGATTAATATTTGTATAGAAACCATTATGAATGCTTTTATTTAATTATTTTTTTTATTGAAATTATGCTTGCCACACATCAATCCACTAGTAGCTGATATACTGTGTGCCTTTTGGTTTTTATTATGAGATGATTTAGTATGTACGACTTATATTTGTTGAGTGTAGCTAATTTGTTATGTACGACTTATCTTTGTTGAGTGTAGCTAATTTGTTATGTACGACAGAACTATTTTAATATAATTAATTTAGTATGTAACTTTTGCTTGTTTTAAATGTAACTAATTTAGTATGCAAGACCTGGTCTTTTTTAGTATATATGATTTGGTATATAATGCCTTTGTTGGGTATAGCTAATTTAGTATGTAAGACATGTCTTTGTTGGGTATAGCTAATTTAGTATGTAAGACAAGTCTTTGTTGGGTATAGCTAATTTAGCATATAGACCTGTCTTTGTTGGGTATTGCTAATTTAGTATATAAGACATGTCTTTGTTGAGTATAGCTAATTTATTATATAAGACATGTCTTTGTTGGGTATAGCTAATTTAGCATATAGACCTGTCTTTGTTGAGTATTGCTAATTTAGTATATAAGACATGTCTTTGTTGGGTATAGCTAATTTAGTATATAAGACATGTCTTTGTTGGGTATAGCTAATTTAGCATATAGACCTGTCTTTGTTGGGTATAGCTAATTTAGTATATAAGACATGTCTTTGTTGGGTATAGCTAATTTACTACATGTATGTAAGACATGTCTTTGTTGGGTATAACTAATTTAGTATATATACCTGTCTTTTGTTGGGTATTGCTAATTCAGTATGTAAGACATGTCTTTGTTTTGTAAAAAACAATTGGTCCATGTTACAATGTAATGACAATGTGTGCAATGTAATCAGTCTATGTTACAATGCAATGACAATGTGTGCAATTTAATTAGTCCATGTTACAATGCAATGACAATGTGTGCAATTTAATTAGTCCATGTTACAATGTAATGACAATGTGTGCAATGTAATCAGTCCATGTTACAATGCAATGACAATGTGTGCAATGTAATCAGTCCATGTTACAATGCAATGACAATGTGTGCAATGTAATCAGTCCATGTTACAATGTAATGACAATGTGTGCAATGTAATCAGTCCATGTTACAATGCAATGACAATGTGTGCAATGTAATCAGTCCACTGTACAATGTAATGACAATGTGTGCAATGTAATCAGTCCACTGTACAATAATGAGTAAATACAAAAGATTCATATTTGAACCTAAATTATCACATGTATTTGAGCAAAAACAACCACCTGTATAAGTAAATGTCTAATTTGAGTGAAACGTTTTCAGAAATTAGCCTTAATTTTTTCATAATAAAAAATGTATTTACCATGAAAATATTCTGGTGAAATATGTTTTAATCATAGATTTCTTAAAATTTTGTGCTTTGTTTATTTCTCTTTACATATATAGTATTAGATGTGTGTGTGGATGTGCTCATTGTTTATTTCTCTTTACATATATAGTATTAGATGTGTGTGTGGATGTGGGAGGTAGCCTTTAAGGAAGAATAATTGATAGTCAAACCTGTCGTTGTTGGCCACCCATGGGAAAAGACAAAACTGTCCTTTGTACACAAGTGACTTCTGTAAATTGGTTCACTCTTTAAATTGTTTTTTGAACAATTATTAAAATCTGTCAATAACATTCATTTGTGGTGAAAAAGCAAAACTGGTTCTTGTATACAGGTGACCTCTGTGCACAGGACAAATGACAGCATATGTGAAAAGCCTGTGATGAATCATAAGAAGCCATATATGTCTATTCTTTGAGACCTATGAACCAAACTTTTGCCTGCCTTTACAGACAAGTTTTAAATATTAAATGACCCCTGGCCCTTATGAAAAGGGATGTAACTCGTATCTCTTCTTAAAAACAAAGATTTTCTTCAGAGATAGGAGATAGATTTAATTTGCAACAACTAAATGAAGTTATCAGGCTATATCTGTCACACTGGCACAAAACGTGACTTCATTTCCACTGTGATAACACGTCTTCTTGTCCCATCATCCAGCAAATAAATTGCTTCACCTCTTGGCTAGAATGATAAAATAGACTTGCTTTCTTATTTAGCACACTGACACCTTTGAACTACACTGTCAGTGTGATTGGAGTACGAAGTACAAGGCAGACTAATTTGAATGATATTCCTTTATCAGACATTACCTTTCCCATGAGGCAAAAATTTAGTTTGCATAAACTGAGTGGCCACTGTATTTATTCACCAAGACACTGCTTTAGGCAGGTGACCATTACATCAAGACACTGCTCAAGGCAGATGACCATTGGATACAGGGCATTTATAGTGGAAATTAGAATACCCATTATAAAAAGTGACTTTGGAGTTAACCTGACCTTTAATAATACAGGTCTGACTGCATATGCATGAATATCAATGTCAATTAAAAATAAAATGAATGTTTGAAAAACTATTAAAAACAATAAGTTTAACTAATTAGTGTTTATAAAGATATTTTATGTGAAGTTCAATAATGATTTGGGGCACACTGCAGGATGTGAATGTGTCATTTGAGGGGTGAGGCTTGGCACCTTTCTAGTTTTTTATTTTCTGTCTGGATTTGTATAAGATATCCAACAGTATGAGACATATATTATTGTCCTTCAAATCCAGACTTTATGTACAATTTAAAACAATACATTGTAGGACCTATTGGTTTTGTCCACAACAGTTTTTCAGCTTTATTTTTCTGTTCTTTTCAGAAGAAGCATTCCAGAAATTTGCCAAAGTAACTAAGGATTTGGCTGCACTTTTAGAGGACATGGTAAGAACTTGACTTTAGACTTGTCTTCTGAATCTTGGTAGGTCTTTTGCTTATTTTGAATATCTCAAAACCAGTTTCCCATAGCTATGATATGCTTTTCGCGGTACTTAGGATTTATAAGTATCTCATAGCTATGATATGCTTTTCACAGTAGTTAGGAAATATTAGTATCTCATAACTATGATATGCTTTTCACTGTAGTTAGGATTTATAAATATCTCAATGCAATGATATGCTTTTCACGGTAGTTAGGATTTATAAATATCTCAATGCAATGATATGCTTTTCTCGGTAGTTAGGATTTATAAGTTTCTCATATCTGTGATATGCTTTTCATGGTAGTTAGGGTTTATAAATATCTCATAGCTATGATATGCTTTTCTCGGTAGTTAGGATTTATAAGTTTCTCATATCTGTGATATGCTTTTCATGGTAGTTAGGGTTTATAAGTATCTCATATCTGTGATATGCTTTTCATGGTAGTTAGGGTTTATAAGTATCTCATAGCTGTGATATGCTTTTCATGGTAGTTAGGATTTATAAGTTTCTCATATCTGTGATATGCTTTTCATGGTAGTTAGGGTTTATAAGTATCTCATATCTGTGATATGCTTTTCATGGTAGTTAGGGTTTATAAGTATCTCATAGCTATGATATGCTTTTCTTGGTAGTTAGGATTTATAAATATCTAATAGCAATGATATGCTTTTCTCGGTAGTTAGGATTTATAAATATCTCATAGCTATGATATGCTTTTCTCGGTAGTTAGGATTTATAAGTTTCTCATATCTGTGATATACTTTTCATGGTAGTTAGGGTTTATAAGTATCTCATATCTGTGATATGCTTTTCTCGGTAGTTAGGATTTATAAGTTTCTCATAGCTATGATATACTTTTCATGGTAGTTAGGGTTTATAAGTATCTCATAGCTATGATATACTTTTCATGGTAGTTAGGATTTATTAGTATCTGATCCTTGCTATAAATCCCCTACTGTCTTTTAATTCCCGTACTGTAGAGTGAGCCTGCTTATAAAGCCCCTCAATATGCAGCCAACCAGCTTATGTTGTTGTTGTAGGGTTTAATGCCTCTTTTCAGCAAGAGATAGGCTATACATGGCAGCCAGTATAACTGGTGGAGGAAGAACCCTGGGAAGAACCGCCAACCCACGAGAAACTGCTGGCAAGCTTTCTCACATACCCATCTTAGCCAAGGTAAGATGGCAGTGATCTGGAATGATAAGCATTATAGACCATTCGGCCATGCAGGGCCCCACCAGTCTGGTTATAAAGTCACTACAATAGAGCTAGCCTTCTTTTTGTGCTCCTCGCCATACAGTTAGCCTGTATATTATACAGTTAGCCAGATGATAAGCCCTACTATTCAGTTATCCTGATTATAAAGTCCCTGCTATACAACTAGCCTGCTTATAAAGCTCCTCACTGTACAGCTAGCCTGCTTTTAAAGCCCCACATACAGTTAGCCTGCATACTATACAGTTAGCCAGATGATAAGCCCTACTATTCAGTTATCCTGATTATAAAGTCCCTGCTGTACAACTAGCCTGCTTATAAAGCTCCTCACTGTACAGCTAGCCTGCTTTTAAAGCCCCACATACAGTTAGCCTGCATATTATACAGTTAGCCATATGATAAGCCCTACTATTCAGTTATCCTGATCATAAAGTCCCTACTATACAGCTAGCCTGCTTATAAAGCCCTCACTGTACAGCTAGCCTGCTTATAAAGCCCATCACTTTTTTAGCTTATCTGCTTGTGAATGCATTGATTGGTCATGTATAATTATATAATGCAGACAGTTACTACTTGGGTCACTTGTGTGACTAATGAACTGCATTTTAAAGATTAGGAGTACAGTACTTTTATGGCTGTAATGAACTGGAATGTAAAGGAGTACTGTGTTTGTGTAGCTAATGAACTGCATTGTAAAGATAAGGAGTACTGTACTTTTGTGTAGCTAATGAACTGCATTGTAAAGATAAGGAGTACTGTACTTTTGTGTAGCTAATGAACTGCATTGTAAAGATAAGGAGTACTGTACTTTTGTGGAGTTAATGAACTGCATTGTAAAGATAAGGAGTACTGTACTGGGCATATCATAATTGTTATGCATAGTATTTTATTAACACTTTAAAATGCCAGTCTTAAAGTAAATTTACTGTATGGAGAATTGAATGCGTTATGTACCACTTCCTTTCCTAATCAAAACATTACTTTAGTATAGTACATTGAGAGAACATCTAATGCCTTATAAATCAAGCCCTTCTAAAATGCCTTTGCATTGTGTCTGGAAAATGTCCTCTTGCCAAGACAGATGTCCGATGATTCTATGTCTGTGCTTTGTGCCTGGAAAATGTCCTCTTGCCAAAACATGTCCAATGATTCTATGACTTTGCATTGTGCCTGGAAGATGTCCTCTTGCCAAGACAGATGTCCGATGATTATATACCTTTGCATTATGCCTGGAAAATGTCCACTTGCCAAGACAGATGTCCGATGATTATATACCTTTGCATTATGCCTGGAAAATGTCCACTTGCCAAGACAGATGTCCGATGATTATATACCTTTGCATTATGCCTGGAAAATGTCCACTTGCCAAGACAGATGTCCGATGATTATATACCTTTGCATTATGCCTGGAAAATGTCCACTTGCCAAGACAGATGTCCGATGATTATATGTCTTTGCATTGTGCCTGGAAAATATAGTTTCAGTAATTTTCTCAAACATCTATTTGAAGTCCTGGTGTCTGCTATGCAATGTGATGCTTGACTGATTTTACCTGTGTATACCAATGCTTTAATTATAGGTAACAATGGGCAGGGTTAAGTGTGAGATGTGTAATAATTTATAGCTGGATCACAATAATTACCATGATGCCTGAGAGCTATATACCCCATTATTAACACTAATGGAGATATCTTTCTGCATTGGTTTGAAGAGACGTTGGGCAGCAAGTTTATTCAGGTGTTAAAGCTATTCGCGGACCCAAAATATGGCCTTTTTGGTGTTTTGGTTATTCATTGACCCAAAATATGACATTTTTGGTATTTTGGTTATTCATGTACCCAAAATATGACCATTTTGGTGTTGAAGCTATCCGTGGACCCAAAATATTACCTTTTTGGTGTTCTGGTTATTCATGGACCCAAAAATATGACCCTTTTGGTGCTATGGTTATTCATTGACCCAAAATATGACATTTTTAGTATTTTGGTTATTCTTGGACCCAAAATATGACCTTTTTGGTGTTGAAGCTATCCGTGGACCCAAAATGTTACCTTTATGGTGTTCTGGTTATTCATGGACCCAAAAATATGACCCTTTTGGTGCTATGGTTATTCATTGACCCAAAATAAGACCTTTTTTTTCTTTTCTTTTTTATGGTTTAACGCTATTTTGCAGCACAATATAGGCTATACATGACGGTCAGTATTAATGGTGGAGGAAGAACCCGGAAAACCCCTGGAAAAGAACCACTGACCCACGAGAAGCTACTGGCAAGCTTTATCACATAACTACATTAGCCGAATCTTAGACTCGTACTCATGCAGACAGAGGTGAGATGGCAGTGATCCGTGACGGACAGCGCTTTAGACCACTTGGCCACTTGGGGCCCCTACCTTTTTGGTGATGAAGATATCAGTGGACCCAAAGTATGACCTCTTCGGTGTTCTGGTTATGCATGGAACCAAAAATGAAGTTTTTAGCGTTGTGTCAATTGACTCCAAGATCAGTTTGATCTTGATGCCATTTTTCAGCTTCTTGAACCGAGGCTAGACCCCTTTACCAACATACGTGCTTGGGAGTTGCTTCCCTTAACATCTAGTTTATAGAGAGGGAGACATTCCTCTCCATGTCCATATTGCATGAAAGGCAGATGTGGTGTGACAGACCACAGTGTTTGTTAGCTTATGGTATGTCCCCGTATCCATTTTTGCATCCAACAACTTTCAATTCTAAAATCAGCATTGGACTAATTTTGTTCAAAATTTGGCAGAGAGCATCCTGCTTGAACAATTTTAAAACTGATAAAAAGAAATGCCGATCAGCCATACAAATCAGCCATACAAATCAGCCATACAAATCAGTCATAAAAATAGAATATGAACAAACAGCATTTTCTCATTAAGGGCCTTAAGTTTCAACAGCATTCTGGCATTAAGGGCCTTTAGTTTCAAACAGCATTCTAGCATTAAGGGCCTCTAGTTTCAAACTGCATTCTGTCATTAAGGGCCTTTAGTTTCAACAGCATTCTGTCATTAAGGGCCTTTAGTTTCAAATAACATTCTGTCAATAAGGGCCTTTAGTTTCAAACAGCATTCTGGCATTAAGGGCCTTAAGTTTCAACAGCATTCTGGCATTAAGGGCCTTTAGTTTCAAACAGCATTCTGGCATTAAGGGCCTTTAGTTTCAGCAGCATTCTCGCATTAAGGGCCATTAGTTTCAACAGCATTCTGGCATTAAGGGCCTTTAGTTTCAAATAGCATTCTGTCAATAAGGGCCTTTAGTTTCAAACAGCATTCTAACATTAAGGGCCATTAGTTTCAAATAGCATTTTGGCATTAAGGGCCATTAGTTTCAAACAGCATTCTGGTATTAAGGGCCATTAGTTTCAAATAGCATTCTGGCATTAAGGGCCTTTAGTTTCAAACAGCATTCTGGCATTAAGGGCCTTTAGTTTCAAACAACATTTTGTCAATAAGGGCCATTAGTTTCAAATAGCATTCTTGCATTAAGGGCCTCTAGTTTCAAACAGCATTTTGGCATTAAGGGCCATTAGTTTCAAATAGCATTCTTGCATTAAGGGCCTCTAGTTTCAAATAGCATTCTGGCATTAAGGGCCTTTAGTTTCAAATAGCATTCTGGCATTAAGGGCCTTTAGTTTCAAACAGCATTTTGGCATTAAGGGCCATTAGTTTCAAACAGCATTCTGGCATTAAGGGCCTTTAGTTTCAAATAGCATTCTGGCATTAAGGGCCTTTAGTTTCAAACAGCATTCTGTCATTAAGGGCCTTTAGTTTCAAATAGCATTTTGGCATTAAGGGCCATTAGTTTCAAACAGCATTCTGGCATTAAGGGCCATTAGTTTCAAACAGCATTCTGGTATTAAGGGCCATTAGTTTCAAATAGCATTCTGGCATTAAGGGCCTTTAGTTTCAAACAGCATTTTGGCATTAAGGGCCTTTAGTTTCAAACAGCATTTTGTCAATAAGGGCCATTAGTTTCAAATAGCATTCTGGCATTAAGGGCCTCTAGTTTCAAACAGCATTTTGGCATTAAGGGCCATTAGTTTCAAACAGCATTCTGGCATTAAGGTCCTTTAGTTTCAAATAGCATTCTGGCATTAAGGGCCTTTAGTTTCAAACAGCATTTTGGCATTAAGGGCCATTAGTTTCAAACAGCATTCTGGCATTAAGGGCCTTTAGTTTCAAACAGCATTCTGGCATTAAGGGCCTTTAGTTTCAAATAGCATTCTGGCATTAAGGGCCTCTAGTTTCAAACAGCATTCTGTCATTAAGGGCCTTTAGTTTCAAACAGCATTTTGTCAATAAGGGCCTTTAGTTTCAAACAGCATTCTGTCATTAAGGGCCATTAGTTTCAAACAGCATTCTGTCAATAAGGGCCTTTAGTTTCAAATAGTATTCTGGCATTAAGGGCCATTAGTTTCAAATAGCATTCTGGCATTAAGGGCCTTTAGTTTCAAATAGCGATCTGTCATTAAGGGCCTTTAGTTTCAAACAGCATTCTGGCATTAAGGGCCTTTAGTTTCAAACAGCATTTTGTCAATAAGGGCCATTAGTTTCAAATAGCATTCTGGCATTAAGGGCCTCTAGTTTCAAACAGCATTTTGGCATTAAGGGCCATTAGTTTCAAACAGCATTCTGGCATTAAGGGCCTTTAGTTTCAAATAGCATTCTGGCATTAAGGGCCTTTAGTTTCAAACAGCATTTTGGCATTAAGGGCCATTAGTTTCAAACAGCATTCTGGCATTAAGGGCCTTTAGTTTCAAATAGCATTCTGGCATTAAGGGCCTTTAGTTTCAAACAGCATTCTGTCATTAAGGGCCTTTAGTTTCAAATAGCATTCTGGCATTAAGGGCCTTTAGTTTCAAACAGCATTTTGGCATTAAGGGCCTTTAGTTTCAAACAGCATTTTGTCAATAAGGGCCATTAGTTTCAAATAGCATTCTGGCATTAAGGGCCTCTAGTTTCAAACAGCATTTTGGCATTAAGGGCCATTAGTTTCAAACAGCATTCTGGCATTAAGGTCCTTTAGTTTCAAATAGCATTCTGGCATTAAGGGCCTTTAGTTTCAAACAGCATTTTGGCATTAAGGGCCATTAGTTTCAAACAGCATTCTGGCATTAAGGGCCTTTAGTTTCAAATAGCATTCTGGCATTAAGGGCCTTTAGTTTCAAATAGCATTCTGGCATTAAGGGCCTCTAGTTTCAAACAGCATTCTGTCATTAAGGGCCTTTAGTTTCAAACAGCATTTTGTCAATAAGGGCCTTTAGTTTCAAACAGCATTCTGTCATTAAGGGCCATTAGTTTCAAACAGCATTCTGTCAATAAGGGCCTTTAGTTTCAAATAGTATTCTGGCATTAAGGGCCATTAGTTTCAAATAGCATTCTGGCATTAAGGGCCTTTAGTTTCAAATAGCATTCTGTCATTAAGGGCCTTTAGTTTCAAACAGCATTCTGGCATTAAGGGCCTTTAGTTTCAAACAGCATTTTGTCAATAAGGGCCATTAGTTTCAAATAGCATTCTGGCATTAAGGGCCTCTAGTTTCAAACAGCATTTTGGCATTAAGGGCCATTAGTTTCAAACAGCATTCTGGCATTAAGGGCCTTTAGTTTCAAATAGCATTCTGGCATTAAGGGCCTTTAGTTTCAAACAGCATTTTGGCATTAAGGGCCATTAGTTTCAAACAGCATTCTGGCATTAAGGGCCTTTAGTTTCAAATAGCATTCTGGCATTAAGGGCCTTTAGTTTCAAACAGCATTCTGTCATTAAGGGCCTTTAGTTTCAAATAGCATTCTGGCATTAAGGGCCTTTAGTTTAAAACAGCATTTTGGCATTAAGGGCCATTAGTTTCAAATAGCATTCTGGCATTAAGGGCCTTTAGTTTCAAATAGCATTCTGGCATTAAGGGCCTTTAGTTTCAAATAGCATTCTGGCATTAAGGGCCTCTAGTTTCAAACAGCATTCTGTCATTAAGGGCCTTTAGTTTCAAACAGCATTTTGTCATTAAGGGCCATTAGTTTCAAACAGCATTCTGTCAATAAGGGCCTTTAGTTTCAAATAGCATTCTGGCATTAAGGGCCATTAGTTTCAAATAGCATTCAGGCATTAAGGGCCTTTAGTTTCAAATAGCATTCTGTCATTAAGGGCCATTAGTTTTATATAAATCTGCTGTGATCATCTTTATTAAAATATATGTAAACATTTACATGATGTCTGCAAAAAGTGTTTTCTAAAAATTGACCAAATTTGACAAAAAGAATTTGCACATTTGTTTTGAGATTTAATTGATGCAAATTAACCATCAAATCTGGCATGTATCACTAGAAATGGAAAATGAATTCACCGTCACATTAGACATGTATCACTAGGAATGGAAAACCAATTCACCAAAAAGTTAGACATGTATTTCTAGAAAATGGAAAACCAATTTATCATTAAATCTGGCATGTATCACTTAAAATTGAAAACCAATTAACGATCAAATCTCATCAAATCTGGCATGTATCACTAGGAATTGAAAACCAATTCACCATCAAATCTGGTATGTACATGTATCACTAGGAATGGAAAACCAATTCAACATCAAATCTGACATGTTCCACTAGAAATGGAAAGACGTTTAAATGACTTCTCAGTAACCACTCTAAATGTCATACGGTCATGTGTGAACATTTACTCAAATTTCCATTGTTGTTCCAAGTTAGTATTACCAAAGTTGATTCTTTCTTCAATGCTGAATGCTTTGCACCTCATATCATCAAGAATCTTCTAGATAAAAAACATTGGTCACAACGGACTTTTACGATGGTAGCCAGGTACTAAACTGGGTTAAAAAAAAGAACTGATTGGGTCCAGTCATCATAACACAGGTGGTACAGATTTTGTTTATAATGTGTAGCTTTCATTTTGACATCACAGCATGCAATATTTTTTCTCGTTTGTATGGGATCACACCTCAAGGTTGACCTTGAGCAAACATGTCCAAATAATTTGACATAAATTTTGCTATAAGTACTTTTTTGTTGTGTAAATAAAGACCTTCCAAAGTAATGTGGATGGTTGAGGATCAATATAAAGTGAATAATTGTTTTTTAAAGGTACTTGTATGACTAGTAATTTTTATCGATGACACCCATTACTGAAATAATTAGTTCTGAACATCTGCATGACCTGTATGACTTGTAACAATGGAATTTGACATACTGGCAATGTAGGGCTTTCAGTTTTTATACCAATTTGGCCAATATTAATAAATTAGTCAATTATGTAGGGAAATAAAGCTTCATTTTATGAGCTGCTATAACAGAATTCACCAGATTTTGACAGAACTCTTCCCGACGTTAAAGGCATTAAGTCGGTTCACATCATCATATATAGATGGTGTTCCAGAAAATAGAACAGCTTTTAAAAAGTTCAAAATATTACAATCAGCATCTTACTGGCTTTAATGCAGATTTTCCATCCCCAAACAGAAAAATGCTGAAACCTGCATGTCTGGTTCAAACAAGTGCTCAATAAGAAACATTTCTGTGAATAAGTGGACAGAATTGCTGAAGTGAAAAGGCTCTTCCATTTGAAATCTTATGACATGAAATTGAGAGGATCCTCCCAATGCTGCAAATAAAGAAACAGCTCTCACATGCAGTCCTTGATACCACAAATAGCCCACTTTCTCATGTGACTTTCTAAAGATGAAAACATAAATAGCCTACTTTCTCTTGTGACTTTCTGAAGATGAAAACATAAATAGCCTACTTTCTCTTGTGACTTTCTCAAGAGATGAAAACATAAATAGCCTACTTTCTCTTGTGACTTTCTCAAGAGATGAAAACATAAATAGCCTACTTTCTCTTGTGACTTTCTGAAGAGATGAAAACACTTTTTTTCAATCATATAAGGGAGGATATACCTCAGTACTAAGAATTCTCAAACCTCTCCAAAAAATTTAACTTGTCAACCATAGGCCTTGACCCTTTACCCCAAATGAAACCTGCTGTTAGTTAAAACTAATTAACTAATTGAATAATGGTCCCTTTGAACCACCCCCAGTTCTTTTCACTGACTCATTGTTTTTGCTTCCAAGTCATTTTAGTTTTAGTAGGCAGATAATGTTAAGTGTACTGGGTAGATCTGCAGAGTCCATTCTGCTCAAGGGAAGGAAGGAAGGGATAATGCATGCTAGGTTATCAGTTCAGCTCTCAAAGAACAGATCCTAGGGCCAGATGAATTTCTTAGATACATCATTGCATGAGTATTTCATATAAATATTTTTATCATGATTTGCATGAAAGAATGCCACAAAATGTAACCAGCAACAGAAAACTAAAATAAAATCATCCATTAATACAGGAACTGACATTTGAATGTCAATTTTTTTAAAAAAGAAACATAAAATGGCATTCTGTTTTACTCTGAAGTGAATCCTAAAATTGTATGGCAACAAAAATGGCAGACAGTTACCGGTACACAGTTTGCCTTAATTGTTTCAACTCGTCAGTGATCCGCTCAAACTGGAACAGGTATGAAATTTGGATACGTCTTAGGTGATTAAAAAGAATATCATGTATCTAAACATGAAACATGTTCTCAAATGCATTGTTAGTGTTTAAGGGATTCAGAGAGGCAAGAATCTGGTACAGTTAAAGTGCTTGAATAAACACAGGCTTTTTCCAAATCATAAATAATGTTTTAAAGATAGTTTTTTTTCCAAATCATAAATAATATTTTGATAATGTTTTGAAGACAATGTCTTTTTTCCAAATCATAAATAATGTTATAAAGACAATGTCCTGTTTTTAAATCATGAAAATTAATTTAAAGACAATGTCTTTTTTCTAAATCATAAATAATGTTTAAAGACAGTGTTTCTTTTTTTCCAAATCATATTTAATGTTTAAAAGACTGTCCTTTTTCTAAATCATAAACATGTTTTTTTGGATAATATCCTTTTTCCAAATCAGATACATTTTGAAGACAAATCCCATTTCCCCAATATGAGACATTTTAAAGACCATGTCATTTTTCCCAATCAGACATTTTAAAGACAATGTCTTTTTTCCCATAGAGAGATATTTTGAAAACAATGTCCTTTTTCCTGATCTGAGACACCTGAAGAAGTTTACCTGAAATGTACAAGTCTTTACTTTTTTGGTCAACTACCAACCCATGAAAATGAAAGAACCAACACTAATTAACTAGTTTTGGAAAAAGTTGTATAGCACTAGGTCTGGCATTATTTATGCATATTTCTGTTTCAGTCCAAATCCCTTAATAACAGTCTCTTATTTCCACTGGAGTCATTCCTGAAAGGGGACATTAAGGGAGTCAAAGGGGACTTGAGGAAGAATTTTGATAAAGCCTGGAAGGATTATGAGTCTAAATTGTAAGTAATTGAAAAATTTGCACCTGAACATCCCAACCCATGCCCATAGTATCTCTTATCTTATGTCAACACAAAAAACTTTGATTAATAGCAGTAATGGACTTCCGTTACTGAATTATTTTGTGGACATCTCAGTGTCAGTCCCTATGAGGAATTATTTTTTGCATTGTTTAGATCTTGAGGAATAGTTTGGGAACCATCTGCTTATTTATTTGTAAACATGTGCTCCTTCACAGTAATCTTTGCTACTCGTTCCAGTAAAAATAATGTTGGACATGTTTTTTTAAATTTGAAATTCTGCCTTAAATGCATATATTTTCTTATTCTGCAGTTGAAATGATGGCATTATTTTTATAAGAACCCTCTGAATTTTTTACCTTTTTTGAGATCGGACTAAATAAAATGCAGTATTGAAAAAAAAAATTAAATAAAATTGTCTCTGTTCTTTTAAAATATTTGAAATTTTCACACTAACTGTCGGCATATTGGTATAAATGCCAAGATGATCTTATCTGTCTCCAGTAGAAAAAAAAGGCTTTCATAACGTTCATCATACGCCATACAGCTTCCTATTCCATGTGCAGACGATTCATTCATCCCAAAATAGAAGTTTTTGACAGATCTCAGAATCAGTATATGTTCATGCTGCCAGGATTCTAATACCAAGCAAAGGGAAGCCTTTCACTTACAGTGATTAAGTTGCCATGGCTTTTATGACAACTGATTACTATTATATAAACACTTCAGGTGTGTGTAAGTAATCAGGATGAGAAGGCAATGTATTATTATGAGGGAAACTTCAGTTGTGTACATGTAATCAGGATTTTGATGGCAATGGATTACCTTGGGGAAACCCATCAGTCAAGTTGTGTGTTAAGTAATCAGGATTTTGATGGCAATGGATTACCTTGGGGAAACCCATCAGTCAAGTTGTGTGTTAAGTAATCAGGATTTTGATGGCAATGGGTTACCTTGGGGAAACCCATCAGTCAAGTTGTGTGTTAAGTAATCAGGATTTTGATGGCAATGGATTACCTTGGGGAAACCCATCAGTCAAGTTGTGTGTTAAGTAATCAGGATTTTGATGGCAAGGGAACCTATCACTTTAGGTGTGTTGAAGTAATTAGAACTTTGTTGATAGGGGATTACTGTCAGATAATACCATTTAAATCAAGTGGAATTGTGTATAATAGTCAATGAATTTAGCTATGGAAGAATATTGAAAAAATTAAATCTATAGGTCCAATCATTGTTATCTACCTTTGTTATCTGTATTCTTTTATTTATTTAGTAAGATGTTTATGTAGACTGTTCATAAATAAAACTATTAAATCAGATATCAATTTGTGTAAATTAGCATCAAATGGGAATGATTGGTCTTGTTCATAAATAAAACTATCGAAAGGGACATACATGTATATCTATTGATCAGATATCAATTTGTGTAAAATTAATCAGCATCAAATAGGTAAGATTGGTCTTGTTCATGAATGAATAAACCATAAAGGAAAAAGTAATGGGAGTACCATATTTTCAAGCATATAACGTGCACATTATACACATTTTTACAATCAGTGCAAAACCTGGCGCGGTATATGTATAAGCGCGTTATCCTAGTCTTTTTTTAACAGCCAAAAGCGCACTGATGAATTTCGAGCAACCACCCTAATAAACCAGTGACAATTAATAAAAGATTTTTTTTCATACACATACAGTATAAATGATTTTTATTCATATCTTTTAGTAGAAAATAAACAATTTGAAATAGACACAGTGTTGCGCCGCTTGTGCGTCTGTACGTTATGGTATGTAATGAATATCTTTTATTCGCACGAGGCATACACTAACTTGCATTATAAGAATGAATTTCTTGTAAATTTCTATGTAGGACAAACGATAATTGGTTTTGGAAAAAAACACTATATTAACATCCCTGAACCGGCATGCGTGCATTCCAGCCGGAAATTAGCGGAAACCAGTAAATACAAATAGTTTAATAGCAGTTGCTATTTTGCCTCTGTTTATGAAAAAAAAATATTATGACGTGGCATTTACGACTGTACCGGTAATACCAGTATATATTATGAGCAGAAAGGGATAAAGGCACCGGTGTTAAATTGCTGAATGGTGAGCGAGAGATGATAAACAGCCTCGTAACACATATCAGATGAGGCACCTCTGGCAGTCCTGTGTTCCGGCAGACCTGTGTTGGTTACCGCGAGATATATTCATGGGCATGCAATCCAAGATATTTTTTTACACAAAGACGGAATTTCCATGTGTTATACACGTAGGCACATTATGCACGTTGGTGCGTTATATTCATGAAAATACGGTACATTCCTTCTTGGTCTTCCATGTTGGTGTTATAAATAGATTTGGGTTTGACATTATGAGTTGTATAGTACATGTAAATTGATAGACAGGTCCTTGCATTTTTACATTTGAGTATTTTCTGACAAACTTGGTGTTAGCACAGTATCTTATGTGTGATAAATAGAATTTAGATCCTGGTTGGTTGGGATAATGCCATCATATGAAATGCAAATGAAACACATGACCAGTTGCACCTAACTCAACAAAATTAGCAAGCAAAATTAAATGGAATCATGCCTTTGTTTGATCCTGCCACACGTAAAAACCCAAGACCATCAAAGTCCAAAAATGCTGATTGAAAAAAAATGGAATCACTCCTTTGTTCTATCCTGCCTCATGTATAAAGCAACTTCAACCACTAGACTTTATTATAAATAAAAGACTACAACGAAGATTTAAAATCCTATTTTCTCAGTTGGTGTACTACATAGGTCATGGAGACCATCATGGAAATTGAAGATGTCACGAGTGAAGATCAGTATACACTATTAATAGACTTCAAAACATCTTGCCATCAGTTATTGCTGAATCAATAATTGTGGCTCACATGAAAATGCGTGAAAGATCATACCTAACTAACTGTGGCTTTGAGAAAACAGAACTTGTTTGATTCAACAATTAGTGGTTTATTTTGCATGACAAATATATGTATCATCAGACTTGATACATGTGATTCATAGGTTTTGTCTAAAAATAAATGAAGTAAGGGTTTAAATGCTGTGTTGTACTTATTGTAATCATGTAGTTTTCATTCATAACTGTGCTAACGATTCACTTATAAGCTGATGATAAAGACCTCTTTCACTAATATGTTCCCTTTTATACTGATTATTGGTAAAGTGTTTATACAGCATCCCTAATGCCACCCCTTTCACTATTATGATGCCTTTTATACGGATTATCGGTAAAGTGTTTTTGTGAATGTGTATAGTTATAGACATGGATACATTTTCATTATGTAATAGTTACATAGGGAAATCCCCACAGTAACAAGATGGTATGGTATGGACATGGATAAAATTTCATTATGTAATAGTACTAAATGGAAATCCCTATAGAAACAGGTTTTGCCTGTTTGCACAATTGTACAGAATTATTGGCAATAAATTTTTAATTGTTAAAATAAGGGCCAAACATATAAAACCAATTACTTTTCAATAAACAATTCTACTTGGATAAATTTATGTATTTTATTGTTTTAGCTCCAAGTTGGAGAAGGAGAAGAAGAAACAGGCCAGTGAACAGGGCTTTTATAGGAAAGAACTCACTGGGTCAGAGGTAATTATTAAGTACTTTTTTATTTACATCTAAAATAAATGTCTTTTGTGAGTTTTTGGTAAATTTTAAGGGGAAAATAACCCTTGATGTTTGGTTGAAAAGATTTTTCACAAATTTCTGTTAGTTTTTCTGATAGTAGTTATTGTTGTAATAATAATTTTAAAAAACATTTTAAGACTGCTACCAGCAGTGTTTTTTGAAAATGTTTTTGTGATTTTACTGACTGTAATGTATCAAGTCTATGTAATAGGGACTTGGGATGAATTTACAGGCATATTACAGTGACTTTGTATGAATTTACAGGGAGATTATAGTGACTTTGTATGAATGTACAGGGATATTACAGTGACTGTGTATGAATGTACAGGGATATTACAGTGACTTTGTATGAATGTACAGGGATATTACAGTGACTTTGTATGAATGTACAGGGATATTACAGTGACTTTGTATGAATGTACAGGGATATTACAGTGACTGTGTATGAATGTACAGGGATAATACAATGACTTTGTATACAGGGATAATACAATGACTTTGTATGAATGTACAGGGATAATACAAGGACTTTGTATGAATGTACAGGGATAATACAGGGACTTTGTATGAATGTACAGGGATAATACAGGGACTTTGTATGAATGTACAGGGATAATACAGGGACTTTGTATGAATGTACAGGGATAATACAGGGACTTTGTATGAATGTACAGGGATAATACAGGGACTTTGTATGAATGTACAGGGATAATACAGGGACTTTGTATGAATGTACAGGGATAATACAGGGACTTTGTATGAATGTACAGGGATAATACAGGGACTTTGTATGAATGTACAGGGATAATACAAGGACTTTGTATGAATGTACAGGGATAATACAAGGACTTTGTATGAATGTACAGGGATAATACAGGGACTTTGTATGAATGTACAGGGATAATACAGGGACTTTGTATGAATGTACAGGGATAATACAGGGACTTTGTATGAATGTGCAGGGATAATACAGGGACATTGTATGAATGTACAGGGATAATACAAGGACTTTGTATGAATGTACAGGGATAATACAAGGACTTTGTATGAATGTACAGGGATAATACAGGGACTTTGTATGAATGTACAGGGATAATACAGGGACTTTGTATGAATGTACAGGGATAATACAGGGACTTTGTATGAATGTACAGGGATAATACAGGGACTTTGTATGAATGTACAGGGATAATACAAGGACTTTGTATGAATGCATTATCTTTCAGAAGGCATTATTAAGCAGGAAGATGTTCCATTATGGAGAATTTTCTAATCAGGGCTTTTTTTGTGATTTATATATTTCACTATTTGGTGAAATTAATAATGGTTCAGTATTTCATCAACTGATATATGACATTTCTTGTTTTTGATATATAGGTTGCAGAAGAGCTTGATAAAGAGAGAAAAATATTCCAACTTCAGATGTGTTCGGTATGTAGACACACTCAATTTGTGTTTGACTTTTTCTTTTGGTTATCAGTAAAGAAGTCAATTCTAATATTTACCTGTTTTTCTTTAATATTTTTTTATTATTGAGAAAGCGGCATGCAATACAAGAAATCAGATTAATACAGAAATGGTCACTATTTCAGGAATGAAAAGTTGTGCAGTTGAAGATTTTGTATAAAATGAAATCCTAAATGCCGTAGCCAGGGTTGTATAGAAGTATTTATAATATTATCAAGGTCATTACTGTCTTACATCATTAGGCTATTCTCTATTTTCTTGGGTATGTGATAGCAAGTGTTTGCATTGCATCAAGAACTCTCTAATTCTAGTCTTGGATACACTAATGTCCAATGTATCTTATGGACTTGATAACTGTCTTGGAACTGTCTTTTTAAATGAACTGAGTCCTTTTAAAATCTTGCCCAGCAGTGAATGTATAGGATTATGTACAAAAACTGATGTAAATTCAGGTGATGATTATGTAAGAAACATTCCCCATGCATTAGAGTTGTTAAGAAACATTCCCCATGCATTAGAGTTGTTAAGAAATATTCCCCATGCATTAGAGTTGTTAAGAAACATTCCCCATGCATTAGAGTTGTTAAGAAACATTCCCCATGCATTAGAGTTGTTAAGAAACATTCCCCATGCATTAGAGTTGTTAAGAAACATTCCCCATGCATTAGAGTTGTTAAGAAACATTCCCCATGCATTAGAGTTGTTAAGAAACATTCCCCATGCATTAGAGTTGTTAAGAAACATTCCCCATGCATTAGAGTTGTTAAGAAACATTCCCCATGCATTAGAGTTGTTAAGAAACATTCCCCATGCATTAGAGTTGTTAAGAAACATTCCCCATGCATTAAAGTTGTTAAGAAACATTCCCCATGCATTAGAGTTGTTAGGAAATATTCCCCATGCATTAGAGTTGTTAAGGGAATTTAATGACATTTTATTGCATAATCAAGGCTGTACATGGCAGCTAGTAAAGTTGATGATGGAAGAATCCCAGGAAATCCTGCAAAGAACCACCAACCTCAGAATAGCTACTGATACGCTTTCTCACATACCCATGTTAGCTGAGCTGGATACTAGAATCCATGCAGACAGAGGTGACATGGCAGTAGTCTGGAACGGTACTTTAGACCATTTGACCACTTAGGGACCTGAATTAAAAAGAGCTGAGCTATTTCTGATAATATCTGATCAGAGTTCATTTCAGTATTATAAATTTCAAGGTCAGCAGAGGCAATGATGGTGAAGAGTTTTGTACTATTCGTGTTCTGCAAACTTATTTTGGTTAATTTGTTTAAGGAAATATTTTTGATTCCAAATTTTGGTTTGCTGGAGTTTCTCAAGACTATCTGAGATGATTTAACTGCTAGAGCAACAAAAGGACAGAGTAGTCAGGACTTGACATGAATTTAAAAAAAAAATTCTTTTCAACCAGTAGAACATCAGACTATTTGAAGGATTCTTGTGGAAGTATGGTACAGGAAGGTGCAGGGCTAAGAGTGTGTTGTAATGTTGATGAAGTTCACTACAGACTGTGGCAGCTTCAGCAGTGTTTTTTTTTTAGCAATATAGTCCATTTAGAAATGTTAAAGCTTTCCTGAAGTTATTAGTATTTCCTAAGGTCATGTTTGTTTGTTGACTGATTCCATTATCAATCTGCACAGGATATTTAGATTTTTTTAAACAAAAAACATATGAAGATACCCCCCCCCCCAATACCGCAACAAAAGGCAAAAAAATATGAAGTTGCTGTTTAGCCTTGTTTTGTTTAAATGAAAAGATTGAATGGAAATTACTTTCTTTGAATAGGACATCATGACAACACAAGATTCAGTTTCATTCTTACATATATGCTAATGATGTCATGCAATAACAGTGAGATAACTAAAATTTACATCATGTTGCTGCCAATTTCACACAATGACAGTAAGGTAATTACAATTTTTTCATGTTCCTGCCAATGTCACACAATAACATTGAGGTAATTGTAACATTTGTATGTTCATGGTAAGAAATATTTAATGGTGGTGAAAATACTCATTCTTGTTTCATTGTTGATATAGAATAATGTGTCCTTTGCTTAAATCAGGCTCTTTGCAATACATATGCTGCCGATCCATTAGTACTAACCAACAGTTGATAAAAAGTAGCCTCTGTTTTTTCAAGTTGAAGTTGTTTTTAAAAAAAGTTTAATTCAATCCATTTTTCTGAGACAATGTGTATGGTTAAAAATATTTGTTGTTTTTTAGTATTTGGTGAAGGTGAATGAGATAAAGACAAAGAAAGGAGCAGATTTGTTGCATAATCTACTGGAGTATTACAAGGCTTTAAAATTGTAAGTATACCTGAATAAAAGTGGTGCTAATTATACAGCTGATGCTGTGAATGCCATCTTGAAATTTCGTTGCCTCCAATTGCCCTGAATGGATGGTTTTATTAAGTTTTACAACAAGGTTTCAAATGATATCGGTCTGATCTTTTGTCAAAAGAGACCAATATCACATTATGAGCTAATTTGAAATGTTGTTATCAGCTGACATGCTTTCAATTCTCAGGAGTTAAAATAAGGAAATAGTTTTTATGTCAAATTCCAGGAAAATCCTTTTGGCCTGAAAAGTATCCTTCCTTTCTAGTGTCTCTTGTTTATTGAAACTTTAGAACCAAATAAAAATGAATTGGTTCTTTTAGACTCAGTTTATTAAATAGTTTTACCTATAACTAATTACTACAATGTAATATAGATACTTGTATCATTAGAATTAACTACAATGTACATTTTCTTCTGTACACTTAGGGCTGAAATATAGGTTAATTGCCAAATGGCACACATCAACAAAAATAGGTTACACTGTCTTAACGATTTGGTTAAGTTGACTCTTGTTGGTTCCTAGATCATGCAGTGGCTGACACAAAAATGCCCCAAATTCTGATTTTTTTTTTATGTATTCTCAATATGTAGGTATTTTGAAGAGGGCAAGAAAACAGTGGAGTATCACCATACATTTGTTGAGAAACTTGGAGATGAACTGAAGCAAATCAAACAGAAACATAATGAAGAACGGCAAAAACTTAACGACCTCAAGAAGAATCTTACTAGTTCCATGACATCATATAAAGAAGTAAGTCATGTATTTAAGAATGCACACACTATACACATCTGCTTTGAGGAGTATAAAGGATTTGTCTTAGACTCAGAACCTACCAAGACAGGTCATGTGACCTACTCTTTAGGGGTACTGTTGTTGCTTCAAAATGGCATCTTGAGAATTTCGGAAACTCTGTGAGTTAGATTTCTCTATAGCATTTGTCAGTCAACATCCTAGCAGCCTGTATAGCAATAGATTAGTTTGAATGGAAGTATGAGCGACGTGTGATAGAAGAATATAGCAATAGATTAGTTTGAATGGAAGTATGAGCAACGTGTGATAGAAGAATAAAGCAATAGATTAGTTTGAATGGAAGTATGAGCGACGTGTGATAGAAGAATATAGCAATAGATTAGTTTAAAAGGAAGTATGAGTGACGTGTGATAGAAGAATATAGCAATAGATTAGTTCGAATGGAAGTATGAGCGACGTGTGATAGAAGAATATAGCAATAGATTAGTTTGAATGGAGGTATAAGCAATGTGTGATAGAAGAATATAGCAATAAATTAGTTTGAATGGAGGTATCAGCGACGTGTGCAAGAAGAATATAGCAATAGATTAGTTTGAATGGAGGTATAAGCAATGTGTGATAGAAGAATATAGCAATAGATTAGTTGGAATGGAGGTATCAGCGACGTGTGCAAGAAGAATATAGCAATAGATTAGTTTGAATGGAGGTATAAGCGACATGTGATAGAAGAATATAGCAATAGATTAGTTTGAATGGAGGTATAAGCAATGTGTGATAGAAGTACTGAGTATTGTGAACAGCATTCTTCTTGTTCACCAATTCATAATTAAAAACTCTTTACCTTAAATGAGAAAAATTAGGAAATATTGTGTAGAAATTAATGACAATTTTAAGATCGTTAGTAGATTCTGTCAGTTACCTCTATATTCTGCTTGGTGTAGATCGTGTCATTCTTGTGATATACATTATTCTCTGAATATAATCTTACTGTAATTGTAGTTGATTATACTTTCATTATGCTTCTCACTAAAAAAAACTTGTGTTGATAAACCATAAAGCATCAAAAGAAACCATACAAATTCTCCATAGTATTCCTTTATCTGACATGTTGTATAGTAAGCGTCAACATATGTGTTCATTTGCTAAATATTTTTAATGAATGTAAGTAAAGCTTAGTTGATTATTGGTACAGTGGCAATGAAAGTGGTGCTACTTCATTTACACAGGAACGGCATATGGTATCAGAGACATTACCTCTGAATACCAAAATCTGTTTATCTACCATGGTACATACTCGCTTTGTGCATGTGGTAAAATGCTTCATAATTTAATTAGATAATCAATGAATGCACAATAACAATGCTAATTTAGGGGCCTAGTGGTCTAGAGCGCTATCCGTTATGGATCACTGCCATCTCAATTCTGTCTGCTTGGTTTTGAGTCTCGGATTCGGCCAATGCGGGTATGTGAGAAAGCTTGCAGTAGCTTCTTGTGGGTCAGTGGTTCTATCCGGGGTTTTCCGGGTTCTTCCTCCACCATTAATACTGGCCGCCGTGTATATCCTATATTGTGCTGAAAAATGGCGTTAAACCATATAAAAAACAATGCTAATTTGTAAAATCACTTAGCAAGCAATTTTGGACTAGAAGTCAAGCACTTATGTAGATTTTGTTTTGTTAATTTTAATTAATGTTACATTAAGCTCACATCAAGTCAACTGTTGGGAAGATTCATTATCTTCTTATTCAGATGTATATCTTGGAGGGAACATTGTACAACATCTCTTCCTGCCATGATTCTATTAATCGTACGTTGTTTTATTTGTGTTAGAGATTTTCAGATCATAAGGGAAGAGGTTAAGACTGGTTCAGAGGCTTTCTGGAGTGCTCCTGCAAACATTAGCACATAACAAAAGCATGTATAATTGTTATTGTTGCATGATTAATTACTAAATAAGTTATTTATGAAACACCTAATCAAGGAGTGTGTAAACAAACAACAAAACTACTAAAACAGCATGTGTCATTCCAAGTTATGGTTCTGATGAATGAACTGTTAAAATGCAATGGTGCCTGCTTCAGCATTTCCTCTTTGAATAGGTCCTGAATGTCATTAACATTAGACATATAATCCTTCTCAATCCAGCCCAACCAGAAGATTTGTATTTTATGTCTATATTATATTGTCAAAGGACAGTAACTCTTGCACATTCCTACCCCTTGCTGCTCCTAAGTGTCCCTAGTTTTTAAGCTTTGCTTGCATACAGCAGCAAGAATTTTTAGACTTCTTTCATAAATCCAAGTGAAATTAATGTTTTCCCAACCCCTGCCTCATTTTTAGGCAGCCAGATGGACAGAAGATCCTCTGCATATCTGAACTTGGTCCTTGATCATGTGAGTCCAGGATTTAAGACTTATGGATCCAGCATATAGTGTGGTCTTTCACAGCCATCTCAGTTGTCCAGCTATCCTTCTATTTAGCCTTACATTAACTACTGTGTCCGATCCACTGCTTACCATCCATGAAGCTGTTTCTGTTTATAATTACATAGATCTTTGTGACAGATATCTCTGTATAGCCAGATCAGCAGCTTCTGTTTATAATTACATAGATCTTAGTGACAGATCTCTGTGTATAGCCAGAACAGATGGTTCTGTTTATAATTACATAGATCTTAGTGACAGATCACTGTGTATAGCCAGAACAGATGGTTCTGTTTATAATTACATAGATCTTAGTGACAGATCTCTGTGTATAGCCAGAACAGATGGTTCTGTTTATAATTACATAGATCTTAGTGACAGATCTCTGTGTATAGCCAGAACAACGGCTTCACATGCCTGACATGATCATTCCAGCCATGCTGACAGTAGGAACGCTACCTGATTTGAAAATATGGCTTATACAAAACTGGAAACAGCGCTGACAATTCTTCTAGTTACCCATCCTGTGATGACAAATTGTTCAGCAGCAGAGCAAGCCATTTGCATGTTCTCTGCTTACCCTTAGAGAAATGGCCATGAATTGTATAGAGACAGTGGTATTTCATTGACAAATTTGCATTCAAGATTGGGAGAAAACCACAAATAAAGGCTGTCATAAATGCCTCTAAATTCTTCAAGGACTGACTCTGCAGGAAATAGTCCTGATTATATCTGACAACTCTGTATTGGTTACTGATCTCTTTAGATATGGTGGCACCAAATCACCAGACATGTGCATGCCCAGCAGTTTCTGCATTGGTTCTGCCAAATTCAGACACATTCCCAGCAGACACTATGTCCTTAATGACACTGTACAGATTCAGGAAATGTAAATGGAATGATCCCTTCATTCATTGGTTTTTTTTTTTTTTAGTGTTGATTTGTGCACTTTGTTAGCAAACAGTGATCAACCACTCTGCAACAATATGGAACACTATTTTACCACCATTATCTCATGGTTCCAGACCAGTAACCTTTGGCATTTACCAAATTGTCATTTACCTGGGAATGGATATTTTCAAATAATACGGAAGATAGGGGGTCAAAATGCAAGATAATTCTTTATAGCCCCACACAGATGGACAAGTCATGGGTTAACATCATACTCATGAAGAATTTGACCAAATCAAATCTTCTTAAATAACCAAGATCACACGTGTCCTCTCCTTCCTGGACCATCTTCTTCTTCATGCCTGGATTTTGTTAGGACATTATTGAGATTATCTCACAATCAGTGATGTTATCCACTTTGAAGGCTTGCTAGGGAAATAGTCATGTCTTCAGGAATTGGTGTCAATAACATTTTCTCTTTGATTGCCTTCATTTCTAAACTGTTCAGCTTTTTTCTGCCCTATGAAGAGAAAAATCCCCAATCACTATTAAACAATACCACTCCAAGATATCTGACACATTCAGGCATCCTTATAAGAGGGATATATGTACTGAACAAGATCTATCTACAAGACAGTTTTGATTTGAATAAGCCTGACTCCCTCACAGAAATGGATTCTGGCCTTGTTCTTCAATTCGAGTACATTCTAGTAATTAGCCTGGACCTTGCTGTAAATGCCATCAAACTCACTTCTGTTAGCTTTGTAATTCAGAGGGATCAAGTTTCATGCCATTGCAGATGACCCATACTATCTCCAGTTTAAATTTTGATGTCTCCATAAACACTACCATGCTTTACAGCCAAGAATTTGTTATCATCAGTGGTCTATCATATAGTCTTCCTTGTTGACAAATAAGTGAAGAGCAGCATTGATGCCAGCTGCGAAAGCAGGCTAACGTGGTATTTCCACTCACGAAATTAGAGCAGTATTTGTCAAGTTTTACTTAATTCACAATGTCTTAATGCAAAATATCATACAAGCAGTCAGCTGGCATGGTTAACTTTCTTGAGATTTTATATCATGGATTTAACTTTATGGTAACAAAACCTGAATCTGGTGGATCTTGTGACTGCAGCCCAGATGACCACTGGACAATTAAAACCTTTTAAATTTGCTGGATACACCAGTGAAGTTTTGGCACCAAGATTTCAGTAATTATTTTCTTAACCTGGTAGTGCTGTCTTGGATCATGTGACTATTTACCATGTTGGAGAGAAAGTTATCAATCTTAAAAGTACATTTTTTGCAATCTTTTCTAAATGTGTTTGCAGAGTGAATTTATATGTGAATTTATGAGAAAGCAAATATTTTGAGTAAGTTATGTTTCCCAATAAAAATTTACCCCAAAATATTACTTAAAAACCCTCCCAGTATCCTCACAATGTGAGCATCCTTGTTGATATTTTGTTTGGCTTTAAAACTAATTTAATACTAGCAACTAGTGGTAGCAAGAGGAGGTAATGGACAGGAGTTAATGCCCTTTATTAGATCTAACAAGGAGGACAGCTTTTGTCTTTCAGCAAGGCTGGGTTTGGAAGGTATACAATGCTTATTGTTAATATATTAGGTTTGTATTTTCAGAGACAAAATAAACACCTTTATGGTGTGTACTACTGTGGATTTAAGTTTTACGTGTTTTTCAAGGATGGTTTTGGATAATATATTTGTAACAGTTTTAATTTTATGTAGTGATCTGTCAGTTTGCATGACTAGCTGCAGCTTTTATAAAAATATTTTATTGAAAACTTTGTTAAAGAATAGTTTTGATAAAGATAAACAAGTTTATGTAAATATATTTTTAAAATAATTTGTGTCAACATCAAGCATATAAATATGTGGTCTGTAGCTTAAAGATTCTTTTAAATTTTGTAAATTAGTTTTTGTGATTCTTTAACTCATGAGTTATCACTCAGAATCCTCTGATACATAAAAATATTTAAATTTCCTTTTTTCCTGATGAAAACAGTGTTAATGATCATTGTTATTTTTCTGAAATATTTATTGCCCTTGTCACATGAGATCTTGTTTACAAATTAACATCTTTCTTAAATATAGATTTCCAGAGAAAATGGATATTTTTGAGATTCTATTTTTTCTCACATCCAAAAACAGTGTACATGAATATTTTATAACAAACACACTTAAAGTTCTTGTGTTAACTCGTTTTTTTGTGCAGATTTATAAATAAGTTCCCAATAAGTGCCTTCTATGAATTAGTATATACATCAAATCTCAATACAAACAAGTAATAAGCAAAAAGTATTCAATGAAGCAGCCTATAAGCTACAGTATGACAAGATATAAAGTTATACAGTGTAGGAAGATACACATATGTAAGATACACTGTAGCATGATATAAAGTTTTACAGTGTAGCAATATATAAACAGTATAGCAAGATACATGTATAATCATTAAGTATCATAACAAGCAGATACATTGTAGTATGATATAAACAGATAGAGTTTATGAAGGTATGCACAGATATAATGTAGTATGATATAAATAAATACAGTTTAAAAAGTTATGCAGATATACAGTGTAGTATGATATAAACAATACAGTTTATGAATGTATGCGCACAGTGAAGTTAGATTTAAACAGATACAGTTTAGCAAGGTATGCACAGATGTATGATATTAACATATACAGTCAGGGCTTCCCTTATACTGACATTTAAAATAGTCCCAAGGACACCCCCATTTTACTTGTATAATAGGGTCCTTTCAAGATGTTAAAGAGTTCTACTTTATTGTTTGTACATTAAGTTGTGTGCCTTTGTTTGTGTGTGTGTGTGTGTGTGTGTGTGTGTGTGTGTGTGTGTGTGTGTGTGAGAGAGAGAGAGAGAGAGAGAGAGAGAGAGAGAAAGAGAGAGAATCACTAAACTTTTGGTGAAAATAAGAGTTCCACCAGCAAATGTTGCAGTCCCCTCTCACAAGCATGTTGGGCATACATGAAGTGGATAAATTTCCATTATAATGCTAGGAATAAAGAAAAATAAAACCTTGTTAGTTTTACTTATTTGTAATTCTTTAAATATTTATATATTAAAATTGATATCCTGTCTGTTGACATGGAACCACGCTCACAAGGTCGTGCTTTAGACAGTAATATGTTGTGCCTTCTAAAAAAAATATTGGACGAGGCATCTTAATTACAAGACTAGATGATTATCATTTTGCTTTTATAATCTAATCTAAATCTAATTTTATTATGGTTATAATGCATATGTGAGGCTGAGTTCAAATTCATGAAAGAAGTCTGTTTTCTTGGAAATAAAATGGGTTATATACAGTTGTTATAAATAGAAAACAAGGAAAATTCTTGCACAGCAGTAATATTTTTTAAAGCAGTTTGGTTGATTTTTATTTATTTTATTTTTTAATATACCGAAACAGTGTAATCCTTGTACTGGAGAACATAATTTATTGAAAAAGATGTGTAATGATTACAACAAAAGCATAATGGCTGCCATGTATGCGTTTAACCCCCAGAATACTTATCCAAATTTGCAAATTTCATTTTTGTGTATCCAGATTTACAGATATTAAATGGTGGTAATATTTATTATCATAGGGTTTATCTTCTAATTGAATACGAATCCTTAGCACATTGTCCTTTCATGTTTACTTACTTGTCTACACTCAGAAATTAATCCAATGCATAATTAATGAGCATGGCCTCAACAGACAGTATAGAAAATCCTTGAGACTTCTGTTTTGTAAAACCTCGACCTTTTCTGCGAGCTGGAAATTGACTTGGTCAGCAATTTTTATTGCTTCTTACGGAACTCTGGCTGGGGTTTTAATGCATCATTTTTAATTTTATTGCATCAGGGACACACATTTGATCGGAAGCCCTGAAAGTGTAACAAGATTTAAGAGTGTACATTATAGCATAATCAACAATAACTGCCTGTTTTTCTGGTAGTGACACTGTCCTTGTTTTCAGCAATGCTAAGACGTGTGTAAGATTTTGAAAGTCCTAGAATATGTATGTACATTGTAATACTATTCAAATCCCATAATGTTTTACATTTAACTCTATTATCTTTTTTGGTGTAAGATTTTTTATATACTTGTAAACCTTTCAAGGCCTGTGGTGCATGGAATCTATTTTAAACAATCCTTAATGAGTGTTTTTGTACTATGGTATTTAATGGGCTGAATTGGACATTGTTTTTTTCTTCAATATCTTCAAATCAATATTAATACATTTTTGGTCATTACGACCAAAATAATATCTGCTGCATGTACTGTTCTTTATATTCTTATTATCATTTACCATGAGGATCATTTGTGCAGAAAATGTTTCTAAGAGAATATCTTTGACTATAATAAATATTAAGTTGTGGCATCATTTGACATAAGCCACTGCTTGTAAACATATGTTCAGACATGTAATTATAAATTATATTATTCATCAACATGACTTTGTTTTTTAAATTTTATCATAAAACTAGTTAATATGTTGAATAGAGATGTCATTCACAGAAAATTGTATGAGAGTTTTAACAAATTTACTGTTTATTCCAAGCATTCACATCACCGCTGGTCAGGAGGATTATGGGTAATTTTGATAGTTGACCTGACTTACATGGTCACATTGTTATCTTGTTGTGTAGATAGTAAACTTTGGGAATAGTGGTAATTATACAGTTGCTGAAGATTTCTCTCAGACTGTTAGTTTCATGTATATTCTGTTAATTTCATATACAGCATGTTTGTTGTAATTTAAATAGAAACAAATCTTTCATTCACCATGTTCCACCCATCTGAAAGTGCATCCAGTAGGATACAGAAATTACACTGTCTCATTAGGATATTTACGGCACTGATGTTATTGTCTCATTAGGATATTTACGGCACTGATGTTATTACTTGAATTCATGGATTTGACAGTAGAGTCTCTTTGTTTACAGACAATAATATTTTTAAAGGATTTAGCAAGGGAGTCTTATTGTTTACACAAAAAGATACTCACTATGAATGTAACCTTGGAGTCTTATTGTTTACACAAAAAGATACTCACTATGAATGTAACCTTGGAGTCTTATTGTTTACACAAAAAGATACTCACTATGAATGTAACCTTGGAGTCTTATTGTTTACACAAAAAGATACTATGAATGTAACCTTGGAGTCTTATTGTTTACACAAAAAGATACTCACTATGAATGTAACCTTGGAGTCTTATTGTTTACACAAAAAGATACTATGAATGTAACCTTGGAGTCTTATTGTTTACACAAAAAGATACTCACTATGAATGTAACCTTGGAGTCTTATTGTTTATACAGAAGGATACTTTCTTCATGGATTTAGTAAGTCTTCATGTTCAAGGGTAATGTTTAACAAGTAAATCTCATTGCATACACAGATGGATAATTTGTTTTGTGGATTTAAGAAAGGAGTCCTATTGTTGATGCATGATATTCTTTTCTCAAGCATTCTATAAAATTTTGGCATGCAGCAACCACATAGTCCTTGCTGAGTTTTGTAATATGAAAAATAATTCACCAAAAGCTAGTTGAAGTTTAAAAATCTGTTTGAAAAGAAATAAAAAAATGTATGAAAATAAAATGCAGAGAAGTCTTCATGACAGCTGTTTTGGCTAATACATATAGTACTATTTGTTGTAGGGAGTTGAAATAATTTATGTTACAGATTTTAATACATGTATGTGTGATGCTCATTGTCATTTATTTATATTAAGCTTATAGATGTTGTCATTTTTATATATTTTTAGTTGCTTTTTAAAGTATATGCATTTACTTTAATTTTGCTTACTGTGTTTGTGTTATTTTTATTTGAAGGATCCCATGTTTTTCCCTGGGCATTTGGGGTAGATAAGTCGAATATTACCTTCGTTAAATCATTTACTTCTTGTGCATCAGTCCATATAGTGTATCATGCAAATGACCTTGAAACTGACCAATTACTGTTTTTGATTTTTCATAAATATAATGCGTGTGATGACCAAAAATTAAAATCCACCTTGCGTGTATAAAATAGGGAAATCTAAAAAAGGCATTCTGAGAAAGATTTTTTAAAACTATTGATTCAGACTATTTGTCACTAAATTAATTTATGCATGATAACAACATGTGATAAAGTTCATGAAAGTTTATGTTGAGATCAACAAGAGTAGTGTGATGTTTCTGATCTTATTTTCTCATACTGACACATATGCTTCTTTTTTTTCTTCAGTCTAATGGGAAAACCCTGCCACATGGCATCTATCCATACATGGCATAGGCATTTGGATTTTAGTAATGGTCTATTTTCGTGTGATTCATCTCTGAATAGTATTTTAGAGTATAACATCTTATAGTGAGATTTTCTTGTAATTATCTTATAGGTATAATTTTAGTCTTGTATAACAAAATGTTATCCATGTTATATTAATGTGTACAATAGTAAGGGATGTATAATGCTTTTGGATTAGTTCACATAAACACAAGATTCATGATTTTCTTTACTAGATTAATTAACTGCTATTTCTAAAACAAGTACTGGTATGATTTATTGGTCCTCTTTCTAATTTACAGTCACAGTTATCTATCAGATATTAACTGTATGAATAAATCACCATAATTCTTTACAGATCTTTAGTTTTGAAGTCCTAATTGACTGGTGTAAAACTATACAACAGAAAGTCCTAATTGACTGGTGTAAAACTATACAACAGAAGTCCTAATTGACTGGTGTGAAACTATCCAGCTGGAAGTCCTAATTGACTGGTGTAAAACTATCCAGCTGGAAGTCCTAATTGACTGGTGTAAAACTATCCAGCTGGAAGTCCTAATTGACTGGTGTAAAACTATCCAGCTGGAAGTCCTAATTGACTGGTGTAAAACTATCCAGCTGGAAGTCCTAATTGACTGGTGTAAAACTATCCAGCTGGAAGTCCTAATTGACTGGTGTAAAACTATCCAGCTGGAAGTCCTAATCGACTGGTGTAAAACTATCCAGCTGGAAGTCCTAATTGACTGGTGTACAACTTTCCAACTGGAAGTCCTAATTGACTGGTGTAATACTATCCACCTGAAAGTCCTAATTGACTGGTGTAAAACTAACCAACTGGATGTCATAATTGACTAGTGGTGTTAAACTATCCAACAGAAAGTCCTAATTGATTGGTACAACCAACATTGGAGGATGTAATTGGATTTCAGAGTACTCTATTGCCAATTAAATGGAATCATGAAAGATAGATGCTTTACAAAGATGTTCCACAAGTAATTTTTCCATCAATTTCTTTGTATATCTTTAATATGAAGATGAGGCTGGACAAGTTTCTCAGTGCAAATGCATATCTAGTTTGAAATAATGATAAAGTCATGTGACAGTAGCAAGAATTATTAGAATAGAATTGTTGCAGTCAATTTACATGGGTACCTCAAATGTTTTTTCCCTATGTTTTTCAGTTAGGTGTTTGTTTTTATATTATAGTGTAATTTGACAAAATACATATAAAATAAAATACATTTGGCTCCTTAAAAGTAAAAACAAAATCTGCATAGAGGTATAACATAAATATTCAGGTACGTGGTCATGCTTGGGAAAGCTTGAAATTATGTCATCTTTGCTGCATCAAATAGTGGGAAAGTTGGACTAACTTTGGAAAAGTAATGAGATCCTTTTTGAGTTTTCTTTTTTTTTTAGGATTGACAGGTCTGATATGTACAAAATTTATTTGTCATGTACAAAGACAAAATTTGAGAACCCTGCTTATAAAGTTGAACTTGTAGGTTTATTTATTGGCTAGAATGAAATTGAAACAATAACATTTTCAAACATGGATATGATAAATTGGCTGAAGAACAATTTTTTTCCCTCAACAATTCTACTGAAGTGTGAATCTCAGAGGTTACTTGTTTGGAATCCTGTAAATTTTTATAACATCATGGACCTTGGCACTAATGTCAAATCTCCAGACACATAATAATTTCTCAATGATGTATCTTCAGTTATATCATTATCTGTTGCAAGACATTGTGTTGACACTTTTTCATTAACAAGTCTTTAAAAGTCTTGTCAAGGAAAGATAAATTTTGTTGTATATTGTGTTAGTCATTTTATGATTTTTTCTAGCCCATCAAGTGTTTTAGATTTCATTAACTGAAGAAAACTTGTTTTGACCTTAATTATTGTACTTTACTCTACTGTTGTTTTTTATCAGCCCAGTACAATCTCAACTCCTCAAAATTCTGGTGGCTACAGTCTCCACCAACTGCAAGGGAACAAAAGTCATGGCAGTATGATGGAGGGGTACCTGCTAAAGAAGAGTGAGGGCAAATTTAAAAAGATCTGGCAGAAAAGGAAGTGTTGCATCAATGATGGCATTATGCTGATAAGTCACTCTGATGTGAGTATCTTCAAATTCCTTCTCACTCTTGAAAATCAAAAAACCATCGGATCTTCAGTTTTAAAATCCCTGCAGGCTTAAAATAGACCCACTGTGCCTACATGCATGTTGTAAGAGGCAATCAACAGAGACACCCACTTTTGTCCTCGGGTGTGATTTTTGATTATGTTGATCCTGATAAAGTCTTTTACATTTTATAAGTGATATGTTTACCATATATGAACTGTTTGCTTTGTATTTAGAGGATTTTAACTTTTCTTGCCTTTAATATGGATGCAGATTTTTTGGGATGCCTTTTTTAAAGTCTTTTTTGCCTTGCCTTTTTGGATGACTTTTTTGGATACTTAAACTCATTTGACTATCTAGCAAGGATTGAGATGTTAAATCCTATCTATATACATACAGCACTTCCCTCACACTATATAAGGCCATTTATTATTACATGGTTTCTGTTTTTAGGCCAGTCATTATAGCATAGTTATTATAAGGCAATTAATTTTAACATGGTTCTTGTTATTAGATTCTATGGCTCCAATGTACAGCATTATAATGAAGGAAAGTTATACTTTCATTATTACAATACATTTTTGTTGATTAACTTGTGTGTTAAATGAATCCACTTTGTATATTGTTATAATGCTTATATAGGATTACACGCCATAAATCCTTTATGTGCGAGTACACAAATAAAAAATCCTTTATTTGTAATTATACAATATATGATTTATGAATCCTTGACATGCAATTACACAGATCATGAATCCTCTTTATGTGTTTACACAAATCATGAATCCTATTTATGTGATTACACACATTATGAATCCTCTTATGTGGTTACTCAAATCATCAATCCTATTTATGTGGTTATACAAATCTTGAATCCTTTGCATGTGATTACATAAGTGCTGGATCCTTAATATGTGTTCACACAAATCAAAGTTTGGTTTAACCATTATTGCTGAATGATTCCTGCATTATTTACATAGTGTTTGTCCCCTTTGTTTTAGGAGACAAAGGCCCCTGTTAAACTGAATCTTCTGACATGCCAGGTCAAGGTAAGTGGAAATCTAACTTGATGGACATCATTAATTATGGTTGTGTTGGTTAATCAAATAGCCTAAACAATATATGCTAGACTTTAATTGATTATGATCACTGTGTTTGTTAATCATAGCCTAAACAATATGTGCTAGACTGTAATTGGGCATAATCATTGTTTTGGTTAATGACAGCCTAAACAATATATGCTACACTGTATTTGGGCATAATCATTGTTTTGGTTAATGACAGCCTAAACAATATATGCTAGACTGTAATTGGGCATAATCATTGTTTTGGTTAATGACTGCCTAAGCATCATATGCTAGACTGTATTTGGGTATAGTCATTGTTTTGGTTAATGACAGCCTAAAAATATATGCTAGACTGTAATTGGACATAATCATTGTTTTGGTTAATGACAGCCTAAACAGTATATGCTACTCTGTAATTGGGCATAATCATTGTTTTGGTTAATGACTGCCTAAACAATATATGCTAGACTGTAATTGGGCATAATCATTGTTTTGGTTAATGACTGCCTAAGCACCATATGCTAGACTTTAATTGAGTATAGTAATGATAGACTGTAATTCTTTATGACTCCTGTGTTGGTTAATTACAGCCTAAACAATATATGCTAGGCTTTAATTGGGTATAGTAATGATAGACTGTAATTCTTTATGCCTCGTGTGTTAATCACAGCCTACACAGTATATGCTAGACTGTAATTGGGTATGCTCACTTTGTTGGTTAATCATAACCTAAACAATATAGGCTAGTCTGTAATTGGGTATGATCACTGTGTTGGTTATTCACAGCCTAAATACCATATGCTAAACTTTAAAAAGGTCTAATCATTGTGTAATTTAATCACAGCCTGAACACCATACAGACATCAAGTCTTCAATCTAGGTTATATTTCTTGTGCAGCTCTGTCATCCTAATTAGCCAATTTTATATTCAAAATTAAAATTGTCCTTTTGCAATATATCTTGTCTATTTGAAAAACTACAATTGTGTTTACCTTTGATGTCACAGGTGTTAAAGATTTCAGATACAGTTAGGGAATTGCAAAAAAATAGATACACATACTTATTAAGTAATTTTGCCTTTTACTCTGTAACAAACAATATACCTTTTGATTGATATTTTCAGCTGGTTCCAGATGATCCGAGTAAAAGATGCTTTGACTTGGTCTCAAGTCATGGTGAGTAGATAAGATGTTTACAGTGTTCTCGTGGCCTTTGTTGACATTTTCATGTTACTTAGCAACTCAATAATAAGCCAAGCTGTATTGTCTTGGTTTGTTTTAAAATTTAAATCATTTGCATATCCTTTGCAAAATGTGTAGTTTTCCATGATAGCAAGACTTGCCATGCTGTATGATTTGACCATAAGTCTCTTGGAAATTTCTCTCAAGTTTACAAGATTTGATAATAAAAAGCAAAAATTACAAAATATGATTATTAAATCTGGCTTGTCCATTTCATTGGAGTTGATTGCACCTTCAAGTGTAGTGTCATCAAAGTACCTCAGAGGTTTTAATAGTTTATTATGCTTTATGCCTACTTTGATTCAAATGGTGCTAAAAGCATTTTATAGAAATGGTTTTCAAGCAACAAGAACACTGAAGATGAAATAGGAACTAAATCTCATAAAATGTTTAACACATTAACCTCTGGCACCGGGTTTATGGGGCAGGAGGTAGTAGCCTAGTGCCAAACTCTGTAGCATCAAGGTCATGTATGATACACTAAAGTGAGTGGTATTATAGAAATGTAGACAGATTTAGCTCTATGATGATACCAAATAATCTGGATGTTTTATTTGCATTACATTACAAAATATTGAAGGGAAAAACCTATTCTTTTGGACCTGTTTTTATTTTTTCTCACCTAAAACTCGCCTGTAATCAAAATATGATTTTGTGTCTAGATTGGAGACTTTTGGGCCTCAGATCTAAGGTAGACCAGTCTGAACTGCACACAGACAGGTGAACCTGTGCAAAATATAGAATAATGTGGGATATTTAATAAAGTGTGGTATCCATAAAAAAAACAAAAACTCCAACTTTGCACCTTCTGCTCATGTGTGAGCAAAATAACCAATGGAAAACATTGTTTTTAACACAAGTAGGCATTAGGCTAATGGAAAATTGCTTGGAAGTCGATGTATTCAGAAATAGTCCCCAAAATGTGTTCCCAACTCACAATTCATGCAAAAGCCTCCATGGGTTAAGTTACTAAAAAACTGTATAAAAAGGAATTTTTAGATTTTTGGGAAAAGAGCAGGAAAAAAGTTATGTTTATTGGGCGTCATGTCCTGCTGATTTAAATATGTCTCGTAGCATGATAGATGATTGACTTCATTACTTAAAATTGAACAAACAAAAATTAGAAAGAAAATTAAACCAAAAGATTATATCAAATTGAGAGATATGGCAAAAGCCTTTGAAATCAGTGGGACTTGGACATTTTCTAAAACTGTACTGAAGGTAATTAAGGTCCAAGTCTATTTTACAAACATTTTTTGTTTGAACATGATGTTTGTCTTTGCTGAATTAGTCTCGGGTCATACTTCTGAACTTGCATCTTTCCAAGTAGACAATAATATTACAAGAAAATGTATTATGTGACTTAGTGAAACATTTATGATTCTTAGTGAAAAGTTTTTGCTGGGTTGGTTGTTCTAGATTGTTAATGTAGGTCACTGGTACATGTGTTTAAAAGCACATTCAGTATTTTCTTTGTATTGAGAACACTGTCTTACACAATTTTACTTTTGAATAAATATAAACCAGTCCAACATTAACTAGGTCACTGGCCTAGTTTTCATGAACTTTTGTATTACTTTGGCATAAATACATGTGAATTGACACCAGTACTTAGTATGTCAATATCCCAAATGCTGAGAATTTGTCATGCACTAAGTGAAAAATATTAATCTACAAGATTAAGAAGAAGATTCATTGACAAAAATACAGTTCCAAACAATATCAGAACCAACAAATAATGCATGACTTTATGCTTTTTATTATTTAAGGTTAAATAATTCAAATCTGTTTTTAAATATTGCTTGACTTTATGCTTTTTATTATTATAGATTAAATAATTCAGGTCTGTTTTAAAATAATGCCTGACTTCATGCTTTTTCTTATTTAAGGTTAGTAAATTTATGTTTTTGGGGGGGATGCAGACTAAGGGTGTAACGATATACCGATTTACCGGTATATCGCGATACAAAATGCCCGATACGGTGTATCGCGATACGAATATAGTAATACCGGTATACCGTTTTTTTTTTTTCTTCACCAACATTAGCCTGTCCGGAGGACCGGAACTAGCTTTGAGCACACCAATGTCTTGTATTAGGCTTAACGTAGTTACATGGCGGCTTCTTTGTATGAGCTAGTGAAAGACACAAGAGCAAAGAGTTCTGTTTGGAATAATTTTTCACTAAAAAGGGAGTTTAGCACTAATACAGTTGACAAAACTGTCGCTGTGTGTAATATGTGTAAAACTGAAATCAAGCACGCAGGCGGTACGACAAACCTCTCGACTCATTTACGACGTCACCATCCATCAGTACTTTCCATAAGTACTGTGTAACAGAGTGACACAACCTCTAACGCAACAGCCGAAGGTTCCATTAAAAGTGTACGTATTGTTTCAGATCGACAACCAAAGATTGCGGATATGCTAGGTGCACATAATAAATACAAATCTTCATCCCCGAGGTCCACAGCTATCACTCGTGCCATTGCTAGTTTCATCATTCACGATTTGCGGCCGTACAGTATCAAACAAAGGATTTCTAAACATGGCATCGGTGCTTGATCCACGATATGTTGTGCCATCTAGTCAGGTCTTCTCTGAGAAAATTATCCCAGATATGTATTTACCAGTCAAGGAAGACGTAAAAGCATGCTTGCGCTTAGCATCTAAAGTTGCATTAACAACTGACAGCTGGACTTCCAGAGCAACGGAGTCATATGTTACAGTAACTGCATGTTTTATTTCTCTTGATTGGAAACTTCAGAGTTATGTGGTACAAACACGGGCTCTACATGAGAGTCACACAGGTGCAAATATTGCTGCAGTTCTGTTGTCAGCTGTTAATGAATGGGGAATTCCATCGAATTCTCCACTGGTAACTGACAATGCTTCGAACATGGCTGTCGCCGCATCAGAAGCAGGATGTAACCCACATATTGGTTGCAATGCACATACTTTAAATTTAGCTGCCCAGAAAGGCCTGAAAATCAATGATGTTAGCAGACTTCTTGGCAGGATCAGAAGAATTGTCAGTTTTTTCAGGGCAGTGCAGTTGCTGCAGAAATACTCAGAGACAAAATTGAGCTCCTAAATTTACCAAAACACAAACTAATTCAAGATGTTTGTACCCGATGGAACTCAGCAGCTGACATGATTGAAAGGTTTCTGGAACTACAACCAGCTGTATATGCTGCCCTAACCAGCAAAGAGGTGCGCAGTGTGAACAAAGATGTAAGTACCTTGTCGGAAACTGATATTAGCAATGCTGAAGAAGTATTGGCATGTTTGAAACTACTACGGACAGTCACAACAGTGTTGTGCACAGAAGAATCACCCACCATATCCATTATTCTTCCACTGCAAAATCAACTGTTGACTACACTTATGGCACCCTCAGATCATGATTGAACATTGATGAAATACATGAATGCAACTATTGTGAATGATCTTTCGACCAGATATGAAGGAAACAAGGATTTCCTCCAGATAGCAACTGCTCTAGACCCCAGGTTCAAAAACCTCCCTTTTCTGACTAACAACAGTCGATTTGAAGTCTTCAACCACTTGGTTCTGGCTGCATCCACTTCTTACGAACAGAATCAGCCAAAGAAAGTTAAACAGGTATGCCAACAGGATTCAGCTACTGATGTTCCACCTCTTCCTGCATTACCAGCCTTGTTAGCTGAGGATATCGGCACTACATCTCACCAAATGAAAAGAATAAAGACAGATGAAGGCGCTTCTGACTCATCCACATTAGCTAAAGTTGACTCTGTTTCTTTCTTATCTATATCTGCTGACGTTTGCATTGCTGTAACAGATGCTGGTTCTTTTTCTCCAAAGATAACTAACGCTGGTCTTGCTTCCATTTTTGGAGATGTATATGTTGTGAAAGTGGAGACAAATACTAGGACTGTTCTTGAAAAAGTAACTGAAGAAATCGAGAGGTACAAGGATCAAGAGTCCATTCCTCTTGCCCAGAACCCATTACAATGGTGGCGAGATCATCAACATCAGTTTCCTGTGTTATCCAGTTATGCAAGAGAGGTGCTCTGCATACCAGCAACATCTGTCCCTTCTGAAAGAGTTTTCAGCACTGCTGGAGATATTGTTTCAAGCCAAAGGGCAGCAATCAGTGCAGAGAATGTTGCCATGCTACTATTTCTGAAGAAGAACATGACTATACCTTAATGTCTCCTTTGTAAACACAATGAAGTCTGGACTTTGATGGATTCACTTAAGACGGCTAGGACACATAAACAAGTTTCTCCAGAAAATGTTAATTTGTTAATCCTTTGTTTCAAACACAGCTAAATCAGCTGACATCTTCCAGTTTTGTCCAGTTGTAAAAGACTTTGTTTTATCTAGTCACATTAATTATTTTGTGTTCTTTCTTTTATTGGAGAAATATATACTTTGACAGTGTTGCCAAGTTATAGATGAAAACAAAGGGTTTACATCAGTGATCAAATTATATTAAGTTTAATTCTGATAGTCACAAAAATAATGTTTCTAGTCAGCCAAATTAGGTTCTTCTGTGATTTTATTTCTGCTGCCTGTTAAGCAGTTAGTCTCTCAGGTTCAAACCAAAAAGGTTTGGAATCACTGATATTATTAATTTATTATAATTTATAATATCATTCATTTTTTAAATCAAAGTAGGATATTTATCAATGTGATAATTTGTGATTATGTGTAGTTTTTCTTGTGTTTATCCCTTGTCATGATTGTACTGCAAGAAATGAATCTTAGATCATTTGATTTGAAGATTTTCTAATCAGGCAAAATAACTATATAACTCCTTTCCAGTAATTTTGTTTCTTGCTTGTAAAAGTTTTCACATGTTGATATATATATTGTTTTCTGAACAACTGATGTTATTATTAGAGTTACTGGGTGTTTTGGTGGAATTAAAAACAATATGGTTTCATTTTCTTCTTCATATTTTATTAAATGCAAGGATATTGCTCATTATTTCAGTACAAAATATGCAAAATCAACATTCAAGTCATATATGCTAATAATGACCAATACGTATTGATACGTATCGCAATACAGACATGCCATATTGCAATATATTGCAATACGTTTTTTCCTGGCAATACTCACCCCTAATGCAGACTGGTGACCATTTCTTTTTATTTCAGGTAACAGAACATACCACTTTCAAGCTGATGACCAGACAGAAATGGAAAAGTAAGTAAATTGAAAACAAGGTATGATCAATAAAAACTCGGAATTTATCACAAAAACGACGCACAATATTTTTGTAAATACTTCAATTTTAAATGGCTAAAATGAACATTTTCAACCAAAATGATGCTTTGTTGCTTCATTGAAAATTTTTCTGTAATATATATCAGAAAATGTGAAACTCATTAACAATTTCCTTCCATCCTTGCAGTAGCCAGTTTTGTTCTGTTTGTTATTATATGTTCTTGCTTTTCATTTCTGCCAAGTTAACATCCTGATAAATTTAAGTATGAAATTCCACATTTTACATTCCCATATACAATATATGCAGGGAATACAGTGATATTGACTTCCAAGCGTCTATAGCTGAAGTGGTTTTGTGGTTTTTTATTTGTGCACACCTCGTACTTGTCTTACCTATGACTAGAGATAAAGTGTATTGATTTTTAGGCTGCGCTGGCCATGTCAGTGATAAGCTTGGCCTCATTTTGATTAAATTTCATTTAGTAGATTACATTTCAACAGAGGCAACTTTTATATTGATTCTGAGTCTTGGAGATGATGCCTGGTAAAACTTTTGAAACCCAGTGGGGAAAGACCATGTAAATTAACTGTAGTTTAATGATTTGTCATACCAAATGCATGATGTTTTTTTAAAATTAAAAATTAAAGTTTGATATTACAAAAAATGTACCTTTATCTCATTCATTCTCATAAAGATGAAGATCATTGTTTAAATGCATGCATGTTTATGATTAAGCACCTTTATGATTAAGATCTGCTGTCATATTGCTCTTTATGATTAAGATCTGCTGTCATTTGTCTCTTTATGATTAAGATCTGCTGTCATATTGCACCTTTATGATTAAGATCTGTCATATTGCCCTTTATAATTAAGATCTGCTGTTATATCACATCTTTATGATTAAGATGTGCTGTCATATTGCATCTTTATGATTAAGATCTGCTGTCAATTTGCTCTTTATGATTAAGATCTACTGTCATATTGCACCTTTATGATTAAAATCTGTCATATTGCCCTTTATAATTAAGATCTGCTGTTATATCACATCTTTATGATTAAGATGTGCTGTCATATTGCATCTTTATGATTAAGATGTGCTGTCATATTGCATCTTTATGATTAAGATCTGCTGTCATATTGCACCTTTATGATTAAGATCTGCTGTCTGCTGTCATATTGTAGCTTTATTATTAAGATCTGCTGTCATATTGCAGAAACTATCATGGCTTTCCAATTGAAGTGTGACCTAGATGGGTGTAGCTAATTGATCCATTGGTTATCCATTAGAGAATGTGTATAAAGCATCAGCAGTGAGTCATGTTGAAAGAAAAGATAACTTAAGGAAAGATGGGGAGATGGGAAAATGGTCCGCAAAAGATGGAACATGGAAGGAGAAAATGTCTGATTGTTTGATGCTTATAATATTTTGTCACCCATCAGCTATCTTCTCCCTATTACCTATGATTCCTTCTGTTTCAGAGTAGATATGGATGACCTCTCTGGAACTTAGTTATTTTGGATTTTTTTTGATTGATAATTCAAGTTTCCTGGGTTAGTGTTCATATGACTTTATTGGTAGACTACACTTGCAGCCTAAAATTCCATACAAGATGGATGGACAAACTGAAAGATGGACAGATGTCAATCCACTATAGGCAGGACTCATAACATTTGGCCAAAATTGCATTAAAAATACAGTTAGCATTACAGTACAGCTTTTATTATTAAATTACCAAACACCTTTTCCTTTTGAATACATTACAGTTCATTTTTGGTGTCCCCGAAAATAAGGTTTTACTATATCCTATAAAATAAACACAATCACATAAAATTTATAGGAAATGTAGCCATGAGAAGAGTGGTTGATTCCAAAGCCATTACAACTGTAAACTTCAAATGATCTTGACATAGATCTGAGTTATTCATGCAGGAACAGTGTATAATTCAATGACAGCCCTCAACTAACTTCACTCCAGCCTTTTACAGAATTGACCAGTTTTTGAAACCAAGGTCCCATTTATAAATACAGACAAAGTAGGACTGGGAAAACTATTGCCTCATAATTTGTTGAGATATGAGCACACAGTACTCACAAAAATAAATTTCAGTTCAGTTGTGAGGAAGGAAATTAATATATGAAGAAATAAACTATATCATGAGTTAATAAATATCAAGCATTTAATGCTGAATAAGTTACCTGTTTCTCTATTGCTTTTCCTTTCAACAGAAACAGATTTAATCTCATGATGTCCTGGCTTGAACTCGTTTGTAATTTGGACTAAAGTATTTGTGTATCACTTGTGTTTAGGATTGTTAATCAAACTGTGTCATACTGGTTTATAGGTGGACCAAATTCACTGATCTCTTCCATGTTTAGGATTTTTAATCAAAATGTGTCATACTGGTTTATAAGTGGACCAAATTCACCGATCTCCGCCATGTTTTTTGGATTTCTTGTTTTATCATTGGCAAATCAAAATTTATGCCTGCCACATCAGTGTCCTAGTGCATTTGCTGTTCAGTCAGAATCAAACAATTCAGGGGGACTAGTCTAAAGCACTGCTATCTCACCTCTGTCTGCGTGGGTTCGAGTGTCGGATCAGGCCAATGTGGGTATGTGAAGAAGCTTGCCAGTAGCCTCTCGTGGATGGGTGGTTCTTTCCGGGTTCCTCCTCCACCATTAATACTAACCGCCATGTACAGCCTATAATGTGCCAAAAAATGGCATTAAACCATAAAAAACAAACAAAACAATCAAGTGAGTCACACAGAATAGTCCATCCATTGCTTGAGAGTTTAGTCCAATCTGAACATACCTAAAGTTTATCTATAGTAATGGTCTATTTTGTAGTTAGGCAGAATGATAGATGAATCCAGGATTTTCTGGTTTATGCATTTATATTAAATCATTTAAAATTAAATAGATTAAAGATAGAAAGAAACTGGATTATAAATTTGAAATTAAACTGAAATTAAAGTTACTCAAGCAATTGCTTATTTCAGTTTATACTTTTCCGTGATCAGATTTGTATTTATAATGGTTGTTTCAGGTGGATATCAGTATTAAGTAACGCTAAGGAAGAAGTTCTTCTGAAGGCATTCCAGGACAACAGCACCTCACAGACGATGAACCAGAGTGTGCGTGAGCTGACCCAAAGCATCATCGAGAGAATCAAACAACTGCCAGGCAACGGGGTCTGCTGCGACTGTGGAGCACCAGGTCAGTAGATGGAAACCAACTGGCTCTCATCTTCTGTGTATTATGAATCTATGTAAGCCTGTCATATGTCTTTGTTATAGCAGTATTCTTGTGTTATTTAAGCACTGTGGTAATGAAACAGTTAAAAACATTCAAATGCATGTATTGTTAAATATCTGCTTTATCTGAACATTAACTACTTGTGAGATTTGTCAACCGTCAGGAATTTGGCTGGAATTTTACAACTCTCGATAGCTAATCAGTCATTCCTGCCACATGCAAAAAGATCGGGAATTCCCAAATTCTGAATTGGCTTAAATCTGGAAGTGCTAGTCATGGTATCAGCAGTAGTGCTAGTCACAACATTGGTTTAACTATATCCAATTGGTACAGTTTGCCCTGTAGCAAGCATCTTAATGTGTTTTAATCTATAATTATAACAGAAGTTTTTCAAATGCATGTCAAGAACTGGATCAAAGATTTTCATTAAGATGATATTATAAATGGGTCAGTGTTGTCAGAAGTACCCAGGAACAGTGTTGGGCCTAAAACCGAGTTCAAAATTGGGTGGAATCGTTAAATGTATAGGTCTTTTTTTTTTAAAACACTTGACTTGCTAGTTGATCCCAGTGAGGCATTGTTTTTACAAAAAACTTGATATGTTTTAAAACAGCAAACAATGTTGGCTATTTTCGGAATAGACGAGTACAGCAATTTGTGAGATAATGAAAGATTATTATATATCATACTTTACGGATATTTGCTTGATTTCATAACTTTTCCATACATGCATCACCACCACTAATTAGATGAACCAGTCACATGTAGTCATAAATATTCATGTGTACCTTCTACAGAAAAAGCTTTGGATAAATTTGAGTGAATTTGTTCCATTTGGTGTGATTTAAAACCTTGGTATTTGTTCCATTTAGTGTGATTGTAAACATTATTTGTAGATTTGATGTGGTTTTTAACCTTGTTATTTGTTTGATTTTAAACCTTGTTATTTACTCCATTTGGTGTGAGTTTAATCTGTATTATTTGTTCCATTTGGTGTGATATTAAACCTTGTTATTTTTGTTCCATTTGGTGTGATTTTAAACCTTGTTATTCGTTTATCAGTTTTATTAAATTCTAATTCACAGTCCTGTTTGGAACTTTTGTTCTTCATTTTCACAGGTCTCTGTGATTTCGTTTACATTGTTTCTTCTGTCACTCATCTTCTGGATTAATACCATTTTGTACAGTTTGAATGTCTTCACCACCAGGGTAAAAGAAATATATTCACAAATAGTGAAATTTAGTTTGGAATACATCAAAAATTGACTTTGCATTCAGCTGTCAAAGATAAATGTAGATCATTCTTTTCATGGAAGACACAAAAGTGACACAGCATCCTATCTTGACAAAAAGCCATAAGAACAAGTCATGTTTGAGTATATCAGTAGTTAGAACTGCAGATATATTTATACATGTATATTATGTAAATAGTTGGTTTTAGTTTTAATTTTCCACTGATTCAGTACCGACCATGTAAGTGGATGGAGCTAAAGTCAAGGTATTTTTCATTAATTATTTTCAAAATTCACTAATATTTTATCCCTCTTTTCACTAAATGCGAATCTGTAGGGTTGTCAGATCTAATTATTTTACATTTTGCATCAGAAATGTTGCAGGTTTTATTATTATTAAAATGTGCTAAATTGTCTTTTAATAGCAGTAAAACATCACCTTCTCATACTTGCTGTCCATTATGCTTTTGATGTAACTAATTATGTATTATACTCACCTTGTATAGATAATGCTTCTTTCATTAACTATACTCATTATCTAAATCTGAGATTATTCTATAAGAATATGGTAATTTTATATTTGTCCATCCTATAATTAAATGTACATTCCTTATTTTCTATTTATAGCAAGTGTATATGACACATTTAAAAAAATGTCAGTGGGTTTCTTCAATTTGAAGTCTCAAAGTTTCATTATATAATAATATTAATAATAATAATAATAATAATAATAATAATAATAATAATAATATTGACTTTCTATACCACCTAATTTTTGAAAGCTCTAAGCGCTTTACACCATCAGTAATGTTATGATTACAGAAAAACAAGTAACAAAAACCATAAAATTGGATAACATTAAAAAAAAAATAGATATATATTTCTCTGTTCAACCCATCTTAGTTTTATCCTTAACCTAAATTGGATCTCATCCCATCTTTGGACTTCAAATATGTGCAGTTTCATTTTATAAAAGCTTCTGTGGTTGTTGCAGTGGTAAATGCATTATTCTTTTCTGTCCCCTTGTGAGTGTAGTTGCAGATTTACTTCTCTTTCTTGTTGTGGAGAATGTTTTATGTCCACTATCAATGGCTATGGTGCCCCGAGTGGTCTAAAGCGCTCTCTGTTACAGATCACTGCCATCTCACCTCAGTCTGTGTGTGATTGAGTCTCAGATTTGGCCAATGTGGGTCTAATGGGTCAGTAGTTCTTTCCAAGGGGTTCCCGGGTTCTTCCTCCACTATAAATACTGGTCGCCATGTATAACCTATTGTGTGCTGAAAAATGGCGTTAAATCCTACAACAGCAACTATCAATTACTTTAGGACAGACCTTTCTAACACTCATCTCCTCTAAAGGTTCTGCCAGTGACTTCCATTGGTCTGATCTCATCTGGTATTTTGAGAGACTAGTATTTAGCTCACTTTATCTGGATGGAATCTTTTGTGTGTTCTTTGGCATTTTCAAACCATCCACATGAAACTTTACTGATGCTTCCTTTGAAAATCTTTCCTTACAGACACTTTTCCTGCTGTCCTTTGCCTCACTAAGGAGAAGGATTGTGCTTCATACATTGTAAGACAAAAAGGGTTGTTTAAGGTTCAATGGTGATTATGATCTGGCTTTCCTTTGTCAACCTTGGTTTTGGGTATCTGAGTGCTTGCCTTTACTGGTCTCTATACTGATCACTGCTGTCTCAGCTCTGTTTGCATGGATTTGAATCTCAGGATATGGTTATATGAGAAAGCTTACCAGTACCTTCCCACGGATTGGTGATTATTGTCAGGATTTTCCAAGGCTCTTCCTGCACCAGTTATACTAGCCACCATGTATAGCCTATTGTGTGCTGAAAAATGGCATTAAACCCAAATCAAAAGCAGTAACCAACCTCGGTTCCTGGTTAAGAATCAGTTTCCCTCACTAGTTCTCGCTTTGACTTCTTCAGAAGAGCAATGAAGGGTCATAAGCATCTGTTGCTACCTATTAATTGTTCCATTGATATTTTGACATCCACAATTTATAGGTTGATTGCTGTGATTATCAATAGAGATTACATGCACCTCACTGAGAATGGCCTTTCCTTCTTGAGAATTAAAGTCTATGAAGTTAGGTCCGTCATTATATATTGGGCCTATTTGACTCGTTCATCTATGGCTAGGTCTGTTGCTATATATTTGACCGATTTTGGCGTTTGGTGATTCATGCTATCTTTTCATTATTTTTCTTTCAACCTTTGGAGCAAAACAGCGAAGGCATTTTTTGTTGGGTCTTAAAGTAACAGCACAAATATGGCCTAGACCTTCTGCCAGCTTCCAGTAGTGAACACGCCTACCATAAACCTATTTACAATAGTTTTTAATACCATAGTTGTTGAGGTTTTCAGCCTCTGACCTGAGCCTGGTAAATTTGGCAATATATTTGTATCTGGTGCTGTATTACTGTAATTAAAATTTAATCTAATTATGTTATACTTACCTGGTACTGCTATTAAAATGTAATCTAATTATGTTATACTTACCTGGTACTGCAATTAAAATGTAAATTTATTTATGTTATACTTACCTGGTACTGCAATTAAAATGTAAATTTAATTATGTTATACTAACCTGGTACTGCTGTTAAAGTTTAGTGTCTGGGGTGAATCTAATTATATTTTACTTACCTGGTACTGTTTATATAATGTAGTGTTTAAGGTAAATTTAATTATATTATAATTACATGGAACCGTTGCAAAGATTCAATTTTCCCACTGTTTTAGTGGCCTGGTGGTTGGAGCATCCGCCTTGGATGCAGAATGTCACCGGTTCAGTCCTGGCTGAGTAATACCAAAGACTGATAAAAATGGTACTTGCTTAGTGTTAAAACTGGTCGGCCTGCTGTCAGGATAAAGTGACTGGGTGGAACATCATGCAACATGTTTGCAGCATGATGTCTCAGTGCTAGACATCACTTTAAACTGTCACACTGCACGCATCGTAGCAATATGACTGAAGAAATTTAAGGCAGCATTAAAAAACTAACTTAACACACACATGCACATATTCATTACTCCCACCCTGCTTATATGTCCTATACTCTAGGTCCAAGTTAAAAAAGGGATAGTTTTCTGTATATTAGATATGATGCATGGGTCAGATTGTCAACTTGTTCTTTTCAAGTTTATATACCTTTAAATATTTTATTCAGATTTGCATTTCCTTATTTAGGCCTATTTAATTTGTATTCTTTTCCTTCTCTCAAGTAACAGAATTAAAATTATCGTCATTTTTATATGAAAACTATATTTTTAGATACAAGAAAATATTGCACGTGTGAAGTGGAAACATTTTGTATTATCACTAGATATTTTTCAGTCATGACTGTACCATGTTTCCACTTGTGAAGTAGAAACAGTTTGTATTATCACTAGAGATTTTTCAGTCATGACCATACCATGTTTCCACTTGTGAAGTGGAAACATTTTGTATTATCACTAGAGATTTTTCAGTCATGACCATACCATGTTTCCACTTGTGAAGTGGAAACATTTTGTATTATCATTAGAGATTTTTCAGTCATGACCATACCATGTTTCCACTTCACTCATTAAATATTTCCTCATAACCACTCAAAAAATATCCACCATTTAGCTAGATGTTAGAAAGAGAATGTTTAGAAATTATATGAGATACACGGACAGTACCATGATTTACATCTTGTATTTGCAAAGATTCACTGTGCTGATCTTAGTTTTTTTTCATTTGAAAATTTAGGACTGTTAAATTAAGCATGACCATTAAATTTAGGGCTATAATGGATTATGGATGGGCAGTGAATTTAGGGTTGTGTATTGGATTATGGACTGTTTAATCGATTTAAGGCTGTGTATTGAACAATGGATTGTTTAATTGATTTAGGGCTGTGTATTGGATTATGGATTGTTTAGTGGATGTCCATTCGATTTAGTACTGTATTGAATTGAGATTTAAGAATTATCTGTTAGCATCGCTTATAAAATATATTAATAAACGATTTATTTTTAATTATTCTGGATGATGTTAATTGAAGCAAATAATACCAATGTGTTGTCTAATGTAATTGCAGGTCCAGAATGGCTGTCAACCAATCTAGGTGTCCTGATTTGTTTAGAATGCTGTGGAATTCATCGACAGCTGGGTGTTCATGTATCCAGAACTCAGAGTATTGTTATTGACCAATTAGGCACAACACAATTATTGGTAAGCAGTTTGATGGATGTTCATATTACAATTATTGGCTATCAAACTTTCAAATTTACATTTTCTGTTTGCAGTCAAGTACATGTAAGATGAACTGATACTAGCATTTGCTTTATTTTTGTTTCTTTTAATCCCATAATTCCATTTTGAGAACAGATTGTATAGATGTTACAGTGACATCTGTGAGAGTATTCATATTTGGAATAAGGTCATGTTGCAAAATAATTGCCATATATTTACGGTGGATTCATGCATTAAAGTAGCTACCATATGCAGAGATTTGGTTGTCTCATTAGATGTCAAGACCATGTACACATCAAACATAGCAGGTGTGGTACAATCAAAACATGCCTCATTTCAACAGATTTGATCTGTCATAGCAAGTTTGGTGCAGCCAAAACATACATCAGTTCAACACAGATTTGATCTGTTATAGCATGTTTGGTGCAACCAAAACATACCTCAGTTCAACACAGATTTGATCTGTCATAGCAAGTTTGGTGCAGCCAAAACATACATCAGTTCAACACAGATTTGATCTGTCATAGCAAGTTTGGTGCAACCAAAACATACCTCAGTTCAACACAGATTTGATCTGTCATAGCATGTTTGGTGCAATAAAAACTTACCTCAGTTCAACACAGATTTGATCTATTATAGCATGTTTGGTACAACCAAAAGATACTTCAGTTCAACACAGATTTGATATGTCATAGCAAGTTTGGTGCAGCCAAAAGATACCTCATTTCAACACAGATTTGATCTGTCATAGCATATTTGGTGCAATCAAAACATACCTCAGTTCAAGGGGCCTTGAGTAGCCAAGTGGTCTAAAGCGCTTTCCGTTACAGAATCACTGCCATCTCACTTCTGTCTGCATGGGTTTGAGTCTTAGATTCGGCCAATGTGGGTATGTGAGAAAGTTTGTCAGTAGCTTCACGTGGGTCGGTGGTTTTCCCCAGGTTCTTCCTCCACCATCAATACTGGTCGCCATTTATAGCCTATCATGTGCTGAAAAATGGCATTAAACCCTAAAACAACAACCTCAGTTCAACACAGATTTGATATATCAGCATTATTTTTCTAGATTCATCATTCCACCTACGAACTTCACCTCAGTCTACATTATATTCTTAACAAATGGCAAGGTTACCAAATAATCCTCTTTCTTTCTTAGAGGACTGTCTTTCAAAACATTCTAGCAGATGACTTACTTTGCTATTGAATTTGCACAAGCTGATACAAGACTGCAGGCACTACATCCATTCAGTGTGGTACAGTTTAACCATTTTCTCCCTCAGATATATTCCCTATAAATAATGATGCTAGGGATATAAGTCTATTAGTCAAATCCAGCCCTACTTTGTAGATGAAAATTTGACTTTTCTGTCCAGCTAATATAGAAAAAGGGCAATAACATTTGCCCATTACCTCCCCTTGCCACCACCATCTGTTGCTGCTAGTTTGAAAGATTTAGTTTCTGTACAACATTGTATGAGACACCTCTTGTGAATTCAAACCAAACTGTGTTAAATTCATGCCGTACAGAAAAGATTTTATATTTATTTGTATTAGTGTTCATTCTTAAACAATGTTAAATATTACAACAAAGCACTGAAATAAAAAAGAAAGAGTTAATGAGTTAAAGCTTCCATAAAATGTTTAGCAGGAGCTTTTGAAGTACTTGAAAGTACACTAACACAATTAGCACTTCATTCACATAGAAAACATGAACAGGACTGGAAGCATTAGGGGCAAAAGTTTATTTATTTGAAAATGTTTACAACTACTGCTGCAGTAAACTTTGCTGTCTCTGTAATTAAGTAATTGTGTGGTGATTTTAGTTTTCACTTATAGTACTTTTGACTATTCAATTGTGTAAATTGGGCACAGACATGACCTTTAGTAGAATGTGATTTAAAAGATGGTGTAAATTGGGCACATACATGACCTTTAGTAGAATGTGATTTAAAAGATGGTGTAAATTGGGCACAGACATGACCTTTAGTAGAATGTGATTTAAAAGATGGTGTAAATTGGGGACAGACATGACCTTTAGTAGAATGTGATTTAAAAGATGGTGTAAATTGGGGACAGACATGACCTTTAGTGGAATGTGATTTAAAAGATGGTGTAAATTGGGGACAGACATGACCTTTAGTAGAATGTGATTTAAAAGATGGTGTAAATTGGGGACAGACATGACCTTTAGTGGAATGTGATTTAAAAGATGGTGTAAATTGGGGACAGACATGACCTTTAGTAGAATGTGATTTAAAAGATGGTGTAAATTGGGGACAGACATGACCTTTAGTAGAATGTGATTTAAAAGATGGTGTAAATTGGGGACAGACATGACCTTTAGTGGAATGTGATTTAGAAGATGGTGTAAATTGGGGACAGACATGACCTTTAGTAGAATGTGATTTAAAAGATGGTGTAAATTGGGGACAGACATGACCTGTAGTGGAATGTGATTTAAAAGATGGTGTAAATTGGGGACAGACATGACCTTTAGTAGAATGTGATTTAAAAGATGGTGTAAATTGGGGACAGACATGACCTTTAGTAGAATGTGATTTAAAAGATGGTGTAAATTGGGGACAGACATGACCTTTAGTGGAATGTGATTTAAAAGATGGTGTAAATTGGGGACAGACATGACCTTTAGTAGAATGTGATTTAAAAGATGGTGTAAATTGGGGACAGACATGACCTGTAGTGGAATGTGATTTAAAAGATGGTGTAAATTGGGGACAGACATGACCTTTAGTAGAATGTGATTTAAAAGATGGTGTAAATTGGGGACAGACATGACTTTTAGTAGAATGTGATTTAAAAGGTGGTGTAAATTGGGGACAGACATGACCTTTAGTGGAATGTGATTTAAAAGATGGTGTAAATTGGGGACAGACATGACCTTTAGTAGAATGTGATTTAAAAGATGGTGTAAATTGGGGACAGACATGACCTTTAGTAGAATGTGATTTAAAAGGTGGTGTAAATTGGGCACAGACATGACCTTTAGTAGAATGTGATTTAAAAGAAGAGCAGCATTTTTTATAATTACAGGATCATTTCAGATTAAAAATTTTGATCACAAGAAGAAAGCAATAATATTTGTCATTTTTATGATTAATAAATGTTATGTATTTTCAGTGGTTGATTATTATGATTTAAATAAATACCAGTTGTATGCAAGACATTAGTTTAATCAATTATATCTTTGATAGATTAAATACAAATATTTCTTTTCCAGATATTGAGCATGATAGGTAATGACAACTTCAATGAAGTTTTAGAGGCCAGATTAGACCATTCCATAAAACCTCAACCTAATAGTCCCATGTAAGTCTCTCTCTCTCTCTCTCTCTCTCTCTCTCTCTCTCTCTCTCTCTCTCTCTCTCTCTCTCTCTCTCTCTCTCTCTCTCTCTCTCTCTCTCAGTATTATTTATGTTGACTCAGCTGAATCCTATTTGTTGTGTCTATGTATGACAAAATGTAGGTATTACTTTTTGTCTCACCGATGTATTGTTGGACAAGACATGTATTATTTTTTTCATGCCTCTAAATGATGTGTTACCTTTTTTCCATGCCTCTAAATGATGTGTTACCTTTTGTCATGCCTCTAAATGATGTGTTACCTTTTGTCATGCCTCTAAATGATGTGTTACCTTTTGTCATGCATCTAAATGATAAGATGTGTTACCTTTTGTCATGCATCTCAATGATAAGATGTGCTACCTTTTGTCATGCATCTCAATCATAAGATGTGTTACCTTTTGTCATGCCTCTAAATGATGTGTTACCTTTTGTCATGCCTCTAAATGATGTGTTACTTTTTGTCATGCATCTAAATGATAAGATGTGTTACCTTTTGTCATGCATCTCAATGATAAGATGTGCTACCTTTTGTCATGCATCTCAATCATAAGATGTGCTACCTTTTGTCATGCCTCTAAATGATGTGTTACCTTTTGTCATGCATCTAAATCATTAGATGTATTTCCTTTTGTCATGCATCTCAATCATAAGATGTATTTCCTTTTGTCATGCATCTTAATGATAAGATGTGCTACCTTTTGTCATGCATCTCAATGATAAGATGTGCTACCTTTTGTCATGCATCTTAATGATAAGATGTGCTACCTTTTGTCATGCATCTTAATGATAAGATGTGCTACCTTTTGTCATGCATCTTAATGATAAGATGTGCTACCTTTTGTCATGCATCTAAATGATAAGATGTGTTACCTTTTGTCACGCATCTCAATCATAAGATGTATTTCCTTTTGTCATGCATCTTAATGATAAGATGTGTTACCTTTTGTCATGCATCTCAATGATAAGATGTGTTACCTTTTGTCATGCATCTAAATGATAAGATGTGCTACCTTTTGTCATGCATCTCAATGATAAGATGTATTTCCTTTTGTCATGCATCTAAATCATAAGATGTGCTACCTTTTGTCATGCATCTTAATGATAAGATGTGTTACCTTTTGTCATGCATCTCAATGATAAGATGTGCTACCTTTTGTCATGCATCTAAATCATAAGATGTATTTCCTTTTGTCACGCATCTCAATCATAAGATGTATTTCCTTTTGTCATGCATCTTAATGATAAGATGTGTTACCTTTTGTCATGCATCTCAATGATAAGATGTGTTACCTTTTGTCATGCATCTAAATGATAAGATGTGCTACCTTTTGTCATGCATCTAAATGATAAGATGTGTTACCTTTTGTCACGCATCTCAATCATAAGATGTATTTCCTTTTGTCATGCATCTTAATGATAAGATGTGTTACCTTTTGTCATGCATCTAAATGATAAGATGTGTTACCTTTTGTCATGCATCTAAATGATAAGAAGTGTTACATTTTGTCACGCCTTTGTGTTTCAGAACATTAGTATTACTTTTTTGTCATGCCATTGACAGACTAGACATATTGTAATGTTGATAAACCATAAAACCTGAACAAATATTAATTAATATTTTCCTGCCCAACTCTTATATGCATTTAAAAGATAGATTTATTTTAGTGTCCAACACTTGTAGACACAAAAATGTGAAGACATAATACCATGTCTGTAAACTGTTATGATTGTTTTTATGTTACATATTTTCTGATTTCTCTGTCTTTAAATAAAGGTAAATAAAGACTCATAATTCATTAGCTGCTTTGAGTTTACCATGAATTCTATAGTGTACAGTACTTACACAATGCAAATCATGCAATGCATCACTTCAGTGTTTGTTTGTTCCTAAAAATATTTAGAGCAGGTTTTTCTTAATTTGTCATTTTTCTAATTCTAAATTAAATCCTTCCAGATCACATTTGGCTATATGCCATTGCTGTTTTTTTTGTTTGCTTTGTTTCAGTTGCTAAAGATGGTACCATTTTTCTTGTGATACAAGTGACAAATATTCGATGAATATATATATATATATATATATATATATATATATATGCACTCAAAATCATATATTCACATTACTCACTAAGTTGTTAGTTGTTAAAGAGTTACCATCATATAAGTTAAAATTCATAATATAGTTCATCATTTATGTATTTTAGTTTTGCATTTCGGCATAACATACTGGGGAAAAAAAATTGATTAAAAAAAATCTACTTTTGATTTTGGCAAGTTGATTGTATTGGTGGCTTCTTTTGATTATTGTTGGTGGATTTGTTGTCTTTCATTATCCAACAGAAATCCAGGCCTGTTAATTGTTAAAACTAAAAACTGGCTTTGGTAAAGAGGGAATTTGTCCCAAAAAAATCAATGCAGGTTCCCATTCGTTTAGATAATATTAATCATTGTAGCCCTTTGGGTGTCTTCTATAGAGAGGTCTTGCCACAGAAGTTTCATTATTTCTGGCTTTCTTACAGGAAAGAACGAGAAGAATTTATCCAGGCCAAATATGTACAGCATCGCTTTGCGATTCAGACATGCACCGATACATCAGAGTTACTTCAGGACTTGAGGCTAGCGATAGAAGGTCGCGAGATTCAAGCATTGTTACAAGTCTATGCAGAGGGTCTTGACCTGATGACGGCACTTCCAGACTTGGTCAGTAGCATTGCCCTGCAAATTCTGTACAAGATGATGCTTTGTAATAAAAATGGTATTGAAAGCATGTTTATTTTTGTCATCACTGCATGCAACCTTTTGGAATATTCTGAAGGATACAAAATGTCATATATGTAGATAAACTATTTTCTGTGACAGATTGCTTCAGATCAATAGCGTGTACACTCCATCTGATCACTAGCGTGTACACTCCATCTGATCACTAGCATGTACACTTCATCTGATCACTATTTTGTACACTCCATCTGATCACTTGTGTGTACACTCCACCATCTGATCACTAGCGTATACACTCCATCTGATCACTGGCATGTACACTCCACCATTGATAAATTTCTATTGGATAACTTATGAACCTTCTTTTAAATTTAATTTTAACTACATTTTTTTTACATAGAAAATACCAGAAGAATTGCCTTATTTACTGATTGTGAAGAAAATTTTGATTTAAGTGGGTAAGCAAAACCTGATATAGTTCTCAATTTATTGTCAAAAATGTTGGGTTGAGCACAGAAATTTGAATCATCATCATAAGATTTTTTGCTTTTTCTTCGGCCTATACATTTTGCTACATTTTCTTTTAAGAAAACATTATTTTTATCACTGTAAATGACAATACTAAATATAATTTGGACCAGTGAAAATCTCACATGGTCTGCTAGTGGCAACATTTGAAAAAAATAGTAATGTAATAAGTTTTGTTCTGTGAAATTTGTGCATTGGTTGTATTTTAATTTGTTTTCAGTGTAATCATAATAGAATGCAGTATGCCTTTCTGTATTTAAATGTGAATTACTTGTTGTGTTGTTGCTCTCAGTTAAAAGTAGACCTGATTTGTATTTTGCTAATTATGTCTTTGGATTATCTTGCTAATTATGTCTTTGGATTATATTGCTAATTATGTATTTGGATTATATTGCTAATTATGTATTTTTATTATCTTGCTAATTATGTCTTTGGATTCTATTGCTAATTCTGTCTTGGTATCATCTTGCTAATTATGTCTTGGTATTATCTTGCTAATTATGTATTTGGATTATATTGCTAATTATGTCTTGGTATTATCTAGGTAATTATGTCTTGGTATTATCTAGCTAATTATGTCTTGGTATCATCTTGCTAATTATGTATTTGGATTTTATTACTAATTATGTCTTTGTATTATCTGCCTAATTATGTCTTTGTATTATCTTGCTAATTATGTCTTTTGTATCAATCAGACAAGGAATAAAACAAAAGTTAAAAGGAATGCAAATCCTAAGTATGTAAGAGCTAGTAGTCATGGAATAAAACAGCAGTTAAAATGACCTTAAATTATCCTTTCCATTCACATGTTATCAACGGTAGCAAGGCAACTCAAAAGGAATGCTCATTCAATTCAAAGCTTTGTTTGATAGGTACAGTTATTTATGGAAAAGCAAGTTACACAATTTGTACTGAACTTAAAATTCCTGAATTGGCATTCAAAAATAAGCAGATGTTTTATTATTACTTGCATCATTATTTCAGTGAAAATCAATTTGATAAAGTTCAGTTTTATTGTTGACAGATCTTTCATGAAATAAATGCCTCTACCATTTGAACTAAATCAATCTTGGTTTTTTGGGAAAAATGTAATGACATAATACACAATGTTTGGCAGGTAGACAATGAGGCTCATGTACTTGATGTGTTGAGACATCTTGGAGTTATGCTTTTAACAATATTTCATAGATTGGTTATCTTGAAAATAATAATTTATATCAGAAGTGAACAGTTTCATTAAGTTAAATTAATTAAATTTCTATTTATTGGCAATTATTCCCAATGAATTTTAAAATGAGCATTCAGCCTGTTTCATCATCTGACTTAGTGTAAATAATTTTCCTCCTGTCCTGTGTTCCAACTCATTTTTATTATGCTTCTTTGGACTGGTACTCCAGTTCCCCTCCAGTCTACTTCTGCCTCCATTCTTTACTTTTCTCATCTTCCAGAGACTCAAGACCAACCTCATTAGGTATTTTCCTCTGTCTCCTACAGTTCCTCTGGTCCCTGAAAGCTTCCTGTTCTGAAGCTCTTTTGTAATTCCCAGAATAACAAGCTTTCTGCCAATTGTGAATGATGTTGGAGTAGCTTATCTTCCCTTATAATCCTGTAATAATATTTAGCGACAACTGACGTTTAGATCTCACGATAATAGACTTAAGTTTGCAATTTCAATGGTAGCCACGCCTTACTAAAGTCAGAGTGGAGTTAATGTTGATTCATCCCTGATTCACATAATTAGTTGACACTGCCCCCCTCCCCAGCAGTCTGTCAAGGGTGAATTTACGACTCCCACTTAATGTTCCTTTGATCCAAACACAGGATTTCATCACTTACCTATGAACCAATAAGGTGTTAATCATACATTCCTATGACCATGTTAAATAACTGGCTTAACACCTTATGGTTTACAGGACTGACCTTCGTACATTTATGACGCAAAATTATTAGCCTCAGATTCTAGCATGCAATCTGGTTATTGTTCCTTATGTGACAATGGTTAAAATCGTTGATATTTACATCAAAGAGAATGAAACTGGTAACATGATGCTGTAAAATGACTAATATTACCCCATCAAATATTTAGAGTTCTTGCATCTATGGACTTCAAATAATGCAGATTAGTGTTAGCATATATCAATTCCAAGAAAATAATTATACCATATTTTCTGGCCTATAAGTCTATACTTTTTTTACTTGAAAGTCAGGTCTTCGTCTTGTACTCCAAAAATCGACTTATATATGGATTGTGTCATTGAAATTGCATCGACTTAGTTTTTATAAGTTACGTTCGTAACTACTGGTAATAAAATGAACTACAACATGGATGTGCTTTCATTTATAATAAAACAAGCATGGACTGTGTATTCAGCTGTGTTAATTGATAACAGAATATAGCAGTGATTTGTTAAGAAGTAAAATCACAAGCATGTTAACATCGGTAATGCAGTTTCACGATTGCCGGTAATATTGAATATCATGCAACAATACCATTACTAGTGTAAAATATGAAGTCAAGATATTGACCTGACCTTGTCTTATATTCTGAATCAACTTATATATGAATGAATGATGGAAAATTTACAACATTGGAGAATTCAACTTTTACTCCGAATTGACTTATAGGCCGTAAAATATGGTATATGCTTAGTGTAAGCTCATGTCCAATTCAGGAAAAAAATTATATATCATATGCTTAGTGTTAACACATGTCCAGTTCAGGACAATAATTGTATATTCTTATTATTAGCACATGTCCAGTTCAGGAAAATAATTATATATGCTTAGTGTTAGCACATGTCAAATTCAGGAAAATAATTATATATTCTTATTATTAGCACATGTCCAATTCATTAAAATAATTATATTTGCTTAGTGTTAGCACATGTCCAATTCATTAAAATAATTTGCTTAGTGTTAGCACATGTCCAATTTAGGAAAATAATAGAGTAATACATTTTTTGTTTATATATAAATTACTATGAACATTTCATGTTAGGTATTTGTTTTATTTATTATAGGTTTTTTTCCCCTTTAGATCAGTGTATTATACAATAATGTATTTCACAGGCAAATGGGGATACTGCACTTCACCTAGCCATAAGAATTGAGGAGGGTTCAACGTTGCCATTAGTAGATTTCCTTGTACAGAACTGTAACTTGTAAGTAATTCATGTTTGACTGAATTTCAGTGGAATTTTGTCAGTGGTACTATGTTCATTGAATGCGTAACTTCCTCCAGGGCACATGCAGGACAAGTAATATTTTGAGTCATGCCCTATTGATGTAATTTAATCGGTCAAACCGTGACATGAGCCATATGTTGCCCCATTGTGCTGTATATGACAGATTATGCTTGAATTTAAAAATGGTGTCAGTATTAACCATTTGCATAATGACCTGTGAGGCATTGTTACAGTAGAAATCGGTGTCAGTATTAACCATTTGCATAATGACCTGTGAGGCAGTGTTACAGTAGAAATCGGTGTCAGTATTAACCATTTGCATAATGACCTGTGAGGCAGTGTTACAGTAGAAATCGGTGTCAGTGTTAACCATTTGCATAATGACCTGTGAGGCAGTGTTACAGTAGAAATCGGTGTCAGTGTTAACCATTTGCATAATGACCGGTGAGGCAGTGTTACAGTAGAAATCGGTGTCAGTGTTAACCATTTGCATAATGACCTGTGAGGCAGTGTTACAGTAGAAATCGGTGTCAGTGTTAACCATTTGCATAATGACCGGTGAGGCAGTGTTACAGTAGAAATCGGTGCACGCATTTATAGGTCTTCTTTGGCTGGTCAGTGTAATCAAACCTTAGATCTGATATTCATCTGTTTAGGAGAAACCATCCTATGTTACTCGATTTTTATGACATTGTCAGAGGCTTGACAAGTTCCAGAGGATGCTCCTGGGTTCTTCCTCCATTAAAAATACTGTCTGCCATGTATAGTCTATTGTGGCGTTAAACTCAACAACAATAAGAACAACAACCTGTGCACTAAAAAGCAATATGAAAATGGAACTTTTCTTCCTTTGGCTAATTTGAAAATCTTGCTGCTCAGGAATATGAGTCATAGTACTTAGAATTTAAAAAGATTTTTAAAAATCTTAACTGGAATTTCTGAATTTTTTTGGGGGACAGCCTGTTCCATTTAGGGCCTACACAGAGATGCTTATCCCTCCGTCATGTGATCAAATCAACCCTTTAAATTGACATTCTGGACTATTGGCCTGGTACCATTTTTATATCATTTTGCTGACAAAACAACATGTAAAATTTAGTAGTCTATTCTACTTTTATAACCTTTAACTGACATTATGGAAAATGACATACTTTACAAGTTGTTTATAAAGCATGTCAGATACTTAACAAAATTAAACAATGGTTACATAGATGGTTATGTTTTATAATGGAATCCTTGCATATCTCTTTTCAGAAATTGTTTATCAAGACCTAATAAGAATGGTGATACAGTGCTGCATTTATGTGCTCAATACAATCAAACAGAATGTATGAAATGTATCCTACGTACAAAACCAGATTTAATCTCTTTAAAGAATGCACAGGGCCAGACAGCAATGGATGTTGCAGTGGCGACAAATAACCAGATCTGTGCAGAACTGGTAAGGATATTAACATGTTGACCTATGATGGGAAATACCATATTATACATGATATCATGAATTCATATGTGTGGTCCTAGAAGATTCAGGGTCTAATCTGTTCATTGTACTCAAGTGACATGGTTTTGTGTGAATTAAGTGTGGAATTGAGTCAGTTTGTCGTTGTAAGTAACATGATTCCATAATTTTGTGCAAAAAACAAAAAGACTTGAGGCCTATATCATCAGATGTGAAAGGTTTTTAATGCCTTGCTATATCAATGGAAAAGGCATTTAGTGTTACTAGACCCCCCTGTCACATCTTGTCATATGTATGGTGAAGGCATATGGTGTTACTAGACCCCCCCATCACATCCTGTTATATGTATGGTGAAGGCATATGGTGTTACCTAGGCCCCTTTGTCTTGTCAATGAGTAATATTGTTTCAAGTTTTGATGATATCATGGATTCCATCACATTTGATATGAGGCTTTAAATTGAGAAGACCTAGGTTCAATTTGATTTTCACCATTCATCAACAGAATTTGATGGAGTTGTGGCTATTTCTTACTGACAACTTTTTCCTTAACTGCATCAGAATTTTGTTTCCAATCAATAGTTTTTTGAAGAATTTCATGGACTGTTACAAAATTTAATCCTTTTCATTTTTAACAGCAGATGTGTCTGGCAAATTTTTGCACTGTTAAAGTGCATTATTCTAACACAAGCCCTATTTGTCTCTCTATAAACACATGGCAAGAAGTGGGTATGTATCATACACCATAATACATGACTACTTACTATGCTGTGTGTCACCAAGAGCATTCCATGGTATGCAGTCACACATGTGCAGCTGTTGGTTGTGGAAGTTGTTGAATGATTGATATGTAATTACATTGTTGAATGATTGATATGTAATTACATAGTTGAATGATTGATATGTAATTACATTGTTGAATGATTGATATGTAATTACATTGTTGAATGATTGATATGTAATTACATAGTTGAATGATTGATATGTAATTACATTATTGAATGATTGATATGTAATTACATTGTTGAATGATTGATATGTAATTACATTGTTGAATGATTGATATGTAATTACATTGTTGAATGATTGGTATGTAATTACATTGTTGAATGACTGATATGTAATTACATGGTTGAATGATTGATATGTAATTACATTGTTGAATGATTGATATGTAATTACATTGTTAAATGATTGATATGTAATTACATTGTTGAATGATTGATATGTAATTACATGGTTGAATGATTGATATGTAATTACATAGTTGAATGATTGATATGTAATTACATTGTTGAATGATTGATATGTAATTACATTGTTGAATGATTGATATGTAATTACATTGTTGAATGATTGATATGTAATTACATTGTTGAGGTGGGTGCTTAAATACTAGAAAGTCTTCTCTGTTGATTTACATAAACTTTTTTTATGTTTTATTATTTTATCACAATCAACTATAATGACTTCAAAATTGGCATTTCAGCAGATAAATGTTTTTTTTTAGTTTGAATGTTTTTAGCATGACAGGTCTTAGACTTATGGGATGGTCTGTCATCCATCCAGCATTTAGCATGAATTACTTATCACTACTTCTCCTTAACTACATGTAGGATTGCCATGAAACCTTAGACCTAATTTCATCCCATGCTCTAGGTGATCCCAAATGAAAATGATGTCCGTCAGACATCCAGCATTGCTGCCAAAGCAGTCATCATTAAAATGGTGTCCGTCAGACATCCAGCATTGCTGCCAAAACAGTCATCATGAAAATCTTGTTATATAGGATAAGTAAAAGACCTTTGCTTAGATTTATGAACTTCACTGAGTTTATGAAGACAGTGACTTGTACATATACCAATGAATGATTCATAGATTTAGTTGCATTCCAGCAAATTGTTGGTCAGCAATTTCACCTTTATTTTAAGGTCAGATTTCTCGACTGAGGTATGTACTTGTTCCAGCCAGTTAGCATGACTTGAATTGACTTTTATGCAACCCATTTTGTGGATGTATCTGTTGAATGCATTGAATGACATCATTGCAGTAACTTATTCACCCCCCCCCCTCCCAAATAATAGTTATCCATTTTAACCAAAAATAGAAAGTGGATATATTTTGTAAGTGCTGAGGTAAGATTGATGATTTTCTATCCATGGACCACTTTCTATGGATTAAAAGTCATAATGAGGTATCTTGCAGACTTTTTAAATCAGACCTATCAGAAAATATTTTTGTAACCAAATTTGGTATGTAGAATTTCTTAAGAATTTGGTATGTAGAATTTCTTAAGAATGTCTGAAATGGTTTCAGTACTCAGTAATTAATAAAAAGAAAAGGAAAGAAAACATTTAAATTATTTATGGCCAATAGAGCCTTTGAGAGATTGTTATTTGTTAGTCATATAATCTTGCATATTTTAAGTACATGGTGTGAAAGTATTCTTTATGAATTGTACAACAACTAATTTCAGTTTTAATTACATTTCAGTTAAAAGCTTCATTAGCTGGAAGAACAGATTTGTTTGAACATGTCAATTTTGAATGGGAACTGCCTGTAAGTAGCAATTTTTAACTCAACTTTTGAAGATAGAAAATCTAATCAGAAAAATAAAATCCACTCTGTTTTAAAATTACAGCTATATTCTTTCATCAATGTGATATCTTGTCAAAGAACACGCTGCAGTATGGTCTATATGATATCCTGTTAAAAGACATGGTGCAACATAGTCTGTATGATATCGTGTTAAAAGACATGGTGCAACATAGTCTGTATGATCTCGTGTTAAAAGACATGGTGCAACATGATTTGTATGATATCGTGTTAAAAGACATGGTGCAACATGGTTTGTATGATATCGTGTTAAAAGACATGGTGCAACATAGTCTGTATGATAATGTGTTAAAAGACATGATGCAGCATGGTCTGTATGATATCTTGTTAAAAGACATGGTGCAGCATGGTCCATATGATATCCTGTTAATGGATATGATGCAGCATGGTCTGTATGATATCTTGTTAATGGCCATTATGCAGCATGGTTTGTATGATATTGTGTTAAAAGACATGGTGCAAAACAACATAGTCTGTATATGTTAAAAGACATGGTGCAGCATGGTCCATATGATATCCTGTTAATGGATATGATGCAGCATGGTCTGGATGATATCTTGTTAATGGACACGATGCAGCATGGTTTGTAGAATATTGTGTTGAAGAACATGATGCAGCATGGTCTGAAGGATATCATGTTAAAAGACATGGTGCAGCATGGTCTGTATGATAGTGTGTTAAAAGACATGATGCAGCATGGTCCATATGATTTCCTGTAAAAAGAAGTGATGCAGCATGGTCCATATCATATCCTGTTAATGGATATGATACAGCATGGTGTGTATTATACCTTGTTAATGGACATGATGCAGCATGGTGTGTATGATATCTTGTTAATAGACATGATGCAGCATGGTTTGTAGGATATCTTGTTAATGGACATGATGCAGCATGGTCTGTATGATATCTTGTTAATGGACATGATGCAGCATGGTTTGTAGGATATTTTGTTAATGGACATGATGCAGCATGGTTTGTAGGATATTGTGTTGTAGGACATGATGCAACATAGTAAATATGATATCTTGCTAAAGGGCATGATACAGTATGGTCTATATGATAGCATGTTAAAAAAGATTCTATAACATACTCTGTGAGATGACCTGTTAAACAGCATGACATTAACGTGGTCCTCGTGATTCCTTATTTAAAAACATTATGATATCATGTTAAATGACAAATTTTCATGGTCTGTCTTATCTTTTTTTATTGAATTAACTTTACTGACTTGAACTTCCCAGAAATTTGATGTCACAAACAGTGCCATCAATACTCAGTTATAAGCAGAGTCCATCTTTAACCAGCTTATACCCTGATCTGGGATTGCATTATTGTAGATATTTGACTTGTGTGTTGGTATATATGACTTATTAGTGAGTATATATGACTTATTAGTGAGTATATATGACTTATTAGTGAGTATATATGACTTATTAGTGAGTATATATGACTTATTAGTGAGTATATATGACTTGTTAGTGAGTATATATGACTTATTAGTGAGTATATATGACTTGTTAGTGAATATATATGACTTGTTAGTGAGTATATACGACTTGTTAGTGAGTATATACGACTTGTTAGTGAGTATATACGACTTGTTAGTGAGTATATACGACTTGTTAGTGAGTATATATGACTTGTTAGTGAGTATATATGACTTGTTAGTGAGTATACATGACTTGTTAGTGAGTATACATGACTTATTGGTGAGTATATATGACTTGTTAGTGAGTATATATGACTTGTTAGTGAGTATATGACTTGTTAGTGAGTATACATGACTTGTTAGTGAGTATACATGACTTGTTAGTGAGTATATATGACTTGTTAGTGAGTATATACGACTTATTAGTGAGTATATACGACTTATTAATGAGTATATACGACTTGTTAGTGAGTATATATGACTTGTTAGTGAGTATACATGACTTATTAGTGAGTATATATAATGAGTATATATGACTTGTTAGTGAGTATATATGAATTGTTAGTGAGTATATATGGCTTGTTAGTGAGTATACATGACTTATTAGTGAGTATTTATGACTTGTTATTGAGTATATATGACTTGTTAGTGAGTATATATGACTTGTTAGTGAGTATATATGACTTATTAGTGAGTATATATGACTTGTTAGTGAGTATATATATCCTATGTTGAATTTTCCTCTTATAACTGCATAATGTTGTAATAGGATAGTTTACACTATTTAGGGTTAAACTAAGAATGCGTGTGTGTGATTTTCATTTTGCCATAGCTTTAAAAATGTTTCAATCATATTGCTTCAATATCTGCAGTGTGTCAGTGATGTCTTGAACTGGGGCATCTTGCTGTAGACATGTTGCATCATGTTCCACCTGGTCACATCCTGACATCAGGCTGACCAGTCCTAACACTGACCTCTTAATGCTGAATGAATAACAAGGCAGCTGTTGATACCATTTTTATAAGTCTCTTACATGACTCTGCCAGGGTTCTTACTCTTGACCTCCTGCATCTGAAGTAGATGCTCTAACCATTTAGGCCACTGGAGTGGTGTAAAATGAAAGCAGTTCACAACTGCAACTTCCCATTGCTTTCTGTTACTTGTAGTTTCTCTAACCCTTTTCCCCTCTGACAGTGCCACCCTCCCTCATCCCCAAATGGAGATTTGAGGGTTAGTATGTAAAATCCATAAGAGAATATTTCAGCCTGCAATGATCAGAGGCATAGGAACAGATTGGTTGAATGTCACTGTGTAGTTCAAATTGTTTTTTACTTGTTAACTAGGTACCCAAAGGAAAGGAGGTGACACTGACTATAATTCCGAATTTTGGTACATTTAAACAGATACCACATGGTAAGGCAGTGTCATGGGGACATTTAACATGGGAAAGAAGTTAAAGTAATATTAAAACGTTGAAAAATTGCAACCTCATTCAGTGCCATTTGTTTGTTTGGAAGATAGGGCTATAGATAGACAGATGGATAAATATCTAGAAATTGTCAAAATGTCTTTCTGATATTCCTGCAGATCAATAGTAGCATTTAATGTCGTCTGTTGTATTGTTGTTGATACTATTTTAATGTTTGTTTTGAAGATGTTTTTAGTCTACATGAAAATTATTCATTCTCTTTTTCAGGATGATATGAATCCGCAAGATTATAGTGATGATGATCTGGAGGTATGTACATGTGATAATACTTCGTCTTTATTCACTCGGAATTTTAAAGGATAACCATCAGTGCCAGATGTGTTCATAATGATGATTTTAGCTCGAGTGTAGATGAGCTTATGCTGGGCACCATGCATCACTGTCATCAGCATCATCCACATCTGTGGTCAGGTTAATACATCATACCACAGGGTAGTAAGCCCCAGTATAAAAGGGAAGTAAGCTCTGGTATCAAAGGGAAGTAAATCATATTAAAAGAAGTAAACCATGGTATAATCAACTAAGTTGTGGCTTTTTGATAGACTGCCTCCCTCCCTCCTCCCCAGCTGTTCCAGAATCAGATTAATATGTCTACAGTTTCTTAGCAGTTGTGTTTATATTCATATGAATAGGTGAAGTTATGTGGCATCTGAAATCCATGCACTTTGGTGCATAGACAAGACTGGTTCACTTGGTAACAATTTCTCATGACGTACATTGGCCTTTAATATTGTCTGTTTGTATGGAAAACAGATATAATGTTCAGTATGTTGAATAATTTACAGAGAAAATAGGGTGCCTTAAAATTAGCAAGCATACTAAATAGCAATGGCTTACATAATTACAATAAATAGCATTAGATTATTGGCATTGATGTAAATACATAAAATATCATTAGATTATTGGAATTGAATTAATACATTAAACAGCATTCGACTGTTGGCATTAATTTAGTTACATTAAATAGTATTAGACTCTTGTCATTGATGTAAATACATAAAATATTAGATTATTGGCATTGATGTAATTACATTAAACAGCATTAGACTATTAACATTTATGTAATTACAATAAATAGCATTAGACTATTGGCATTGATGTAATTACATTAAATAGCATTATACTATTGACATTGATGTAATTATATTAAATAGCATTATATTATTGGCATTGATGTAACTACATTAAATGACATTGGATTATTGGCATTGATGTAATTACATTAAATAGCCATATATTATTGGTATTGATGTAATTACATTAAGTAGCATTATATTATTGGCATTGATGTAATTACATTAAATAGCCATATATTATTGGCTTAGATGTAATTACATTAAATAGCATTAGATTATTGGCATTGATTTAATTACATTAAATAGCATTTGACTATTGGCATTGATGTAATTACATTGAATGTCATTAGATTATTGGCATTGATGTAATTACATTAAAGAGCATCATATTATTGGCACTGATGTAAATACATTAAATAGCATAATATTATTGGCATTGATGTAATTACATTAAATAGTATTAGACTATTGGCATTGATATAACTACATTAAATAGCATTATATTACTGGCATTGATGAAATTACATTAAATGACATTGGATTATTGGCATTGATGTAATTACATTAAATAGCCATATATTATTGGTATTGATGTAATTACATTAAGTAGAATTAGATTATTGGCATTGATGTAATTACATTAAATAGCCATATATTATTGACATTGATGTAATTACATTAAGTAGCATTAGATTATTGGCATTGATGTAATTACATTAAATAGCTATATATTATTGGCTTAGATGTAATTACATTAAATAGCATTAGATTATTGGCATTGATTTAATTACATTAAATAGCATTTGACTATTGGCATTGATGTAATTACATTAAATGTCATTAGATTATTGTCATTGATGTAATTACATTAAGTAGCATTAGATTACTGGCATTGATGTAAATGTATTGCTATTTGTTCAGATAGTTACATCTTTTAAACAAATATACAAATTCATTAGGCAAATTTTAATAACAAAATTAATCTTCACAGTGTTCTATCCTACATTGTACATTATTGCTAAGTCCAACCCAGTCTTGATTTTGTTCTGTAATTAGCTCAGTTTTTTTTCTAAATGTGCCCTATGTTCTCAAAATATCTCAAGTATATAATTCAAACTTAGACTCTTAATTCAATACAAACTTAGACTCGGAATTCAAGACAAACTTAGACTCAGAATTCAAGACAAACTTAGACTCAGAATTCAAGACAAACTTAGACTTCAGGACAATCTTAGACTCAGAATTCAAGACAAACTTAGGCATCAAGACAAACTTAGACTCATAATTCAAGACAAACTGAGGCTTCAAGACAGACTTAGACTCAGAATTCAAGACAAACTTAGACTCATATTTTAAGACAAACTTAGGCTCAGAAGCCAAGACAAACTTAGTCTCAGAATTCAATTCAATCTTAGATTCATAATTCAAGACAAACTTAGGCTCAGAATTCAAGACAAACTTTGACTCCAAATTCAAGACAAACTTCGACTCAGAATTCAATTCAAACTTAGGCTCAGAATTCAAGACAAACTTAGACTCAGAATTTAATTAAATCATAGACTCAGAATTCAAGACAAAGTTAGGCTCAGAATTCAAGAAGGTTGATTGGTTAATGACTATAATATGTCCAGTATTAGAATTACTAACATTATATATGGTTAACATCTGTCAAATGTCTGTTAATTGACTTATATATGGTATACATCTGTCAAATGGCTGTTAATTGATTTATATATGGTTAACATCTGCCAAATGACTGTTAATTGACTTATATATGGTTTACATCTGTCAAAAAGCTGTTAATTGATTTATATATGGTTTACACCTGTCAAATGACTGTTAATTGACTTATATATGGTTTACATCTGTCAAATGGCTGTTAATTGATTTATATATGGTTTACATCTGTCAAATGGCTGTTAATTGACTTATATATGGTTTGGTTTGTATCTCTCAAATGGCTGTTAATTGATTTATATATGGTTTACATCTGTCAAATGTCTTTTAATGGATTTATATATGGTTAACATCTGCCAAATGTCTGTTAATTGATTTATATATGGTTTACACCTGTCAAATGACTGTTAATTGACTTATATATGGTTTACATGTCAAATGGCTGTTAATTGACTTATATATGGTTTGGTTTGTATCTCTCAAATGGCTGTTCATTGATTTATATATGGTTTACATCTGTCAAATGGCTGTCAATTGACTTATATATGGTTTGGTTTGTATCTCTCAAATGGCTGTTAATTGATTTATATATGGTTTACATCTGTCATATGTCTGTTAATGGATTTATATATGGTTTACATCTGTCAAATGTCTGTTAATGGATTTATATATGGTTAACATCTGCCAAATGGCTGTTGATTTATATATGGTTTACATCTGTCAAATGTCTGTTAATGGATTTATATATGGTTTACACCTGTCAAATGTCTGTTAATGGATTTATATATGGTTTACACCTGTCAAATGACTGTTAATTGATTTATATATGGTTTACATCTGCCAAATGGCTGTTAATTGACTTATATATGGTTTGGTTTGTATTTCTCAAATGGCTGTTAATTGATTTATATATGGTTTACATCTGTCAAATGGCTGTTAATTGATTTATATATGGTTTACATCTGCCAAATGGCTGTTAATTGACTTATATATGGTTTACACCTGTCGAATGACTGTTAATTGACTTGTATATGGTTTACATCTGTCAAATGGCTGTTAATTGACTCATATATGGTTTACATCTGTCAAATGGCTGTTAATTGATTTATATATGGTTTACATCTGCCAAATGGCTGTTAATTGATTTATATATGGTTTACATCTGTCAAATGGCTGTTAATTGACTTATATATGGTTTGGTTTGTATCTCTCAAATGGCTGTTAATTGATTTATATATGGTTTACATCTGTCAAATGGCTGTTAATTGATTTATATATGGTTAACATCTGTCAAATGTCTGTTAATGGATTTATATATGGTTAACATCTGCCAAATGGCTGTTGATTTATATATGGTTTACATCTGTTAAATGTCTGTTAATGGATTTATATATGGTTTACACCTGTCAAATGACTGTTAATTGACTTATATATGGTTTACATCTGTCAAATGGCTGTTAATTGATTTATATATGGTTTACATCAGCCAAATGGCTGTTAATTGATTTATATATGGTTTACAACAGCCAAATGGCTGTTAATTGATTTATATATGGTTTACATCTGCCAAATGGCTGTTAATTGATTAATATATGGTTTACATCTGCCAAATGGCTGTTAATTGACTTATATATGGTTTGGTTTGTATCTCTCAAATGGCTGTTAATTGATTTATATATGGTTTACATCTGCCAAATGGCTGTTAATTGACTTATATATGGTTTACATCTGCCAAATGGCTGTTAATTGATTTATATATGGTTTACACCTGTCGAATGACTGTTAATTGACTTGTATATGGTTTACATCTGTCAAATGGCTTTTAATTGACTTATATATGGTTTACATCTGTCAAATGGCTGTTAATTGATTTATATATGGTTTACATCTGTCAAATGGCTGTTAATTGATTTATATATGGTTTGGTTTGCATCTGCATTTAATCCCCCCCACCCATAAAATTAAATTATATATTGTGTCACATGTGTTGTTCTTCCATTTTGATATAGATCCTTTCAAGATGTACATAATCCCAAATACTGGTTGTTAGAATATCCATAAGGAAGTATGGGATCTGTTTGTTTGACTTGAAGCATTGTTTTTGTTTTGTAGCCAGAGAATGTGAGAAAACCAAAGTCAAGACCAACTAGTCTTATTGATCCATCTCAGATTTTAGCCCGTGACACAATTGGACCTCTACAACCATCACATCAGTTAAAACCGAGAAGTAAGTACAGTACAACAATGGCATAGTTACCATGTTGATAGGTCGAAGTTCAATTTCCATTGTGATTGACTGAAATAAAGTACAAAACAGACCAATAGTATCGTTACCATGGTGATAAGTCAGAGTATAATTTCCATAGTTAAGGGTTTAAGTGAAATACATGCTTAATATGATGGCAGAATGTCATATTGCAGGAGGGGCCAATTTGATATTACAGGGATGTTCTTTTCATTATTAAAAATTAATGTTATCTGGAGTCTGAATATAGTTCCTTATATGCTGTGACACATCTTAATTGATATAACATGAGGAGTAAGCAATGCTTATATCAACAAACCATGTGCCCCAAATAGGTCAATCTTGGTTCTTTATAAGCCGTTATATTTTTTTTGCAATGTTCAGTTGTCTTGGTGATAAGTGAAGGCATAATTTCCATGGTGAGTCTAGTTTACGATATCACGATCCTAAATGCATTTACCATGGTGATGAAACTACATACAATTACCATGGGTAGAGACTGTGAAATTGATAATTTTACCAAATTTGCATTTCATATGTGTTTCATTTGTGTTCTGTTTAGCTTTCTACTGATCTTCAGTTTGCATTTTATCTAACATCTCATCAGTTTTATTTTATTGTCTCAGATATTCATTCAGATTTTACATTGATCTCCTTCATCCATTATTTAATTTGATCTTCACTGATTTGGAAGGAAATGAAAATTTATTTCTTGAAGATTGATTAACTATTTCTGATATTGATTGAAAGAGAACTAACTAAAGTTTTTGTATCTTGTCCTATTAAAAAGTGCTTCATTGAAATAGCAAATTTAAACAATTGCAAATGATCTTGTTAAATTTATCATAAATTAAAATATTGCTGCAGAAGCATTGAGTGTAAATGTGAAGTTTTAGAATGTTTTGGTGTATGTTTTATTTTTGTTTCCTTTCATTCAAGATTGTGCAGGAGAAAAAACAGTGGTGGTTGTTTTTAATATCAGATTTGGGGTTAGCATGTAAATTATTTTCTTTAACAGCAGCTTGAAAATAATTGATTATTAAATCCACTCATGAAATCCATTCATTTTCCATTGCCCTTTTTATAATTTATTATTCAGCATTTTGTATAATAATACATGCAGAATTTTGTTTTGCATTATTTTTGCATTCCATTCATTGTGTTTGTGTTAATTTTGCATTTGTGTTAAATTTGCATTCAGTTTGCATTCTTTTTTAATTTTACTGGTAAAATTGCCAGTTTCAGGGTCACTATTGCCATGCTGGTAAACCTAAGTATAGTTATTGTTGTGACGTAACTTTCATTTTGTATGGAGGGTGTCTTTATGTGAATTTCATTTTGTATGGAGGGTGTCTTTATGTGAATTTCATTTTGAATGGAGGGTGTCTTTATGTGAATTTCATTTTGTATGGAGGGTGTCTTTTATGTGAGAACAATGTTAATGAATGCATCATTTTTAACATGTTTAAAAAAATAGATGTAAACTTTGTAGGATAAATAACTTGGAATAAATAAAGATAAAACATACAGTTGTTTATCATCATTAGCGAGACAGTGGAAACAGTTGTGTGTCATGGCAGTGGCAGTATGTTATATGTGATAGAACTACAGGAAAGAGTTTAGTCTTTCCTATCAAATGACACAACTGGCAAGTCTGCTAATAAACAACCTCTCTAACTGTAGTTTAAAATATTTTTATTAAGTAGATAATCATTTGCAAAAAGTCATTTAATAAGTTTCAAGAAACATAAATGCGGTAAATAACTTTTAACGAATAAGTATAAAACTGACAGTTGTTTAACTTCAATATTAACAATTATGCATTATGATAATGGTGTTACATCAGAACTGCATCAACTCCCAGTACAAAATTTTACAGTCTCTCCAATCACATTTAGTAAAAAGCTTTTAATAATTAGACAATCACAAAAAGTCAAATGTCAAGCATTTGATTTGCAACTTTTCGGTATGCTTTACTACCTGGAAAATCACCTGGTTTTTTGAAGACCGGTATTGCTAGTACTCATATTTTCTGAAATGCAGGTCTTTTTCGTTGGTTGTGTGGGTTCAACACTACTTTTCAGCACATGATAGGCTACACATGGCAACATGATAGGCTACACATGGCAACAATTATATCTGGTGGAGGAAGAACCTAGGAAAACCCCAGGAAGAACCACCAACCCATCAGTAGCTACGTGCAAACTTTCTCACATATCTACATTGATTGGGTGTAGACTCAAACTCAAGCAGGCAGAGGAGACCCGAAGTGGCCTAGTGGTCTAAAATGCTTATAAATGGCATTAAACCCTACAACAATGACAACAATGTAGGCAGAGTTGAGATGTGTATTTGATTTATAAAGTCAAGAACCATAGATCACTCAGCCACCCAGTGTCCCAATGTCAAGCATCTACATGATTACTTATCAATAAATGTTCAGGCATGTGTTCATGGCAAGTCAATTGTGCCAGATTATTATGTACTTGTTATTACAAAGGGAAATTTATTTAGCAGAGATTCACAAAATTGCTGATTATGCGTATGTTGTAGGGAAATTGGCACAGAATAATGTCGTGTACTAATGTTGAATATTTTTTTTTTATTGTTATGCAAGAAACTGCTGGATGTCTAAACTTTGAGACAGTATATTAATGGGCATCAAGTGACATGCTTGCATTCCTTATTTTATAAATTTATCATTTACAGTATAGGCTTTATGTTTTTCATTTAGCTGAATTCAGTGTTGAACATACGGTCTTATTATTTAATTGGTACATTCATCTTGGCAGACACTGCTCACCACATGTAAAATTAGGTCAAGGAGATCTGATTTTTTTTGTCTTTCCATTAAGTTATTATGTTTTTTTTTGAATTAGGTCATGGAGATCTGATTTTCTTGTCTTTCCATTAAGTTATTATGTTTTATTTTGAATTAGGTCATGGAGATCTGATTTTCCTGCTCTTTCCATTAAGTTATTTTTTTCTATTTTCAATTAGGTCATGGAGATTTGATTTTCTTGTCTTTCCATTAAGTTTTATTTTCTATTTTGAGTTATGTCATGGAGATCTGATCTTGTGTTTCTATTAATTAATTTTCTATTTTGAATTATGTCATGGAGATTTGATTTTCTTGCTCTTTCCATTTTGTTATTAATTTTTATTTTGTATTAGGTCATGGAGATCTGATTTTCTTGTCCTTCCATTAAGTTTTATTTCCTATTTTGAAATATGTCATGGAGATCTGATATTTTTATCTTTCCATTAAGTTTTTTTTTTCTTTCTATTTTGAATTTCGTTATGGAGATCTGAATTTCTTGCTCTTTTCATTAAGTTGTTATTTTTTGCATATTATTGTGCATAAGTCACAGACAGGTTTATTAGTATCTGAGAGTTTTATCATAGGCAAATATAGGTGATTGTGACCTTTGTTTCACTCTTCAGTGGTGATTTTAAATTTCTGCATTTCGTTCAGTTTCAATTTACATTTTTTCTGTGGAGTTTGATTGGCATATTCATCTCAGTGTCATTCATCATGATCAAAAGTATGTGACATAGACTTTTTATTTTCATCGGCTACAGTAAGTGTTTTTAGCTCATTTTTCTATTTGGTGTGTAGTCATAACACTTAAGTGGCCTAGTGGTTAGAGCATCTGTCTCTGATATGGAAGGTAGTGGGTTTCCACCTTGTGCGAGTCATGCCAAAGAGTTATAAAAAATTATAATAGCAACTACCTCGCTTGGCACTTAGAATTAAGAGGTTAATGTTCTGACTGATTGGCCTAGTATCAGGATAATGTGACTAGGTTAGTGTTCTGACTGATTGGCCTGGTGTCAGGATAATGTGACTAGGTTAGTGTTCTGACTGATTGGCCTAGTATCAGGATAATGTGACTAGGTTAATGTTCTGACTGATTGGCCTAGTATCAGGATAATGTGACTAGGTTGGACATGATGCTGCATGTCTTCAGCTTGATGCCCATTGCTAGACATCACTATACACTGCCACACTGCAGACATTGTAGCAATATGACTGAATTCTTTTTAAAGCTTTGTTAAAAATTCCAATTCCCACACACAATTTTAAATTATGCCATGGAGGAGCAGGTAAGACAGCATTCAAAATTATGCCATTGTTGAGCATGTGAGACACAGCATTTTTAAGTCATGCCATGGCAAAGTAGGTTAGACACCGCATTCCTGAGCATTATAATTGTTAGGGTTTACAAAATTTAATTAATTCTGCAGTTACTGACATTAACATTTATGGATTTATCTCCTTAAAAATGTTTTAATAATTGGGACACTTAAAACTGACAACAAAGTTTACATTCAAAAAGTAAAGTTTTGGGCTGCACTTTATAGGTTGTTTATAGGTGAACTGAAAGCATTGTTAAATAAATCTGTTTTAATCCACCAAGACCAATCCAACAATGTTTGGACTTAAGCATCTTTTGATAAATCCTAAGTAAGGTAGGTCATGATCTTGTATATTAACCGCTAAGTTGGCCTAGTGGTTAGAGCATCCACTGTAGAAGCAGGAGGTCATGGGTTCGATCCTCAGTCAAGTCATACCAATGACTTACAAAAATGGTACTAATTGCTGCCTTGCCTGGCGCTCAGCATTAAGAGGTTAATGTTAGGACTGGTTGGCTTGGTGTCAGGATAATGTGACTGGGTGGGACATCATGTTACATGTCTGCGGCTTGATAACCCAGTGCTAGACATCACTATAAGAACTGCCTCACTGCAGACATCATATCAATATGACATTTTTTTAAAAATCTACGTTAAAAATTCTAATCACACACACACACACACACACACACACACCTTTTGTGAAAGGTTTTCACATGTGATAGGGAAGACACCAATCTAAGTGTCCAAAGACCATGTGACAGTGACTTAAGAGAAAAATGGTTTGTCTTGAGTTTTCCACCATCTATATCTAACTTAAAACATATTTCAGTCATTGACCATGTAGCTACACCAAAGTTAGTGATGACATACTTTTTGTGTTAGACAGAAAGAAGTTTTTGATTTTTGGGGTCACAAGATCAAAGTTCGAGATCACTGTTGATCTTGGGTTAAAAAGTTGGAGCTTCAAAGATCAGTTTTGAATAACTTTTATTCTAAAGTTAAGTTTGTAACAAGATAAATGTATTCACTCAATAGTGAAATTATGTAAACAAAGGACATATATGTAAAGTATCTCTACAGTCTCAAAACCACACTGGGTTTTACAAACCCAAAAATTAGCCCATGGCTAAAAGGCTACATGTATGGAGTTACACACTCTATCACCAGCACACTTGGCTACTAGTCACACTGGTCAATCAAGCCATCAGTATTCTAGGATGGTCAGTAAAGAAATCAGCGCCAACCAATCTTGGTCAGCAATACCCATTCACCTGCTACTCAACCAGCAATATTGTTTATTCAGCTCTACAGCTGCTATGGTATATGATTAGCTCTGCAACTGGTACCAGGTTGACTCCAATAACTCTGATCACTTGGTTAGCTCTACACACTGATCACTCTGGTCAGCTGTATAGCCGATCACTCTGGTCACTGGTCATCTCAACAGCTGATTGCTCCAGTCACTCTTGTCAGCTCTACAACTGACCACTTTGGTCATTCTGAACACCAGTCAGTTGAAAATACATACAACACAATGTACTATGTGTGACGCAGGCATATACGATAAAACGTAATAATGTTATATATGGTACGCTATACAGATTACATTATTGGCGCAATAATTTCCAAACAATACACAACATCAAAAGTGAACTTAATCATGCTTGACGAGAATCCTATGGTAATAAATGTTTCTTAAAAATGCAACATTTTATTGCTAATATAAATTTCTTGCTAAGCAGCAAACAACAATAGAAAATATTTGCATTATACTAAATAAACCAAAGTTACATAGAATATATACAAAAATAAACATGATAGTACAATAGTTATAACTTGTACACAAGAAATATTTAACTCGCATATCTCTACAGCTGGAGATGTGCAAGTCCTTAAAGTAGACTGCTCACTGATAACACATTATGAAAGATTTAGTCTTATGGTGATGTATTTATACACATATCATCCTTGAACTGATTTGTTTGTTTTTTATGGCTTAACGCTATTTTTCAGCACAATATAGGCTAACAATGGCGTCCAGTATTAATGGCGAAGGAAGAACCCAAGAAAACCCTAGAAAGAACCACCGACCCACGAGAAGCTACTGGCAAGCTTTCTCACATACCTACATTGGCTGAATCCGAGACTCAAACTTACGCAGACAGAGGTGAGATGGCAGTGATCCATAACGGACAGCGCTTTAGACCACTCGGCCACTCAGGGCCCCTCCTTGAACTGGAAGTTTTCCCATTGAGAGCACTTTGCACATGTGACATAGGATGAACCGAACTCCCTATTTTGAAATTTGTGTACAATATACATAAATCACCCTCATGTATCATTGTACAAAAGAAACAACACCCGAGTACTTGTATTTAATAAATAAAAAGATTTAAACAACTACATGACATAGTTCCTTTACCAAACTTTTCCAAATTGTATGAATGCATTGCATTTTTGGTAGTAAAGAAACCTTCAGTTCTGGGGTTTATACATCAGTTGCCATGTTTCAAATAAGAAAATAATGGTTTGTGTGTGTTAAATATAGTGTTAATTACAAACATTTTCTTCTTATAATGGCCACAGCAGCATGTTGATAATGTAATATTGGCATGCAAATCTAGTGAGATTATGTCAGACACTAATGTCTGTGAATTTATAGAAACAATATATTTTGATTTTTACACCTGATTTCATATTACCCAGTGTGTTGTTTTATTTTGTTTGTAGAACATCTAACTCATCCTACACGGTTTCGAAACAATATCAGTAAAAACTGTAAGTCATCACTGTTCTCTAATTCTGTAGAATCACAGTTTATGAACTTTGTGCATAACTCTATAACATTGTCCATTCATTGCCAGCTAGTCTTAAGAATGAATCTTGTGCATAACTCTATACCATGTCCATTGATTGTCAACTATTATTAGGAATGAAAGTTTGCATTTGAAACAGATAATAACTTTTTTTCATCTTTTTGTAACTTGTATATCTACATATGTAAATGATATGCTTGCAGTGTTTGCTATCATGGTGCATGGACAAAATTTTATTGTACATTCACCCTTGTCATTTTCTTGATTGGTTGGAAATTGCTTTTATTATTCATTGTATATGCATGTATTAATTCCTTTCTACCACTGTTAAGCTTGCATTCTAAGTTTGGATTTCAAAATTTGTTTTTATTGTACGTCCATAATGGATTAATTGATATAATATTTTATCATCCATGTGCATTTGAATGCCCAGCCTTGAATGTGGAAGGAGTTACCTTTATCCTTGTATCTGTCCCATCATCATACTCTTCTTAACTTTAGTGTTTAGCTTAACAGTTTATCTGTTATTGTTGACCATAGCAATGCAGTCCACAAAAGTACTGTAGGTTGTTGTGAGAATTACATTTACTCAACAATGGTAACATTTTATATTTTACATATTGCATAGTTTTTTCAATCTGCATTATCCAATCAAACAACTTTCAGGAATGAATGTATCTTAGTAAGTAAACTATTATCAGCATTGTCCAGTCAAACAACTTTCAGGTATGAATGTATCTTAGTAAGGAAACTATTATCAGACAAAATTTAGGTAACTGTGACCAATATTTGGGTCTACATTGATTTAAATTTGTATTTATGTAAGATTCTCCTTCAAATACATTACCTCTGCTACCCTAATTCGATCCCTACCATCAAGGGGAAAAAATATCTATGTACCATATTAGCAGAGGGAAGTAACTCTTCCAGATTTTCCTCCCTTGCCCCTGCTCGGTGTCCACCCATATGCTGTTTCTTTATTAGTTTAGCTTTTCCTGAAAGATTTTTTTGCAGTGCCTTTGAAATCCAGTTGAAATTTTCAGCAAATATTGTCAGTGGGTTAGTTATTTGTAAGATTGGTATGTCTAACATATGTAACATTGCATTGTTGAATTAATTCCATGTAATGTCTGTTACTAATACTTGCATGGTATTGTCTGCAACATGTATTTTGCATAAGTTGCCTTGGAACTCAAGTTTGCTTAGCAATTATAATTTGCATATTTGTTGGAAAACACTAATTTTGTAGTTTCGTTCATTTCAGAGATGTCAATCAAGTGTAAGAAATGCAAGCAAACCAGGTTCATGGAGATAAGCAAGAGGCATGCCTTGCATTTACTAATGTAACCGTTACAAGCATCCATTGTATGTGCATTGTTTGTCAAAGATGTATGGTCAAATATCTTAGAAAGGCAGTTGAAGGGCCGAGTGAGTTGGACATATTTTTAATTGTCCATTTACACCAAAATTCAGATTTCATGATGAGCAGGAGGGGGAAATCCTTCCCCCCCCCCATTAATGAGGATCATGTCACTGACGAAAATGTTGAATTAAGTATCAAATCAATTTAGCATTAAGGGACATTAGAGGAAATGTATAAAATTTATATATAACCTGGCCACTTTCAAAATGCACTCCTTTTTCAGCCATTAATAGTGCATGTAAAGTGATTGCCTTGGTAGATTTTGAAGAAGTCAGACATCTTTATTAATTTTTATGCAATTAGCAATGGATCCTGGAATTACCAGGCATCACTTGAATAACAATTATGACCCTGGTAACTTGAAACCTTCTTTATGATGTATCATTAACTTGTAGTTTTGTCACTCCACAGGTATGTCACGTACCGATGCCTACAGCTTGGGCATGTTTAGTATAGATAAAGACTAAACAACATTGACAGTGGGCTATTCCAAACTGGCCTGCATACTGATTGAGTAGGTCATCAGTGTTCCATCTGAGTCTTAGAAAACTATCCTTTGTGCCTAGAATTTGCTTGAAAAGATTTGCATGTAAGTCAAGTCACTTTCTTTTCCCCTGTGAGGACAGAATGTTAGCTTATATCATGATTAAAGGGTTCCATTCCATAATTTCAGCCATCATGGAAGAGATGGCAATGACTGATGAAGGATCTTTCTGATTTCTCCATGTTTGTGTCTGCCTGCTCACCTTGTTCTCCAAATGAATTCTTCCCTTGGCCTTGATTTGAGCCACTGGCTTAAATGCACAGGATTTGTTTTCCATGGATCTAAACTGCATTTAGTTTCATTTATAGGGCTCAGTTGTGCTAATCCTTACCTGGGTTTGCTATGAACACAGTTTGCAGTCTAAAAATAATCAAAGTAATTATTCATTTCCCTACCTCAATCATCCCATAACTAGAGGTGATACAGTGTTTCTCAGTTCACACTGAGATGCTGTCTGCTGTGTATGGAAGTGTGTGTCTGTCAGAGACTATTCCCACCAATTAGGCTAGCAAGCTGGATGTAACCCACAGGATTAGTTAGGGCTCCAGAAGATCTGGGCTTATAAGTGAGCTCTGTGTGCATTGTATTTAAAGGTAACGTTACACTTTGAGACACAGTGGAATCATTTGGCTGCAATGCCCAGTCTACTTTTTCCAGTTTATATTTATGGGACATGTTCATGCAAAGAAGAGAGCTTAATCTTGTTGGGCCATTGCTATATAGTTACCAGACCCCATTCACAATAGCACAGCCTAGTTCAAAGCATGGCCTCATTGTTTTCACTGGATTGGTCTAAGATCTATTTGCAGACAAGTCAATAGCCAGATGCAGAGATCTCTTTTGTATGATTATGAAGGTATAATCATAAGTTGTGTAGCCATGAACGTTCATCTTTTTAGTAGAGTACACATTGACAGGGTGACATGGGAGGTCGGATGCTCATGTTTTTTCTCGTTCTCATGGTTGTTCAAATGATAAAGAAAACTGTGTAGTTTCTCCAAGAGTACTTGCCTGATCACTTTTACTATAAATCCCTTTCAACCTCCCCTATGAATCCGAACATTCTGTTGTAAGTTTTGTTAAAGTTTTAACTTGTAATATCTTGAATGTGACTGGCCACATAATAGGGAATGGGATGCAGTCTGTGAGAGTTATTTCTCTTGGTCTATATGGTACTACATGTATATACAATAGTTTGGGTCCATAAAACATGACAGTGTTATGTACTGAACCATGCTATAATCGACCATGTCAGATGAAGAAAATGATTCATGCTCCTAAAAGTGATGTAATAAAATCACAGTTACTATCAGTGTGTATTAAATACATGTATCACCTTTTTAAACAAGTTCTTACATTTTTAATATTAATTTTCTTTTATATGAAATATACAACATAAGTAAATAGTTGTGTAGATCTATTCATCAGTTGAATCTTTTTTTGATATCCGTAATAGCAATTCAACTAGAAATTAATTTGCATTAGAAGCATAATTTCTATAATAAACAACATTTTCTAGGTCCATTCAAATCCATGTAAAATCTAACAAATACATGTTTGAAACATGTGGGTTCTTTTATGCAATGCTCATATTTGTTGGATATATCAAAAATGGTCTGATTACTGACTTACAATATAATTCATAATTCAGAGTTTTTAAAATGAAATGGACTTTAATAGTATATGTACTTGTTTCATTGACAAAAGCCAAAGTTTTGACTTAGTAATGCTCTTGCAACAGAGTTCAACATTTATGTTTACATGTAAACTTTCTGAATCCAATATCGGATTAAACCATTCAATTGATTCGGTTCAGTGTGAGTTCCTTAAAAATATTACCAAGTAATTCTCTAAATGACAGAGTTAACAAAACCTAGTATTGGATTAAACTATTCAATTGCTTGGTTTCAGTGTGAATTCCTTAAAAAAATACCAAGCCATTCCCTAAAGGACAGGGGGAACAAAACCTTGTATTCATTGACACATTTGTTTTAAAACTGTGGCCTTTGTTTCAATGCAGAGTTGCAGGGGTAAGACGTTTGATTGTATTAGTCAATCTCTACACCCTTATAATTTATATGGTTTTGTTCTAAGCAGTTTTGACACTGGAATAAAACTGTAAATGTGGTCTTGCCAACATTTGTATAATGCAGTCACATTTTATTACTTATATATTTCATGTATATTAATTCAGCTTGACACACTGCACATATGCATTCTTGAAGTCGATTTTAAGATGATCTTTACACATTTAATGGGCATAAATGTTGAACTTAGTTTGGAATTTAGGAAATGATTATCACAATTCAGTGATGTATCATGTTTGATACAAGCCATAGGTATGATTTTCATCTATTAAGTAACTTTACTCTTTGATTTTAAAAGTTATTTTGATAAGATCTTTTTTAACATTGCAACTTTTGATTTAAAACTGAAATCTTAGTCATGAAATCATTTATCATGCCTTTGATATAAAACCTTATCTCATCCATGAAGATGTTTATTATCCCTTTGATATAAAATCAGATATTAGTCATGAAGACATTTATAAAGTCAATCCTTAATCACGAAGACATTTATCATGCCTTTTGCTATAAAAACCTAATCTTAAACACGAAGACATTTATCATGCCTTTTGCTATAAAAACCTAATCTTAATCACGAAGACATTTATCATGCCTTTGATATAAAACCTAATCCATGAAGACGTTTATGCCATTGATATAAAACCTATAGCCAGTAATGGTTTCAAAGTGCCATTAAAACATACAAACACAAACCTAATATGGCTTTGAAAATGTGTCAAAAGTCTTGATGACCAAGCCTATCTCCTGGCGGATATATGAATGTTTGGTGAATGGTTTCCATCATGATTGTGTTCTATCATTTCAAGTGTGCACAGTAACATCTTGATGACATGTTTTATATTAATTTATATCAGAATTAAACTGTGTTTTGTATGTTATGTATGCTGAAAACTAAAGGCTTAGAATTGTTTTGTGTTCTTTGAATTTTTTTTAATCAGTTTGTTAAAAATATGTATATACTATAACAGGGGTGCAGAAAATCCATTGCCCTTATTGTCTAAGATTTGTTTTTACGGGCAAGAACTTTTGCAAGGTTTTTTGTTGGTTGATAAGTAAATTGTAACTTGAAAGGACACAAATCCAGGCTTTGCTTGAGAGATGTTTCCACAAGTGCCATGCATACTTTTACCATCAAATACCATACATTGTACATTTACATAGTGTGTCTGAAATAAATCAATTGCATCTTAAATCAGTCACATTTTCTGTGGATACAAAAAATGGAAGCAGACAGTATTGGTTTAGGTGGTTTAATAGTTACCTACATTAGAATGAATTTAATTGGCTGGAGGATTTTAACCAATTGCTAGACTTCTTGAAAACATTTTGCATGACTACAATGAAATTTAGTGGGAAGGAATTTGGATGGCTTGTATTCTTATCAAGCTTGGACCAAATGATGAAATGTTGAATGAAAAAATAAAGACAGGTGGGTCTTTTGTACAGACAATAAATCTTTTTAATTTACTTGTCTTGTGTAAGTTGATTTTGGAAATGCACCAGTTGCCACATGAAGATATACACCAGTTGTAACATGAGGATATACACCAATTGCCACATGAGGATATACACCAGTTGCCACATGAGGAAGTGCACCAGTTGCCACATGAAGATATACACCAGTTGCCACATAAGGATATAAACCAGTTGCCACATGAGGAAGTGCACTAATTGTGATGTGAGGATATCCATCAATTGTTGTATGAAACCATTTTCAACATGAACAGTGTTCTTCACTGCATGCAGAACATATTGAACTCCCAAAAGAAACATTGAAATGTAACGCAAGGCAGCTAACAAAACAAATGTATAGGATGATATCAACTGGTTTCATGTGACAGTTGTCGCAGACCACACTTATTAAAGGTCACTGGCCACCTATATAATACATATTACCAAAATACATCGGTTATGTATGCACACCAGTTCAGCACTTTCTGTATACAATCAGTAGTTTCCGCAGGCCAAGAACAGATGTGACATACGTTTATCCCTTCTATTCAACCTAGCCATTCAAGTGTTTCATTTCCCCATGTAAATGCCAATGTAATATATCTTATGATCGTGCTTTTGTACAGCCAAATATGGTGCACTGTCTTGCATATGGTTGTAGCCAACAGAGCGATAATGGAAAAAAAGGGTTGTTTCATTTTCCAAAAGACCCTGTTTATCAGAATAAAGTGGATTGAAGCTATTATGTGAGGGATGGGAAAGTTGTAGCATTTATGCTGGATTATAGTTAATCAGTACATGCATCTTAATCCATCCACACATGCATCAATCTGTCTTCCATCAACACCTATGATTTGCATTTAACTGTCTTTCTCAGACTCTGTTACTCTTTTTTCTTTTCTTAGTCACACATTTAGCTGTCTTTCTCAGAAACTTTTATTCTTTGTGCTATAATTCACTTAGCAGTCTTTGTCAGGCACTCTTTTTTTCTGAGTCACACATTTAGTTGTATTTCACAGATACTTAATCTTTATGCTGAGTCATTCATTTAGCTGTATTTCTCAGACACTTAATCTTTATGCTGAGTCATTCATTTAGCTGTATTTCTCAGACACTTAATCTTTATGCTGAGTCATTCATTTAGCTGTATTTCTCAGACACACTCAGCATTAGGCAACTGAAAAATATTCCACACACCACTGATGAACATTAGTTGTATGTTGTTCAGCTTTGTTTATCCTATTAAACTAACCAAACCTTATGATTTTATTGAAATGCTTGCTGAAAGAATTCTGTAATTACATATAACAATAGCACAAAGATAATAATATGACCATTGCAATCAGATCCAAATACTGGCTTGTTCATGGTTTGGTCAAGATTGTGGATTTCCATATTCAATTTAATGGTGTTTCTCAGATGACCAGACTAACTACACAGAGGTCTAGCACAGACACTGAAGTCTACCTGTGTTGTTTATGTATAATAATACATTTCAGGCTTATGATTTCATGATATGGTCTGGAAATATCTAGGAGACAAAAGTTATGAAGGCAGTGTGAAACCACACACACACACGAAAAATAGTCTGAATTAAATTTTGTTATATTTTGTACTGCTTTTATCTGGTTATTGACATGTACTAGCAAAACTATTTTTTAAACACATATAATGATGGCATTGATAATTATTGTTGATATTATTCTTTTTTAGTTGCAGGCTCAAATAACAGTTTATCTAGTCAACAAATATCACTCACAGTCCAAACTAGTCCAACTACTGCTTCTGACCAGCCACCATTACCCCCTCGCAAGAAACTCCCTGTACCCCTTCCAGGGAATGGGACTCCTGGAAATCACGTGCGTACAAATTCTGATCCAGATCGGGGGGAAATCTGGACACACAGACGCTCCCCATCTGAGCCATTACGACCAGGCGAGGGTCGAAATTTGGAGAATCGTAATACAATCCATATAACACCAGGTTATTATCTCATTATGTAATATTTTTCATATATTTAAGAAGAGATAGGCATTGCTGCCATTTCTGTAGCAAATGTAACTGTATAACTGTGAGTTAATCAGCATTGAGGATTTTATGTAGTGTAGTCATCAACATTGAGGATTTTATGTAGTGTAGTCATCAACATTGAGGATTTTGTGTAGTATAGTCATCAACATTGAGGATTTTGTGTAATATAGTAATCAGCATTGTTTTGATGTAGTGTACTCATCAGCATTGAGGATTTTATGTAGTTTAGTCATTAGCATTGATGATTTAATGCCATCAGCATTGAGGATTTTATGTAGTCATCATCAACATTGAAGATATTTTAACTAAGAGTCTTCACATGAGAGGGGACTTACAGTAGAAGTCAAGAATGAGAGAGGGTATGTATTCAGAGTACTTTGGTATTTCCAGAGAAAAAAATGACTTGAATTTAATTAATAATTTGAAGACATAAATTGTCCAGCCCAAAAATGAAATATTGGACATAACATAGAGTACAACTTAAAAGCACTAGATCTTAAAGCATAACTATAAAACTTAAAAGCACTAGATCTTAAAGCATAACTATTAAACTTAAAAGCACTAGATCTTAAAGCATAACTATTAAACTTAAAAGCACTAGATCTTAAAGCATAACTATTAAACTTAAAAGCACTAGATCTTAAAGCATAACTATAAACTTAAAAGCACTAGATCTTAAAGCATAACTATAAACTTAAAAGCACTAGATCTTAAAGCATAACTATTAAACTTAAAAGCACTAGATCTTAAAGCATAACTATAAAACTTAAAAGCACTAGATCTTAAAGCATAACTATTAAACTTAAAAGCACTAGATCTTAAAGCATAACTATAAACTTAAAAGCACTAGATCTTAAAGCATAACTATTAAACTTAAAAGCACTAGATCTTAAAGCATAACTATAAAACTTAAAAGCACTAGATCTTAAAGCATAACTATTAAACTTCAAAGCACTAGATCTTAAAGCATAACTATAAACTTAAAAGCACTAGATCTTAAAGCATAACTATAAACTTAAAAGCACTAGATCTTAAAGCATAACTATTAAACTTAAAAGCACTAGATCTTAAAGCATAACTATTAAACTTAAAAGCACTAGATCTTAAAGCATAACTATTAAACTTCAAAGCACTAGATCTTAAAGCATAACTATAAACTTAAAAGCACTAGATCTTAAAGCATAACTATAAACTTAAAAGCACTAGATCTTAAAGCATAACTATTAAACTTCAAAGCACTAGATCTTAAAGCATAACTATAAACTTAAAAGCACTAGATCTTAAAGCATAACTATAAACTTAAAAGCACTAGATCTTAAAGCATAACTATTAAACTTAAAAGCACTAGATCTTAAAGCATAACTATTAAACTTAAAAGCACTAGATCTTAAAGCATAACTATAAACTTAAAAGCACTAGATCTTAAAGCATAACTATTAAACTTAAAAGCACTAGATCTTAAAGCATAACTATAAAACTTAAAAGCACTAGATCTTAAAGCATAACTATTAAACTTCAAAGCACTAGATCTTAAAGCATAACTATAAACTTAAAAGCACTAGATCTTAAAGCATAACTATTAAACTTAAAAGCACTAGATCTTAAAGCATAACTATAAAACTTAAAAGCACTAGATCTTAAAGCATAACTATTAAACTTCAAAGCACTAGATCTTAAAGCATAACTATAAACTTAAAAGCACTAGATCTTAAAGCATAACTATAAACTTAAAAGCACTAGATCTTAAAGCATAACTATTAAACTTAAAAGCACTAGATCTTAAAGCATAACTATTAAACTTAAAAGCACTAGATCTTAAAGCATAACTATTAAACTTCAAAGCACTAGATCTTAAAGCATAACTATAAACTTAAAAGCACTAGATCTTAAAGCATAACTATAAACTTAAAAGCACTAGATCTTAAAGCATAACTATTAAACTTCAAAGCACTAGATCTTAAAGCATAACTATAAACTTAAAAGCACTAGATCTTAAAGCATAACTATAAACTTAAAATCACTAGATCTTAAAGCATAACTATAAACTTAAAAGCACTAGATCTTAAAGCATAACTATTAAACTTCAAAGCACTAGATCTTAAAGCATAACTATAAACTTAAAAGCACTAGATCTTAAAGCATAACTATAAACTTAAAAGCACTAGATCTTAAAGCATAACTATTAAACTTAAAAGCACTAGATCTTAAAGCATAACTATTAAACTTAAAAGCACTAGATCTTAAAGCATAACTATAAACTTAAAAGCACTAGATCTTAAAGCATAACTATAAAACTTTAAAGCACTAGATCTTAAAGCATGACTATAAAATCCTCTTTGTTTTAAGGCCTCAGTTTACAATTAGCATTTTCTAAATATAACTATTACGTAATAAAGTCAATTCAGGTCAAGAAGAAGTGATATCCATTTTGGACACGGTCAAGTCCAACATACAAATTTACATTACAAAAACATAATGTAATCAAATTTTAAAAAATAAAAAAAAACAGCTACTGAATAAACAGTACAAATTAAATATACATAACACTACTGACATCTTTGCATGAGAGGGGTTCAGAGTATAGTTTCTGTAGGATTCTTTGCATGATAGGGGGTCAGAGTGTAGTTTCTCTAGGAGTCTTTGCATGAGAGGGGGTCAGAGTGTAGTTTCTGTAGGAGTCTTTTCATGAGAGGGGGTCAGAGTGTAGTTTCTGTAGGAGTCTTTGCATGAGAGTGGGTCAGAGTGTAGTTTCTCTAGAAGTCTTTGCATGAGAGGGGGTCAGAGTGTAGCTTCTGTAGGAATCATTGCATGAGAGGGGGTCAGAGTGTAGTTTATCTAGGAGTCTTTGCTTGAGAGAGGGACAGACTGTAGTTTATGTAGGAGTCTTTGCATGAGAGGGGATCAGAGTGTAGTTTCTGTAGGAATCATTGCATAAGAAGGGGGTCAAAGTGTAGTTTCTGTAGGAGTCTTGCATGAGAGGGGGTCAGAGTGTGGTTTCTGTAGGAGTCTTGCATGAGAGGAGGTCAGAGTGTAGTTTCTGTAAGAATCGTTGCATGAGAGGGGGTCAGAGTGTAGTTAATGTAGGAGTCTTTGCATGAGATGGGGTCAGAGTGTAGTTTCTGTAGGAATCGTTGCATGAGAGGGTGTCAGAGTGTAGTTAATGTAGGAGTCTTTGCATGAGAGGGGGGTCAGAGTGTAGTTTATGTAGGAGTCTTTGCATGAGATGGGGGCAGAGTGTAGTTTCTCTAGGAGTCTTTTCATGAGAGGGGGTCAGAGTGTAATTTCTGTAGGAATCGTTGCATGAGAGAGGGTCAGAGTGTAGTTTCTGTAGGAGTCTTTGCATGAGAGGGGGTCAGAGTGTAGTTTCTATAGGAATCATTGCATGAGAGGGGGTCAGAGTGTAGTTTCTCTAGGAGTCTTTGCATGAGATGGGGTCAGAGTGTAGTTTATGTAGGAGTCTTTTCATGAGAGGGGGTCAGACTGTAGTTTATGTAGGAATCATTGCATGAGAGGAGGTCAGACTGTAGTTTCTCTAGGAGTCTTTGCATGAGAGGGGGCAGAGTAGTTTCTGTAGGAATCATTGCATGAGAGGGAGTCAGAGTGTAGTTTCTCTAGGAGTCTTTGCATGAGAGGGGGTCAGAGTGTAGTTTATGTAGGACTCTTTTCAGGAGAGGGGGTCAGAGTGTAGTTTCTGTAGGAGTCTTTGCATGAGAGGGGGTCAGAGTGTAGCTTCTGTAGGAATCATTGCATGAGAGGGGGTCAGAGTGTATGTAGGAGTCTTTGCATGAGATGGGGTCAGAGTGTAGTTTTTCTAGGAGTCTTTGCATGAGATGAGGGCAGAGTGTAGTTTCTCTAGGAATAATTGCATGAGAGGGGTTCAGAGTGTAGTTTATGTAGTAGTCTTGCATTAGAGGGGGTAAGAGTGTAGTTTCTGTAGGAATTGTTGCATGAGAGAGGGTCAGTGTAGTTTCTGTAGGAATCATTGCATGAGAGTAGTCAGAGTGTAGTTTCTGTAGGAGCCTTGCATGAGAGGGAGTCAGAGTGTAGTTTATGTTGGAGTCTTTGCATGGGAGGGGGGGGCCATTTTGTACATAACAGTTGCATTGCGGCTTTAACTTTGTATTGTATTCCACGTAATAGGTAACTATCCTAATATGCACCCCACCACTTTTGTCAGAAATATAAAAGCTATAAAAGATATTGCCTACAGAACTCACATTATCACACAGTATCTCATTGGCAGAAAATGGTAGCTGAAATTTGTCAGGAACATCAGAACTTTACTAGAATTTGCTACTTTAAATGTTTTTACTTAATTTAATTGGTTAAAGCAATCTCAGAAGATCGTTCATTTGATTCATTTACTATTTTGAGAGACCTCACAACTTCATCTTAATATCTTTATTGTGTACTTATTTGCATGCAGAGTGGATGTATTAGGTTGAAAATGGTTGATGAAGTAATATTTTTCACACATTCAGGCATTTTACTAAATTACAACATAGACTAACATTAAAACTAAATCAGCTATGGATTCACGTTATCAATGTCTCTCTCTACATACATACATATATACATGCATGCATGCAGACTGACACACACACATGCACACACACACACACACACACACACACACACACACACACACATACATACATACATACATACATACATTTCTTTAAAATTTAGCTGCAGTGTTTGATCAACAGTGCTGTCTTTAATTTATTGTCTAGGTGCAGTGCCAGTTTTTCCACCAAATCTCCCGCCTGGTTTTGGGTAAGTACACCACCTTTTTATTATTGTAATGTATGGAAAATAGGGCTTAATCAGTTTAGGAAAAAGGTATGCTAAATATGCTTATGTACAGGTCAGATCAAACTGCATAGACCGATATTTACTTCTGTATTATGTGATGACAGGTTAGAGTCTATTGGACACAACTTATACATCAGTATATATGGTAATAGTGGTAATGCTATCAAGCTTCATATCACACAAGACCCTTTTTGCATGTCTTCTTAGCCCTTGTTGTTATTCCTTTGAAAGGTCCCAATGAATAGACCATGCTGGTCAAACTACACACATTACGTCTTCTGTATACTTATAGTCAATCCGTTGAAATTACATATTGTTGTCCTTTTATGCACTATCAAGCCTTGTCTTAATGCCCCTCATAAGATTACCTCACAAGAGAGGCCATTTTTATGCAGGGAATTTAGTTGAGACATGAGAACTATTAATGATTTATGCAGAGCAGGCGTGTATCAATCGCCATACTGCCATGTCCGGAATGTCCTTTCAAGGGGAGAAAGTTATTTTAATTAAGCATTTGTTTAGACAGCGGCCAGACAGAATGCTAGGGACACGTTAAACTTTATTTTCACGGTAAAGCAGATACAACTGAAATATTGCAGAAACTCGGTAACTATCATATTACCAGGTCAAGCTGACTCTGACTTTCGTGCCTCCGAGAAGGGCGACAGAGATCTTTGACTCGGATTGGTTACACTAATTAAGGTGTGTGTTTCCCACACAAACTTTCCTAGGTTTTAATTAATATTGCTGCATCAAAATTTTTAATCAGTCTAAGCTTTTCAGCAAAAGAAACCAGAGTAGTCTCCAGGGGATTTGCAATAAATTCCCTCTTAAAAACTGTTGTCAAAAGGGGACTGTTGTTAAAGGAAACTGACAAACTAATTTGGAGGAACATTGAAAGTAAAGGGAGAAAATAGCTTCTGAGACGTATAATCCTCTGATGCAATCCTGTGGTGTATTACTTCTGAGACATATACTGAGAAGTATAGAGAGAAGTGTAGTTGGACGGACAATCCCCTGACGTAATCTTGCAATGAATCAATTCTGAGACAAGTAACCAGTATTTTGTCTTTGACTTCAGACAAATGTTCATGCATGCATATTGACCCTGACAATAGTCAGAAAACAAGTAACCAGTATTTTGTCTTTGACTAACAACAAATGTTCATGCATGCATATTGACCGTGACTGTAGTCAGAAACAAGTAACCAGTGTTTAGTCTTGACTTAAGGAAAATGTTGATGCATATATATTAGTTCTGGTGGCAGTAAGAAAGAAATGAACATGTATTAAATGCAGTGTGTGTGGCTTTCTTGAACAGTGGGGTTAAACATTTTTTCTATAGTGTATGCAATATGTTATCTAGAAAAGTGTAGTGGATCATTTTAGCTCTAATGAATACAATCTGTATGTTATCTAGAACATGGAGGTCAATCACTGTGTTACAGTGTGTACAGTTTGTATGTTATCCTGAACAGTGTACTTAGAAAAAATTGTTACAGAGCATCCAGTCAGCATCTTATCCAGAAGTCAATTTAACATTTTGTTACAGTGTGTGTAGTCTGTCTGTTATCTAGACCAGTGGGGTTTAACATTTTTTTACAGTGTGTGTAGTCTGTATGTTGTGTAGACCAGTGGGGTTTAACATTTTGTTACAGTGTGTAGTCTGTCTGTTATCTAGACCAGTGGGGTTTAACATTTTGTTACAGTGTGTGTAGTCTGTCTGTTATCTAGACCAGTGGGGTTTAACATTTTGTTACAGTGTGTGTAGTCTGTCTGTTATCTAGACCAGTGGGGTTTAACATTTTGTTACAGTGTGTGTAGTCTGTCTGTTATCTAGACCAGTGGGGTTTAACATTTTTTTACAGTGTGTGTAGTCTGTATGTTATGTAGACCAGTGGTGTTTAACATTTTGTTACAGTGTGTGTAGTCTGTCTGTTATGTAGACCAGTGGGGTTTAATATTTTGTTACAGTGTGCGTAGTCTGCCTGTTATCAATTATTATAGAATATACATGGAAATCATTCATGTAGTTTTGATGCTAATCTTTTTCAGAGATGCTAAGCCAGCAGTCCCACCCAGACCAACTAATCCAATCAAGGACCATGTCAATAACAGTAAGCCATCCTGGATGTCATATATAAAGTTTAAAAAATACAGGGCAATCCATTTCTGTTATAAGTATAGGACAGATCTGACAATCCCACTGTGGAAAACATTGTGAATGATCTAGAATGGACCTTTGCAGGACTTTAAAAAGGGGGTTGTACATGTCTTTGAGTGCTTAGAAAGCCATGGTAGAGCTTGAAACTGGTAATTCAAGTTTTGTAGGGTCGATACCAAACAAGGCCATATTTGGTCAGCTGCCTTTGTTAAAGGGAAAGGTGATTATCTCCCATTCCCCTTCATGATTTTGCCTATAATGTGATCAAAGTACCATTCAACCAACTTTGCATCCTATTTTTAAATGAAATTTATTTATTGGGTTTGATTAATTTTTTTTTATTTTATATGAGCCTTTAATTTGACTTGAATATTAAAATTATTAAATGAGCAAAAATGTTATACATAATTTATCATAGGATGAGAAATAAATAAGATATAATAATTCTCTATGATGCGATATTCATTGTATATTGGAATGATTCTTAAATATATTTATATGCCTCAAGCATCAGATCTCGAGATGGTTGTTGTACTTACAGTAGTTATAACATGATGAGAGCCGAATTAAATATTTTGTCTCAAAGTAGGTGGTGGATTGTTCTTAGGTAAAGATTTCCTAATTAAATATTTCTCTAAATTTTAACAAAAGTTGGTGAATTCATCATCAGATAAATACAGTACAGTAAACAAATGTTGGTGAATTTCTCATCAGATAAATACAGTACAGTAAACAAATGTTGGTGAATTTCTCATCAGATAAATACAATACAGTAAACAAATGGTGGTGAATTTCTCATCAGATAAATACAGTACAGTAAACAAATGTTGGTGAATTTCTCATCAGATAAATACAGTACAGTAAACAAATGTTGGTGAATTTCTCATCAGATAAATACAGTACAGTAAACAAATATTGGTGAATTCTCATCGGATAAATACAGTACAGTAAACAAATGTTTGTGAATTTCTCATCAGATAAGTACAATACAGTAAACAAATGTTGGTGAAATCATCATTGGATAAATACGGTACAGTAAACAAATGTTGGTGAACTCATCATTGGATAAATACGGTACAGTAAACAGATGTTGGTGAATACAGTACACTAAAAAGCTGGCTGGAATTGGCAGTGGTTGACAGAGGAGGCACTTTTTAAGGGAACCACTGTTAAAACAGAAATAAAGTTATACAGCCAAGAAAGATTCAGGCACTCAGCTATATAGAGAAAATTGCAATCTTCCAACAGCTAGATTTAAATGGAAAAGTCTTAATTAAAAGTTAAATTATGGGAGAATTTATTAACTTTCATTAGCCTTCGATTCTCCAGTTATTAAACGAAATTGTCCTAATTGAAAGTTAGATTATGGGAAAATTGAATGACCTTTATTAGCCTCTCCTTTTATTGAATGAAATAGCCCAAATTGACGGTTAGATTATAGAAAAATTTAATGACCTTTATTGGTCTCTCCTTATATTGAATGAAATAGCCCAAATTGACAGTTAGATTATAGGAAAATTTAATGACCTTTATTGGTCTCCTATTATTAAAATAGAATAGTCCTTGTTGAAAGATTGATTATGGGAAAATTGAATACCTTCATTAGTCTCTCCTATTGTTAAATTAAATAGTCCTCATTGAAGGTTGGATTATGGAAGAATTGAATAACGTCCATTGGAGATGTACTGATTACTGCCAGATTTGTAATGTCCCCATCCAATACTACTGGCTGCTTCCCCAGTCAGTAGAAATCAAGGAGATTGACATTGAGTTGTCAGGATGTATCTGTGACCCAAGAAATGCTAAGGCTGTATTTTTTGGAAGCTAAGTTCCAGCAACATTCCACTGCTACCATACTGAAACCCCCAGCATTATAAAAAGAAAACAAAATCAATTAAAAAAATGAACTGCAGTTAACATGTCTATGACAGTTTTTTTGTGAAGTTTATATAATTTTGTTTTTTGCCACATCAAAGCATGTTTGAAATAGTGTCAGTACATCTTTGATGTCTGATTTGACCTAGTTGGCAATTTTCTGATTGGCCTAAAACTCGGCCAACCAATGTGCCTCAGAGTCGACAGCACAGATTGCTTGGGTCAGAGCAGCTCACCATTCAATGGCAAACGTATTTATTGCCTGTGCCAATCTTATGCATCATGATATATGTTTGCACACCGCTTTTCTTCATCATGCATTGAGGATTACACTTGGCTCTTACCATTTTGTTTGGGGGGCAGAATTAAAGAAGTCCAGTTTTATGCAGCTCAAGAACTTTTTCTCCAGCATTCTGCTCCACCCTTATTCTCATTTTTAAAACCAACCATACCTGTCACAATGGAGGAATTATAGGTAAACCAAGCAGATGGGATCTTTTGTGTCCCACGTGTTGTTCAGATAGTAGTGACTACCTCCACAAACAGAAGGTTGCACCAGATTGCCTGACCTATGCATGCTGGGTTGGTAGTTTATTTGTTGGTACTGCAAATTCAGATCAATATACAAATCAGACACATTCTAATCAAACTCAGTATCCTGGCTTACGTCCTTCACAGAATGGGTAAGGTGATCCATTTGGACAGGTCTTTTTTTTTTTGTTTCTCATTAGATTTTACCAACTTTGGCAATTGACCCCTGTGCATCAGGGTGGAACCACAAATGGCACACTTTTATCTCGCTGATTAAAAACCCTGAAGCTTGGGCTGTGGGTACAGTGTATTTGCCTACCCCTCCCCCCCCCACACACACATTGTCTTACTACTAAAGATAATACAGAAAATAAGAGGTTGAAATTGAAAGATAATCCTCCCTTATGGAACATGTTCTTGGGTCAGTGATCTCATAATACACCTACCTTGGTATATTACCACCAAAGCACATCTTTGCAAATAACCATAGTTGCAGGTGTTCCACAACATGTCTAGATTGTCTTCTTCACACCTGGCTCTTGTCAAGTCAGCCTTGCAAGAAAATTACCCATCAATTATAGAGAGAATTCTAAGGGCAAGAAGGCAGGAGAATTACATATCAATTATAGAGAGAATTTTAAGGACAAGAAGGCAAAAGAATTACCAATCAATCATTGAGAGAATTCTAAGGGCAAGAAGGCAGGAGAATTACATATCAATTATAGAGAGAATTTTAAGGGCAAGAAGGCAAGAGAATTACATATCAATTATAGAGAGAATTCTAAGGGCAAGAAGGCAAGAGAATTACCCATCAATTATAGAGAGAATTTTAAGGACAAGAAGGCAAGAGAATTACCCATCAATCATTGAGAGAATTCTAAGGGCAAGAAGGCAGGAGAATTACATATCAATTATAGAGAGAATTTTAAGGGCATGAAGGCAAGAGAATTACCCATCAATCATTGAGAGATTCTAAGGGCAAGAAAGCAAGAGAATTACCCATCAATCATTGAGAGAATTCTAAGGGCAAGAAGGCAGGAGAATTACATATCAATTATAGAGAGAATTCTCTAAGAGCATGAAGGCAAGAGAATTACCCATCAATTACAGAGAGAATTCTAAGGGCAAGAAGGCATGAGTGGGAGGTACTGGGCAAGAGTTATTGTCCTTTGTCTCTATATTGTAGACAGAAAAGATGCATTTTTTGTCATTTTGTAGGACTGGATTCAGGATGTAACTGGCATATACTCTTAAATGTTAATGTGATCAAGTAACTATTTGCAGAGAAACATAATTTTAAGAAAATGTTAACTTAATATTTCAAAATTCATTGTATATGGAACTTGCATAATGATGATCTTTTTAACCAAAATATAATTATAGGCAATCGTTGCAAGAATGCTCATGAAAACAATGATAATGTTTTCTCATTCAGGTATCAGACCACTGTCAAATGCTGTGACGACACCAAATGAGACTCCTCCACCTGTACCCGCCCCTCGACAAAAGGTAAATCATTAACCACATCTATCTGGATACATTTATAAGTATAATTTTTGCATATCATGTGGGCTTTTCATGCATAAAATCATAGACAACTAGTACTAATGAGACCTGCAGAGAGTCAGCAAAAGCGATACCAAAAATTCTAATGATTGTCATTGTCAAGAAAAGAACAACACAGTGCATTAGACTGAATTGAAAATAAGAGACCTCTTCTACTAATGCTATTCCAGTTATATGCTTCAGTTAAATATTGTTAACTTTTAGTCAAATTGCCAATAATTCTTTTATGATTTATATGTTCATTTTTTGGTTAAATTTTATTTCCTGCCATCAAGAAATCACATCAAAATAACGTAGAGGATGATAGAGATTTTACAAAAGAAATATATGACAAACTTGTCTGTATAGTTTTACAGAAGATTTTAAGCTATTATTTGTAACTGAACAGTGCCAAGGAAAAATCCCTTGCATTGTATGTTTAGTTAAACCCTCTCTAATATTTATTTTGGTGTTATTGTACATCTAAAGGTAATAATGTACCTTGTGTATGCAACATTTATAATTTTAAAGTGAATTTATTCTATGGATGTATTACTTTGACAAGTTATTACTTTGACAAGTTATTACTTTGACAAGTTATTACTTTGACAAGTTATTATGTGATAGCAATAGGTAGCATTACAGTTTTCAGTAGTATACTTGTATCGTTTGATTACATTATTGGATTTTTTTGCATTTCTTGTGTAATCTTGGCAATGGGGGTTTCCTGTTAGAACTTTTTATATATGCATTTGATTTGTGTATTTTCTTCTCATTCAAGTGAATGAAGTGCATATGCATTAAAGTGTTCAAATGGGCTGGAATTTATTTTTGCAAATTTTTCTCTGTAAATACAGAGTGCTCTTATTGGACATGAGATTTATAGTGAATTCTAACCCTGAATTAGGTTACTGTGGTTCCAAAACAAGACACAGGGTGCCACAATCACATCAAAGCCTTCAGCTTTGTACTTAATTTGGATTTCCACTAAAGTTTGTTTATTTTAGGATTATTCTTTTTCATTTTAACTTTGTATTCTTGAGAAATCAATTATTTGTTTAATTTTACAAAGCTTGTTGCTTTTTGTAGTTTGCATTATGACACAAGAGTACCTTTGTACTAATATCCTATAATAAATCATGGGAAGGTTGGATGACTAATATCCTATAATAAATCATGGGAAGGTTGGATGACTAATATCCTATAATAAATCATGGGAAGGTTGGATGACTAATATCCTATAATAAATCATGGGAAGGTTGGATGACTAATATCCTATAATAAATCATGGGTAGGTTGGATGACTAATATCCTATAATAAATCATGGGTAGGTTGGATGACTAATATCCTATAATAAATCATGGGAAGGTTGGATGACTAATATCCTATAATAAATCATGGGTAGGTTGGATGACTAATATCCTATAATAAATCATGGGTAGGTTGGATGACTAATATCCTATAATAAATCATGGGAAGGTTGGATGACTAATATCCTATAATAAATCATGGGAAGGTTGGATGACTAATATCCTATAATAAATCATGGGAAGGTTGGATGACTAATATCCTATAATAAATCATGGGTAGGTTGGATGACTAATATCCTATAATAAATCATGGGTAGGTTGGATGACTAATATCCTATAATAAATCATGGGAAGGTTGGATGACTAATATCCTATAATAAATCATGGGTAGGTTGGATGACTAATATCCAATACTAGTCATGGGCAGGTTCAATTTCCCAGCAGACTCAGTTTAAAGGACAAGTACTCTTTGCATTGGTCTGTCTTTCATTGAGTCTGCGCCCTGTGGGGCTGGCTGATAATTGACCTATTTGCAGCGAGGTGGAACCACAAACCACAAACCACCTATTTGCAGCGAGGTGGAACCACAAACTCTTCTTAGGTCTCTCCATTCCTGGAACCAGAAACATTGGTCATTAATACAACTTTAGTTAGCTGGGAGGGAATATGGATTTGTGCCTACATTCGAGCTTTTCAGTTACTGAAACTAATCAAGCAAATGGGTGGAATGGTTTACAAAATAGTTTTGATTGCCCCTTTCTCTGACAGTATCGATCCTGAATCAGTGATCTGCTTCATTTAGCATACCCAGGAAAGTTGTAGTTGTTGCCATGATGACGAAACAGCTGTTGTTGCCTGAAGAAACTTTTTCGTCATGAACATAATTTCTAAGGGATCTCCCGCATAAAATGTTCCCAAAACTTAAAACAGTCCAGTTCTGATGGCTATTACTGATACAACATGTTGAATTTCTAAAAACAGGTTACCTTTGATTAGCACCCAAAAATTAGCAATCTCAGAATGCTCACCAATCAGGTACAACTCGTACAGAAATAAGCTTGTGAAATATGATCCATTTTCATTAGTCTATCCATCAAAAATTATCTCAGTTTGAGACAAAATAAATCAGTTTTATGGCACACAGTCTGTTTTCTACAGCTTCTATTTCTTCGACCTTTCAAAAGAGAGAGAGTTGAATCTTGTCAAGCTACTGGTAACCGTTACCACGCATCATTCATGGCAGTACAATCTCGAACCCAGGCATGACCATGCACTTTTAATGGATTAACCCTGAAAGCTTTGCATGGATTAACCCTGAAAGCTTTGCATTGATTAATCCTGAATGCTTTTCATGGATTAACCCTGAAAGCTTTGCATGGATTAACCCTGAAAGCTTTGCATGGATTAACCCTGAAAGCTTTGCATATGAAGCCTTACCCAAGGTGACATCCCAAAAGGATCATATTCACATGTGTGTGAATAAATTAAATTCATATTTATTTTTGTTGTTTTATTCTTCTTTAATTTTAAGGTTAAGCATGTCAGAGAAATATTTGCCCAAAAATGACCTTTAAGGATAAAAGCATATATTTGAAGTAAAATTCTGTAATTTAATTTTGTTAATGGAACTGTTTTGCACTATCAGTTAAAAGTTATTAATTTTCATCAATATGAATTTCTTATCATAATCATTAACACGCAGTGTTATATTTTATAAGGCAATCACTATTAATTACTTGCATTGTGATTTTTTAACTTCATGTTAGCCAAAAAAAGTCAACTTCAGGCGAGGGCGTGCAATTTATGACTGTGATGCAGATAATGAAGATGAGTTAACATTCCGCATCGGAGAAATTGTGATCCTTCTAAAGGAGGAAGAAGAGGAATGGTGGGTAAGTGATAGTAGCAGAGATGCTCCAAGGGGGCACAATTACATGATTCATGCAAAATTTGTATGAATTCATGCATTTGGATGGCAATAACATGTGAGAACTCTCGCAAATTAATTTCAAGTTGTGCATATGAAAATGTACACTGCACAGTATACAACTTTATTCAGCCATTCACCCTTACGGTAGAAATGGTAAAAATATTAAACTGCTTGTTGCAATGTGTAGTTTGTCATAACTGTTGACATATCTAGTTTTTTGGGCTTAAAATGAATGGTTGTTGATGTAAATGTTATTAGCATATTGGGTCATGTAACAAACAATGTGTCAGAGTTGGGTGGGTAAGTGATAGTAGTGGAACAGTGCATAAGTAATTAAAATAGAGCTGTGGGTGAGTGTGTGTAGGGGAATGGTGGGTGAGTGATGTGTAGGGGAATGGTGGGTGAGTGATGTGTAAGAAAATGGTGGGTGAGTGGTATATAGGGGAATGGTGGGTGAGTGATAATAGGGAAATGGTGGGTGAGTGATAATAGGGGAATGGTGGGTGAGTGATGTATAGGGGAATGGTGGGTGAGTGGTTGTGTAGGGGAATAGTGAGTGAGTGATGTGTAGGGGAATGGTAGGTGAGTGATAATAGGGAAATGGTGGGTGAGTGATAATAGGGGAATGGTGGGTGAGTGGTGTGTAGGGGAATGGTGGGTGAGTGGTGTGTAGTGGAATGGTGGGTGAGTGGTGTGTAGGGGAATGGTGGGTGAGTGAAAATAGGGGATTGTTATGTTAAAGATATTAGAAAAGGTATGGGTAATTTATAAATAATGAAATTCGTGATTTGGATACAAGAGTTACAAACTTAATTGGTAGGAAATGATTTGCCGCCTACAAGAAGAATATATTGTATATCATACCTATATCTGGTCACAATATAACATCACATTTCTCTTTAGTTCATGCTGGGAAAGGAGACATTCAGATCATATTTCTGGTAATGATGGCATTGTTATCAATGCATTGTTGTAATTATGGCTGATATATATATATATATATATATATATATATATATATATATATATATATATATATATATATATATATATATATATATATATATATGACACAAGGACTCTGGTGTGTCTGAGAAAATTGTGGTAGATAACCAGTCTAAAGCTATCCATTTCCTCTAGTACTGTTTGCATACCACAGATACTGCAATTTGTATATTGCAGTTTTTTAAAGATGAGTTATTTCTAAATTTAATAAATTTGTTTTATTAAATCTCAGACAATGGATCAAAGCTTTTTTTAAAAACATTTGCATAACTATTTCAATATCATACATAATTAAAACATGTTACATAACTTTTGATATTGTTAATAATTTTAAACATGGTACATAACTATTTTGAAATAGTACATAATTAAAATATAGTACATAGCTACTTGAATACTGTACAAACATTGTACACAATTATTTGGATACTATTAATAATTAAATGTACATAATTTTGGGAATACTGTACATAAGGAGCTTCTTATTATCTCACCTTCTTACTGAAACACAGATGTCATTTTTCAGTGGCATATTAATTGACTAGGTGTCAAATTTAACTTTTCAACTCCTCTGGCCATAAGGGCCCCGAGTGGCTGAGTGGTCTAAAGCGCTGTCCATTATGGATCACTGCCATCTCATCTCTGTCTGCGTGGGTTCAAGTCTAAGATTCGGCTAATGTAGTTTTGTGAGAAAGCTTGCCAGTAGCTTCTCGTGGGTCGGTGGTTCTTTAAGGGGGTTTTCCTGGTTCTTCCTCCACCGTTAATACTGGCCGCCATGTATAACCTATATTGTGCTGAAAAATGGCGTTAAACCATAGAAAACAAAACAAACATCTGGCCATAAGGCCATGTAAGAAGTTTGTGATATGTTACTTTTTTCATTGTTTTCCAACAACACATATTTGTCTATTTAGAATTGCCATAAGACTTTGTAGGAAGTAAGTTTCTTCATTTATTGTGTTATTTTTTATTTGAGACCATTTATCAATTTTGAATACTGCTCTTGACAGGGGAGATAACCTTTTCTGCCACATGAAATTGAAAAGAAATCAAACATTGAGTTGAGACAGGAAGAAGTTGTTGATGTTCCGTGGAATTTTGGAACTAAGACTGAATTTAAAGTTCATGTGTACATTATTAACTTTTTAGTTAAAATATAATATTGCATTCAGACCACACTTGTAAACTTTTTAGTTAAAACATAATTTTGCATTCAGACCACACTTATAAACTTTTTAGTTAAAATATAGTAATGGATTCAGACCACGCTTGTTAACTTTTTAGTTTAAACAGAATGTTGCATTCAGACCACACTAATTAACTTTTTAAATGTATATTTTCCACGTTGACAATAGCAATGTATCGTATCTCACTACAATCATTACTGAATGTTTGTTTATCTTATAAAGAAACATCAACTGTCTGACTGAAAAGGTCTGGTTTGGTTGGCAGGTCTATTTTTTTAAATCTCAGACCTGTATTGCACTTCACAGAGCAGCCTGGATTTATTGGATATATAAAGTTGAGTAGATATATAGAGATATATCATTAATAATGTATGGATTTAAAATGACAGAAATGGGAAAATTGATCTTGTGCATTTTCCTAAAATTGTATTCAGTAGTTTCTTCATGTCTTTCAGGAGGGAGAAATTGAAGGAGACCCAGACCGACGTGGTGTATTTCCAATCAGTTTTGTTGAACCTCTGCCAGACTGATACATAGCATTGATGCGTTTCAACACTGGATTACAATGGCCATGTCATGTTCCTGTCAAAAACAACAATTGTGAAGACTAGTTACATGTATTTGTTGGGCTATTTTCTTTCCACTCTGCAACTGTCTCCGATTGTCCAGTGCCACCACTTTTAGTCTTGTTGGATTTTATCATGATTCATGATGGTCAGGCTTGATTCTTCCAGTAAATGCAGTTACATTGAATGAGATGTGAAAGTTTACCTATGTCATAAAGGCTTTGTGTATATACTAAAGAAAATGAACACAAAATTTAGTATGGACATAAGATTTACAAAATTCAAAAATCAAATAAAGAGCCCATAGACAGCAGAATAAACATAAACAAAAATAATACTTAGACACAATAGAAATAATAATATTTAAACATCAGAAATAATATTTAGAGATAATGGAATAATGGATAATGAGACAAAATAAATGTCGACATGAGAATAATACTAAAACATAAGAAATAATAATATAGAGTACTTGGACATTGGAAATAACACAGAGAACTCAGGCATTTGGAATAATACATTGAGTACTCAGGCATTTGGAATAATACATTGAGCACTCTGGCATTTGGAATAATACATTGAGTACTCAGGCATTTGGAACAATACATTGAGTACTCAGGCATTTGGAATAATACATTGAGTACTCAGGCATTTGGAATAATACATTGAGCACTCTGGCATTTGGAACAATACATTGAGCACTCTGGCATTTGGAACAATACATTGAGTACATAAATAACAACATAGGAGCAGCAACATGAGAATTTTATGTGCTTCAGCCTTCGAAACAGTAAATGTTTGGAAGAGTCCTTGTCATCAATGTACTTGGGGATGTTTCATGACTTTCAGATCTTAGAATACTCAGTTGATGTATTTGAGGTTTTCTTGTTGTTTACAGATATCTTTGTTAAACTTGTTATGCTTTTGTACATGTAGGGTAAGCAACTTGTAACTTTCACAATGGGTGATCCTAGATTGCATTTGTTCCTGTAACATTTTATTGTGATACAATAGGCATCTGCCTCATTCAACATTCATTAATGTATATTATGCCAGCTGTTATGGGTATATACTGTTCCTTTCTATGACTTTAGCTGTTATGTGTCTGGACTGTTCCTTTCTATGATGTTAGCTGTTATGGGTATAGACTGTTCCTTTCTATGACTTGTGCTGTTATGGGTATAGACTGTTTCTTTCTATGACTTTAGCTGTTATGTGTCTGGACTGTTCCATTTTATGATGTTAGCTGTTATGGGTATAGACTGTTCCTTTCTATGACTCTAGCTGTTATGGGTCTGGACTGTACCTTTCTCTGTCTTTAGCTGTTATGGGTCTGGACCGTACCTTTCTATGACTTTAGCTGATATTTGTCCAGACTGTTCATTCTATGACTTTAGCTGTTATTTGTCAAGACTGTTCATTTCTATGACTAGCTGTTATGGGTTAAGACTGTTCATTATATGACCTTAGTTGTTATGGGTCAGGACTGTTCCTTGTATCACCTTAGCTGATATGGGTCAAGGCTTCCTGTGACTTTATCTGATAAGGGGCCTGGATTGTACATTCTATGACTTTAATTGATATGTGTCAAGACTTCATTCTATGACTTTAATTGATATGTGTCAAGACTTCATTCTGTGACTTTAATTAATATGGGTCAAGACTTCATTCTATGACTTTATTTGATATGTGTCAAGACTTCATTCTATGACTTTAATTGATATGTTTTAAAACTTCATTCTATGACTTCAATTGATATGGATCAAGACTTCATTCTATGACTTTAATTGATATGTGTCAAGACTTCATTCTATGACTTTAATTGATATGTGTCAAGACTTCATTCTATGACTTTAATTAATATGTGTCAAGACTTCATTCTATGACTTTAATTGATATGGGTCAAGACTTCATTCTATGACTTTAATTGATATGTGTTAAAACTTCATTCTATGACTTAATTGATATGGGTTAAGACTTAATTCTATGACTTTAATTGATATGGGTTAAGACTTCATTCTATGACTTTAATTGATATGTGTCCTTAATGTTCTACTCATGACTTTTAGCTCTATAGAATTTAAGGCCATGTGAGATTATGGCTTGGTTCTGTAAAAATTGTCCATTATCTAGTTACAACTCGAGAAGCTATCCTATCTAGTTTGGATCAAATCTGGTAAATATGCTTTTGTCATGAAAGTGTCTGTCATTTAATGAGTTAGAGTCATGCATATTAATAGGGTCATATTTTAATTAATAGACTGAATGTATTACTAAAAGCTCAATATGATTCTTGATCAAGCTAATAATAAGATCTGGAACAAGTATGGTATTGAGTGAGATCAATGTTTACTGAGATCTTGAACAAGTACGGTATTGAGTGAGATCTGTTTGTTTTTTGAGATCTTGAACAAGTAAGGTATTGAGTGAGATCCGTGTTTATTGAGATCTTGAACAAGTATGGTATTGAGTGAGATCCGTGTTTATTGAGATCTTGATCAAGTACAGTATTGAATGAGATCAATGTTTATTGAGATCTTGAACAAGTATGGTATTGAGTGAGATCCGTGTTTATTGAGATCTTGAACAAGTACGGTATTGAGTGAGATCAATGTTTATTGAGATCTTGAACAAGTATGGTATTGAGATCTTGAACAAGTATGTCATTGAGTGAGATCCATGTTTTTTGAGGTGATCTTGCACTCTGGTGGCTAAATGTCTGATTCACATTTTTTTAAACTTGGTATTTGGCTTTATATTGTCTATTTGTGTTTTTGAGGTTATCTTGGGTCTAATTGGCTGAGCTTTTTACTGTTGTGGATTAATTTATTCAGATATAAATTTGAGAACTAAGAATATTAATTACCTGGAGCATCTGACCACCTTAGAGACTGTAATTTTACCTTGATTTTGATGAAACTTGGTAGTGAAGCTGAAAAGATCATGAGATTGGGTGGGGTTTTGTTATGAGTAAGGCCTATGCTCTTTAATTGGGTGATATTGCCTGAGATTTTTACCGTTCAAGAGACAATATTTCTTCTTTGAATGTGTTCCACAATCACCTTACATTAGGAATATTAGCCTGCTACCTCGCAAATCCAACCCTACTAAATTTAGATGAAATATGTCTTATCCTGTCTTTTTTTAAAAAAAAAAAATCTATAAAGGGCAGTAACTCTTGCCAGATTTTAGATTCACTGTGTGCTGATTCAGATGCAGTGCATTAGCCTTCGATAATCCAGCACTATTTTGTGTTCCTGTGGACCCATCCAATGTATCGTTTGCATTTAAAGTGTCTTCTAGAGGTTGTATACTTTGATTTATGATTTCTGTAAATTCTTTGTGAGATTCAATACTTAATCAGACTTGATTTGATATGTATGACCACCATCCCACCATGGAATCATTGACTTTACACAAGGTCATTACAAGTTAGCATACATTTGACTTTATTCGCTTACTCATAATAGAGACATTGTTATGTGCTGTTTGATAATTATGCTTAGTTAATTCATATTTCATACTGTTTGGATAGAATTATGGTGTAAATTATTAACTAAGTAAGCACCATAACTTTAGAACAGGGCCCCATAGGTTTCTGAGATCTCACTTCACTAATCTCCTAGTTATGAGTGTTTATATTGACCATGAAATTTCAGTACATTACTAGTATCTGCTTATGTTGTGTCAGCAAAATATATAGTAAACATTCTATATGCAACTTCAGGGCATGGAAGTCTACCATTAATACTGTTTTGTTAATATCATGTATACATTGTTTTTGTTATGCATCATCTATAATATAATATAAACATCTTGTAACTGAGAAGATTTAAACCTATCTTCTCAACCATATAAGTGTACTAGACCAAGGGATCCCAGGCTGTGTTTCTTATGCTATTAAAAGGATGGGTTATCCTTCATATAATGGAATCCAACCACTCATTATTCAGAAGGATACACAAGGTAGAGGTGGGATGCTCAGCATCCCCTCCTGCTATTACTTATTCTCCTAACATAATGTGATTTGGAAATTTATTCGAAGAGAAAAGCAAATTTTTAAGTAAACTATGTTTCTCTGAGAATATTTAACCAATCATAATACTTAAAAATCCTCCCAAACTCACTACCATGCAAACATCTGCAGTAGTGTTTTACTCTGCTAAAAACTGGTGGCACCTGGTTGTATCAAGGGAAGGTGATGGACAAGAGTTACTGTCCTTTGACGATCTAAAAATAGACAGGATAAGATGTTTTTCGTCTTTAGTAGGGCTGGATTCGTGAGGAAGCAGGCTAATATTCCTCAGTAAGTGGTCCTGTTAAAAAGATGGAATTGGTTTGTAATTAGTACAGTGTTGTTGAAAATATACTGTAAATATATGAAGATTTATTTGCATTGTTGAGATCTGTTGGTCTCTGTACTCGTGCAAACTAAAATGCCATTTTAGCATATTTTTGCTGATTTCAAGGAGTTTGCTGGATGTTGCATGGGCTCATGGTCAATAGCACTTTAAAAATAATATTAACAAAATAAATAGTGTGTTCCAAACCACATTGCATTTTGTTATGAACTTAAAGAGATTCCAAATGACTTGGCAATACAATTTTTTTATGAACTTAAAGAGATTCCAAATGACAAGGCAATAAAAAGGTTCCCATTACAATAATATATATAGTTAAAGATATTTCCAGTGTAATAGTTTTCATTACATTACATTTCTAGATAGGTTATGCTGGTACAATCATATCATAATGCTAACATGGTGTTGTTCTTTTGATCAAAACTAAAATTATTAACTTTATCAAGCAGTTATAACAGTCCAAAATTATATATGTGTGTGTGTGTTTGTGTGTGTGTGTGTGTGTGTGTGTGCGCGTGTGTTTACCTTTTCAACAGCATGCAATGGAACCTAAATTCTAATGAGAAAAGTTGTTTTCTCACAGTTCAAGAACCTTAAGATTTTTAAAAAATAGAATTTACCCAGTAATAACTTTTAAAACTTAAGAACTTTCATAATTTATTTCCTTATCGTCTTAACAATTTTGTTTTCTTAGTGGGTTAGGTGGATTCGAATTTTTGTGAAAGAGTAATTTCCACCCGATAATTTCAGTAGAAACAATTTTCTCAAATTTAACCAAAGATTATTTTGTCATTTATACTGTCAAGAAGGCAGCTGATAGTTTTACTCGAAAAATATGCTAGTGTACATTGTATAGAAAAATGAATAGAAGCTAATGGAAAATAACATGTTAGTGGAATAGATTGTATAAAAAAATGAATAGAAGCAAATGCAAAATAACATGTTAGTGGAATACATTGTATAGAAAAATGAATAGAAGCTAATGCAAAATAACATGTTAGTGGAATACATTGTATAGAAAAATGAATAGAAGCTAATGCAAAATAACATGTTAGTGGAATACATTGTATAGAAAAATGAATAGAAGCAAATGCAAAATAACATGTTGATGTAAGAGTGACCTCCCTTTGGTCATTAGTTACAGTTTTAATGCCAATAGATACAGCAAATTGTAGTCTGCATGTAGTTTGAAGTTAGTTACAAAACTGCAACTTTTAGCTCTTTTTAAACATTTAATTAAATTTTCTTGATGATTGACATAACTAAATATGTATATTTTTGTTGCAATATAGGAATTGTATTCTGCAGCAGTCTTGAAGATTGTGCTTAAGTTATGGAAGCAGCAAAGTTCATGGCAGGAAAATTGTTCATTTTAATTTGCATTTTGTCTCATTTGATTTAGTACCATAACTTTCATAAAATACATGTATCTCAACTTTAGTGTGTTCTCTAATCAAAATTTTGTCTCCTTTTGAAACATGCGGCATCAGGTGGTCAAGTGGTCACTTCAGTCTGAGTCTCGGCTATACTAACATAGAAAGCTTGCCACTAGTTGTTGGTTGTTATTTGTTTATTCTTGTGCTTCCTCCACCAAATATACTGGCTGCCATGTATAACTTAATAATGTACAGAAAAATGATGTTAAATGCCACAACAACAAAATGAAACAGTATGAAACTGGACAATCAGATTGTACTAGTAATGTTTTCGTGTAATGATGAAGTCTAAAGTTCCACTTTACGACAGAAACTAGCATTGACTACTTCTTTGTAATTCATGTATATTGAAATTTCATTTGAGCAAGCACTGATATCAGAGTTACTCAGAGGAATGGATCCTCAAGATCCAAACCATAATTTGCACCTGCACTGCAATTTATTACAGCACGAGTCTGATTCCAGGTATATTAATGTAGCTGGACAACAGTAGATGTAATAAATGCTCAAGAAGAAAAGTCACAATTTCAAACTATTTAATGTAATTTATAATGTAATGTAATAATGCTATAATGTAATAATGATGGGGTCAACATATAAACTGTTTTAACTGTGCCCCTGTGGCATGTGCATCTCATGTCTGGTATTGAAACCAATCTTTTTTATTTGTAGCAAACATGGAATAAATAAATTATTTGGCCATATAAGGGAATTAGCCACATATGTACAAGGGATTTAGGCATATATATATATATATATATATATATATATATATATATATATATATATATATATATATATATATATATATATATATAATATGGATTTGGTCTCTGAATGGAAAGGAAATTGAACTGAAAAAGACAGAAAAATCAGCCACTATGTTGACAGAAGACATGTTTGCTTCTGGGACATTAGTAGCTGATGCTTTAAAAGAAAACCATTTCCAATATATGATCTTATAGTTACCATTTTACAGAAACAGATCTTAAGCTTTCATATTTTGATTTTTAAAACTGATCCATATGCAATTTTATGAGATTTACAAAATATATTTTCTATTTAAAATTATTAGTTTAGAAATTAAATCTTTATCTTGCCACATGTAATATTCATGTGTTCATTTTTATCATACAATGTGTCTAAGAATTGATGTATACAAGTTTATCATAAAATATGTCTAAGAATTGATGGATACAGTTTTATCATAAAATGTGTCTAAGAATTGACGTATACAGTTTTAACATAAAATATGTCTAAGAATTGATGGATACAGTTTTATCATAAAATGTGTCTAAGAATTGATGTATACAGTTTTAACATGTATACATTTTGTGCTTAACCATTATTATTTCTCACAACTTGAATTTATTTTAACAAATACAAAGACATTACTACTGACTGAAGCAGTTTTTTTTTTAAAATTACAAATTTGTTTCCAAATTCAGTATAAAAGTAAAATAAAATGGAATACAGTTTAGTTGGTCACATGACACAGATTTAATCCCTTTGCTTTATTGGCTTGCTAATTAGCAATTAATTATTTTCTTCCTCCATTGTAACTGTTTATGGATTAGAAAAGTAGCATGTGGAGAAAGTTCAATATCCTTGAAAAGGATTGGAAGCTCATTAAAAGTCAATGAAAAAAAATCAGTTGCCGTCACTCATGATGATTATGATATATTCCGAGATCTATTTTAAAGAAAAATGAGAGGACCATTCAGTAATATATTGTATATCTTAATTGAATTTAACATTTAAAAGCAGTTCATAGGCTGTTTATGAGATTAGACGAGATGGACAAGCTTTATATGAAAGTAAAATTAAAGTTTGAATTATATGCTTTGTTGGCAGGTGTCCTTTGTTCAGAGTGTGTACACTTTGCCAGGTGATTACTGTGGACTTGCTTCATAGGAATTCATTCTCATGGTGTTACTAGAACATGGTATTTTTTTGCCAGTACTTTTGATCAGTGTGTTTCCTTTTAATTGCGTGGATTGTGCAAGATAAGTACCCCAAAAATTGGACCCCTCAAATAATACGTATTTCACACTGCCAAATGCTTACAACCATTTTTACAGCATCTGTATATTTTACCTTCTTACACTGAAGCTCAAACTTGAATGGAAGAAACTTCAATACCCTTCATGTGATCATTTTTAGATCTTAAATGCAATTTGAGTAAAGAATAAAAAAAAGATTAAAAAAATAAACACTTTCAGTCTTTCAGATGGACGTCTTTGTATTATAAAGTCCATCTTTAAAACTGACTTTTCTGTATTGGTAAGGCATTTAAATGAACACCTTCAATCTTTAAGATTGACTTTTCTGGATTAGAAAGGCATTTAAATGAACACATTTAATCTTTAAGACTGACTTTTCCGTATTGGAAAGGCATTCAAATGTACACCTTCACTCTTTAACACTGACTTTTCTGTATTAGAAAGGCATTCAAATGTACACCTTCAATTTTTTAAGACTAACTTTTCTGTATTAGAAAGGCATTCAAATGTACACCTTCAATTTTTTAAGACTGACTTTTCTGTGTTAGAAAGGCATTTAAATGAACACCTTCAATCTTTAAGACTGACTTTTATGTATCTACTTTGTATTTTAAGATGTTAATGATAATTTTTGCTGTTGCATTTATTTGAGAATGCTGTTAATAATTTTGCTGGTTTTATTTGAGGTAGCCTGCATTTGAGGATGTTCTGAAAATTGAGACCCATCTTTGATAAAATAGATTTTTATGACTAAAATCATCATTGTTCACGAATACACAAACATGGGGTTCCTAAGCAATTGTCACACAACAATGAGGAATTTGTTAAGAAAAAGGGCACAGATATGTAATGTTCATTTGTATCATGTCAAGGGACTATCATGACCTCGGATTTATTTCAGAATTTCTGATTTTTATATTTGACAATTCAGATATAGTGTTTCAGATGTTGATTTGTTAGAATACAGTATGATGTGTGCCTAACATTAAACTGAGTTGACCCAGATATGCCAGCATATATAATCTACCAGCAGATAAGGGTCTACACCATTAGTTCATTTCCATGATATAAACAATACATTTAAAGTATCATTAAAACCAACGCAATCAAAATTGATGATTTGTACCCTGTTCTGTAAAATTGGGTCAATATATAATATCCTAGTGTCAGAACCAAGGAGTTAATTGGTACATGTATATAGAGCATTGACCAGTCGCTACATCATGTATCCCAGCATTCAATATTTTCTCTGAAATTCTCTGCATTTTATCCCAAGACTTATCTAGTAGAACCAATTGAGTATTGGTGTTTTTTTTTACTTCTCCTTTCTTCAATTCAGAGGTGGACAGCTTTAGTTACTCAGGTTTCATAGGTGCTAAAAATAATATCCAAACCTTTTGCAACAGTTTTTGTTTTTGTTGTCAAAATGTTGTATTATCAGTAATTGGATTGGTAAAAGAAATTCACTAAATATTAAATTTATTGTTTTCAGGTAATATTGTTGTTTCCTGACCAATATTGGATATGGTTTTTAACACTGGTTGAAGTGTCATGCATGATTCTGGTAACTTTCAGTCATAAATTGGATGACGTATCTTGCCATCGTTTCCAGTTACAGTCTTCAAAGTGAAACTAATGCAGCACTTTGGTTATAATAGCCACGGTCATTTTGTTATATAGTACAATGTCATTTGGTTATATAGCCCAATGTTATTTGGTTGTATAGCCCAATGTTATTATATAGCCCACTGTTATTTAGATATATAGCTCAATATTATTTGGGTATATAGCCCACTATTATTTGGTTATATAGCCCAATATTATTTGGTTATATATCCCAATGCTATTTGGTTATATAGCCCAATATTATTTGGTTATATAGCCCAATGTTATTTGGTTGTATAGCCCAATATTATTTGGTTGTATAGCCCAATGTTATTTGGTTATATAGCCCAATGTTATTTAGTTATATAGCCCAATATTATTTGGTTATATAGCCCATTATTATTTAGTTATATAGCCCAATGTTATTTGGTTATATAGCCCAATATTATTTAGTTATATAGCCCAATGTTATTTGGTTATATAGCCTAATATTATTTGGTTATTTGGTTATATAGCTCAATATTATTTGGTTATATAGCCCAATGTTATTTGGCTATATAGCCCAATGTTATTTGGTTATATAGCCCAATATTATTTGGCTATATAGCCCAATGTTATTTGGTTATATAGCCCAATATTATTTAGTTATATAGCCCAATGTTATTTGGTTATATAGCCCAATATTATTTAGTTATATAGCCCAATGTTATTTGGTTATATAGCCCAATGTTATTTAGTTATATAGCCCAATGTTATTTGGTTATATAGCCCAATGTTATTTAGTTATATAGCCCAGTGTTATTTGGTTATATAGCCCAATGTTATTTGCTTATATAGATGGATGTCATTTTCTTATCTATTATACTTCATGCATATTGTATTAACTGCCAAAATTCCAAAGTCAGTTTATGTTACCAGCATTTTTCAAATTGTAAAAAGAAGAGCATTTAATTGTACTTTTAATGTATCCATAGATTTAACAGCAACTAAAAGAAATTGTCGATGACGGCATATATTCATGTTTAGTTACATTGTGTATGCTTATGTGTACCATTATGTTAATCATACATACATTATACCTGTTTGAATTGTAATAGTCATGTGTAATGATTTATCAGTGTAAATATTGTATGTAAGATATATATAAAAAAATCCTATAGGGAAAATATTCGTTTTGCACTAATTTTATTCTGACCACCTTAACTGAAAATGATAAATTTACATGATTTAGTCATTCAGTCTTAGGCCTTAAAACACACTATGGACCCAGGGAACTTTTCATGTGAAGTAGTACCTCATGGACGTACTTTCCAATTTTGTATGAATATCATTTGAATTTGCTCTGTATTCAGATTACTCGGGTATATGTTTAAAAACATGTGCCTTCACTGGGTACCTTGTCTGTATACTTGAAAAAAAAACTTGGTACCATAGCTGTATATTTGAAATAGTCCTTGGTACCATGTCTGTATACTTGAAATAACCCTTGGTACCATGTCTGTATACTTGAAATAGCCCTGGGTACCATGTCTGTATTTTTGAAATAGCCCAGGGTACCATGTCTGTATACTTGAAATAACCCTTGGTACCAACTACGTATCTTTAATTGGAATAGCCCTTGTTGAGCAATATGGAGAAACATTTAATTTGTGACATCGATGTACACTATAAAAAACTGCCATCATTAATCTTAGATTACATTTGTCTTTAAACTACAAACTGTACGTTTTCAACAATGTAGTATTTTCTGGAACTGAGATTAAACAAGGCAAAGATTTGCCTTTAGAAATTGATCTGTTTCCTTTCAATTTTGAATGGTATTATTGTTATATTATTGTTATATTATTGTATATTCAAATTATATAACTAAACACTAAGTGTCGAGTTTTTTGTTACATAATGTTAGTAAATAATCCACTTAAAATTGACTTTCAGCAATATTGAGTAATTTGTGCAAGATCTGATAAAACATGTTTTAAATCAAGTGCATGCCTCTGTACATACTGGCCTCAAATCAAATAGCAATCTTGCCAGTTGAAGTGCAAATTTTTATTCTATATTTTAGCCAATAAATAGTGTACTAGTACTTTGTATACATTGCTTGGTATGTATTAATACTTTGTATACATTGCTTGGTATGTATTAATACTTTGTATACATTACTTGGTATGTATTAATACTTTGTATACATTACTTGGTATGTATTAATACTTTGTATACATTGCTTGGTATGTATTAATACTTTGTATACATTACTTGGTATGTATTAATACTTTGTATACATTACTTGGTATGTATTAATACTTTGTATACATTGCTTGGTATGTATTAATACTTTGTATACATTGCTTGGTATGTATTAATACTTTGTATACATTACTTGGTATGTATTAATACTTTGTATACATTACTTGGTATGTATTAATACTTTGTATACATTGCTTGGTATGTATTAATACTTTGTATACATTGCTTGGTATGTATTAATACTTTGTATACATTACTTGGTATGTATTAATACTTTGTATACATTGCTTGGTATGTATTAATCCTTTGTATATATACATGGAACAATGAAATTATTCAGTATAAAAACACATAAATATCACATATATATCCTGACAAATGTTTGTATTTACTGCATAATTATTATGTAACAGTCACTACATAAATTAAGGAACACTTTTGCCAAAGGGTGTGAAAGTAGGTTTTGTTTTGATATATTTAGTCTACCACTTGTGTTCAGTTCTAGTCTTTGTCCCTGTTTTGGTTAACTGATCTGTTGTTTGTGTACTATCTACACACTGATATATGAATTTCTAAACCAGTCTGAATTTCAAAACGTACACATATACTACACAGTATTGAGTATTTTAAAGATTTGACTAAAATTGGGTTAAAATAACATAATTGCAAAAGTATGAATCCGTAAAGACTGTCACTGTGTTCAGATAAATAGTTGGTGTGTCTTCTGATGTTCAGCAGTCAGCTTTTAGGAAGTATATGTGGTACTTAGTCAACACTTTTTATTAGTGATGGATAGTATATGATCGAAAGTAGAGATTTATACAGTCATTACTAAACCGACAAGGTAAACATGTTTAGTGTATGAAATAGTGTTGTTGCTGTGATAATACTATTATTTACATGCTACTGTTTACATTTAAAAGAAGACAACTACAACGATATTTCTAGACAACTGATTTTGCAATAAGCAACTTAATGTATTTAGCTCAGTTGTTTTATTTGGTTTGGTAATTTATTATTCAACGTGACATGTACGTAATTTTGTGTCAGGTGAATAAACTTCCTTGCCTAAGGACACTATTCAAATCTCAGCTGATTGGGTGGTAGGATTTTTGAACTTCTACCCTTATCTCAGCTGATTGGGTGGTAGGATTTTAACAACTTCTACCCTTATCTCAGCTGATTGGGTGGTAGGATTTGAACTTCTACCCTTATCTCAGCAGAATGGGTGGTAGGATTTTAACTTCTACCCTTATCTCAGCTGACTGTGTGGTAGGATTTTAATTTCTACTCTTATCTCAGCTGATTGGGTGGTAAGATTTGAACTGTGACCCTTTTTGTCATGGATGCAGCATCGATTAAATTTAATTAGTAATTAGCAGTACACATAGCATAGCTTTGCCCTTTGGTGTAACACATTATTTTTTCTCCAAATCATCTGATATCTGTCATGATAAGCTGTCACTGTCTGTAATGAAAACCATTTGATATCCGTAATAAAAGCAATTTAATATGATCTGTAATGTATATGATCTGTAGCGACAATATTTGATATCTGTCAGAAATATATTCGATATCTGTAATGAAAGCAATTTAATATGATCTGTTATTAACATGACCTGTAACAAAAATATTTGATATCTGTAAGAAATATATTTGATATCTGTAATGAAAGCAATTTAATATGATCTGTAAAGAATATGATCTGTAACAAAAATATTTGTTATCTGTAAGAAATATATTTGATATCTGTAATGAAAGCAATTTAATATGATCTGTAAGGAAAATATTTTATATCTGTTATGATACCCATGTGATATCTGTAGTAATAGCCATCTGATATATGTAGTGATAACTTTGTTATTACTTGTGAATTTATGAAAATGTCACTGTCTGTAATGAAAACCATTTGATATCTATAATGAAAGCAATTTAATATGATCTGTAATGATAAGTATTTCATATCTGTAATAATAACTATTTGATATCTGTAATGATAACTATTTGATATCTGTAATGATAACTATTTAAAATCTGTAGCAGTAGCCATCTGATATATGTAGTGATGATTTTGTTATTACTTGTGAAGTTATGAAAAAGTCCCTAATAATTTTTTTCCTCATAATGTTGCTACTGCAGGAAATAAAATAGTGAACAAGTTAAATACCTAAACATAACCTTATAGACAAATTTTTATATACTTTTTAATTTTCAGAGTTTTTTGGCCACAAAGTTATTTCAGGGTTTCAGTATATTTGTACTACAGGTGGCACTGCTAGCATTTGTGTTTCTTTATCAGATGTCATATAACTTTGTTTATTTTATCTCTTTTAATTTAAAAAAAAAATACATCATACTTAATATGAGGAATATATTGTGATGTCATAATTGTTAAATTTTATGTTAGCAGTTGAATCCCTGTCTATTCCATTGTGACTTGGTAACAATATAAATTGATTTTACACCTGTACTCATTTGAGTTGAATTTATGAAAGGAGTTTCATCTTTTCAATCTTCAATTTATCAATGTTTGCAAAAGATAGAAATAATTGAATTCATTGGACAAATTTCATAAGAATTCATTACTGTATCACAGATATCTGTTTTTTAACTTCTAATGTGTCACATATATCTTCCATTTTGTATTTTTAGACAAGTTAAGTTAATGTGTCAGTGTTATTGTTTAATGATGGCATTCTGTGATGGTATAATTATGTATGTTGTAAAAACATATACTGTATATACATATAGACACATCTTGTGAATGCAGTCAAATAAAAATTGCTCCAACTTTTAAAAAAAATTAAATTGTTTTTTTTAAGATATATATAATTTATGTTATAGGGCAGATAAATGCTATTTATGACCATGTCCACCCATCTGCTAAGATCTTGAATTCTGCATAACAATATAGCTTACATCAAACTTTGCATGTGGCTTGTCCTATAAAAGACAAAGAACTATTTACACTGGAGAGAGAATGGCAAAAATTGTCAAGGTCTACAGGCATTACTTTTAGTTCTTCTGCATGTAGCCATATTAACCTTGATATTTTATTTACATTATAAATTAAAAAATGATTAGCCTATGGTTTTAGGAATCCACAGACCAAAGTCAGTGTGACCCAAGCAAGTCCAATAGCTTTATATCTGTAGCAAATACCCTAATAAAACTTAGTATTCAATTTTCCTTTATATGTTACGAAGACCTTACCAAAGTCAGTGTGACCCAAGCAAGTCCAATAGCTTTATATCTGTAGCAAATACCCTAATAAAACTTAGTATTAAATTTTCCTTTATATGTTACGAAGACCTTACCAAAGTCAGTGTGACCCAAGCAAGTCCAATAGCTTTATATCTGTAGCAAATATCCTAATAAAACTTAGTATTAAATTTTCCTTTATATGTTACGAAGACCTTACCAAAGTCAGTGTGACCCAAGCAAGTCCAATAGCTTTATATCTGTAGCAAATATCCTAATAAAACTTAGTATTCAATTTTCCTTTATATGTTACGAAGACCTTACCAAAGTCAGTGTGACCCAAGCAAGTCCAATAGCTTTATATCTGTAGCAAATACCCTAATAAAACTTAGTATTCAATTTTCCTTTATATGTTACGAAGACCTTACCAAAGTCAGTGTGACCCAAGCGAGTCCAATAGCTTCATATCTGTTGCAAATATCCTAATAAAACTTGGTATTCGAGTTGCTTTATGTTTCCAAGGTTAATATGACCTATAAAGGTCTGGTGATGTCAAGAAGCCTTGTGGATTTTGGCATGTAATGGTGAAAAGTAAAAGTTTTTGTGTAATCTGAGAAGATGAAATATATGTTTGCATGATAAGTCAAACTAATAATTATAAATGGATTAATCAGAAAACGAATTCAGTAATTAAACATCAAGATCACTAGAACCACAATACAAATGGCGGCTGACATGCTTTGTACTAAGTAGATACAAATGGTGCCTGACATACTTTGTACTAAGTAGATACAAATGGCGGTTGACATGCTTTGTACTAAATAGATACAGCTAGCAGCTGACATGATTTGTACTAAGTAGATACAAATGGTGGCTGACATACTTTGTACTAAGTAGATACAAATGGCGGCTGACATGCTTTGTACTAAATAGATACAGATGGTGGCTGACATACTTTGTACTAAGTAGATACAAATGGTGGTTGACATGCTTTGTACTAAATAGATACAGCTAGCAGCTGACATGATTTGTACTAAGTAGATACAAATGGTGGCTGACATACTTTGTACTAAATAGTTATAGATGGTGGCTGACATAATTTGTACTAAGTAGATACAAATGGTGGTTGACATGCTTTGTACTAAGTAGATACAGATGGTGGCTGACATACTTTGTTTTTTACTAAGTAGATACAAATGGTGGCTGACATGCTTTGTACTAAGTAGATACAAATGGTGGCTGACATGCTTTGTACTAAATAGATACAGATGGTGGCTGACATACTTTGTACTATGTAGATACAGATGGTGGCTGACATACTTTGTACTAAATAGATACAGCTAGCAGCTGACATGCTTTGTACTAAGTAGATACAAATGGTGGCTGACATGCTTTGTACTAAATAGATACAGATGGTGGCTGACATACTTTGTACTAAGTAGATACAAATGGTGGCTGACAAACTTTGTACTAAGTAGATACAAATGGTGGCTGACATACTTTGTACTAAGTAGATACAAATGGTGGCTGACATACTTTGTACTAAGTAGATACAAATGGTGGCTGACATACTTTGTACAAAGTAGTATTCTTGTTTCAATGATACTTTGGTTTTTATCTGATCGTATCCTAAGCCAGCATTACAACATTACTAGAGTCCCTAAAGTAAAATGTAGTCTATTTTAGTTATAGCAACTTTGTTTCAGATTAACTGCCAGTCCTTGAAGTAAAATGGCTATGATCAATAATTCTTTGTTTAGGTTTTCAACCAGTCCTCACCCTTTGCCAGCTATCTTTATTGACTATTTGTTAAGGATTATATTCAGTTCTTACTGTGTAGGCATGTAGAATGAAACCGCTATATCAACATGGGTATGTGAGAAAGCCTGCCGGTAATATCCTGTTGCAGTGAATCAGCTCGATCAACATGGGCATGTGAAAAAGCCTGCCGGTAACATACTGTGGACTGATTACTTTTCCTCCACCAAATATATTGCCTGCCACATAGTCTATCATGTTTATTCCCCAAAAAATTAAACAAACTCTTGCTGAATATAGTGTTATTCCCACAAAATGAAACTGGACTGTGCTGAAAATAGTGTTTATTCCCATAAAACTAAACCAGACTGTTGCTGCCATTTTTCTTCTGTAAAATTTGGGTTGAATAGTTTAATAATTTTTGTATTTTAATATTTTTGCATAATTTTCTATTTTAATATTTCCATACTGCACAACAAATTTCTAGCTTCTCTGATAAGAATGCTCTTTTAAAAAACATTCACCTTTAAAAAAAATTATACGGCTAACATTTTTGCCTTTATCAACAGAGGAACCGTTTTTTTCTAGTGAAATAAACTTCTTTCATACAGAGTAATTCCCCTTGATTGGCACCCTATCATGTGTTGTTCACTTACTAATGGAGTAAAATGCATGCTTTCTTATTAGGATATTACTTTGTGGCTGGAAGGGTTATATGTATTGTCATCGGGTAAGGGTTATATGTATTGTCATCGGGTAAGGGTTATATGTATTGTCATCGGGTAAGGGTTATATGTATTGTCATCGGGTAAGGGTTATATGTATTGTCATCGGGTAAGGGTTTTCAAAGAATCGTAGTTTACTAAAATAATTGGTTTCTTCATCAAACATATTACGAATCATAATATCTTGTGAGTAATAGGTGGTGTGAGTTACATCCCATTACCATGGAGAGGCTACAACACCATTTCCATTTATATTCACGCTGATATGCAAGGAGTTGTATAAATAAACATCATTTCCACATAGATTCTTGCTGATATGCAAGTAGCTTTTGGATAAGTACACCATTTCCACGTAGATTCTTGCTGATATGCAATGAGTTGTATTTATATATAAAAAAACACCATTTCCATGCAGATTCATGCTGATGTACCAGCTGTTTGATAATAGAACTGCTATTATATAAAACGTATATGTAAACTTACTTAAAAGAAAGGCCCACACGACTGCCCACACATTCAGTCACAAATAATCTCTTTTAATACTAACAAGTGGATGCTCTGGATAGAAATAAACTATAGAAAGTGTATCAGGTACCTATGTTTACAACAAAGTTGTAATTCAGCAACAGATGGGAAGACCTTGATTGTAAAAGAAAGGAAAAAATGTTGGAAGAGGTAACTCCTCCAACACTTTAAGCTCTTCCGATATTAATGAAGATGATTTGCAAGAGCGAATGCTACATGGTATGAATCGGATCATTAACTGAGGTACACACGGGACTGGATTTCATGCCATATCAAGAGGAGATCACTCTTACCTGACTGCAACATGGCCTAAGAGCATTTAGCTCCCATAACTACATGTAGTTTTAAAGAATACAATAACCTCCCTGTGACTTCTACTTTAAGTTCCACAGACTAGAATCTGGATGTTGCATATTATTAAATATAATCCAGTGATTCAGTTACAAAGACATAATCTGGTGGCTTTGTGGTTAGAATGTTCGCCTCAGATGCGAGAGGTTGCAGATTCAAACAACAGCAGAGTCATACCAGAGACTTACAAAAATGGTACTAACAGCTGCCTCGCTTGGCGCTCAGCATTAAGAGGTTAGTGTTAGGACTGGTTGGCCCGGTTTCATGACAATGTGACTGGGTGGAACATCATGCTACATGTCTATGACATGTCCTAGTGCTTGGCATCACTCAAGACATGATTTTGGTCTTCCCTAAATAAATATGCCAGTCTAGCTCTTTTTGTGGCTTTATGAAAGATTTATTTACTCTTCCTTTTTGTCACCAATGATTTTTTTTGCTCAATATGCAATCATTTCTTTTTCCTTCTCAACGAGAGCCTTTATTTTTCAAGCTCCAGCTTGTATTGGCAACATTAAGTGCACATATTCTGACAGAGGGCTTACTAACATCTATTCTCTCAAGTAAGAAATCTTTTTTCTTATAGAAATTAATTGCACTTTTTCCTAAGGCCCTCTGAGCTTAAATTTTTCCACATTCAGCTTCTTTTGTAGGTGCTGTTCCAGACTCTTCCAACCACAACGTTCGTAATTTATATCTTTATTGCTGAGGTCACAAAATGCCAGTCCTCGACTTATAAACCTACCAACTAAATTTCAGCTGACTTTTCGCTCCAGCCATTCCCATACATTTTTTACAAACCTTTACTTAACTTCTCGTGTCATGGTCTCTCATTACAACTCAGGATGCCATTATTTGCAAGCACGTTTCTTCTTTCCATTGCCAGTTTCCTTTACATGAAGATTCATTGGATGAATTTAAACTTTTGACCAATCAGAATTCGTTTTACAAGAGTCATGGGCTAACTATTATATGGAGTGATTACTTTACAAGGGTCATTGCAAAATGGGACTGAACAGACCGTTTAGAAAAACAGATAATACCCAGATCGAACTTGACAAAAAAAACCATACCATATCAAGAAAAATCGGATTCAAGTCAGAAGAACAGCATAATTCCACTGTAAAATGGAGAAAAATCATGTCTGTCATTATAAACTGCCATACTACTGCAGACATCGTAGCGATATGACTGAATATTTTTAAAGCTACGTTGAAAATCCAAATCACACACACACACAAAGAGGAAAGATTAAGCCAGTGACATAACATAAGCGAAGATCATTTCAGATGTATGATAAATGAAAAAAGTAGTGCCTATGTTACTCATACATTTCTGATGGTAAATGAAAAAAGTAGTGCCTATGTTACTCATACATTTCTGATGTATGGTAACTGTAATAAGTAGTGCCTATGTTACTCATACATTTCAGATGTATGGTAAATGAAAAAAGTAGTGCCTATGTTACTCATACATTTCATTCTTTGTGAGAATTTTTCGTCAGCAAGACAAAAATTGAAATCGTGCAATGAATGAAAAGTTTAGGGATTTAGAAATAGCCTGAAGAAAAAACACTGTGACTCTGCAAATACACACTGCAACACTTGATTTATTAATACAAAATTGTACAGCAGTAATAAATTTCCAATACACACTGCAACACTTGATTTATTAATACAAAATTGTACAGCAGTAATAAATTTCCAATACACACTGCAACACTTGATTTATTAAAATTGTACAGCAGTAATAAATTTCAAATACACACTGCAACACTTGATTTATTAAAATTGTAAAGCAGTAATAAATTTCAAATACACACTGCAACACATCATTAATATATTTCAAATTCAAAAGTGTAGGTGAAGCAAAACTTAAAACAAGATTTCAGGACTTGACATGAATTGCATACTTTTTTTAAATATATAAATTGCACATTGAATCAGCATGTAGATACAGTTGAATTTTCCTAATCAGTATATATATATATATATATAAAAAATAAACAACACCAACACGTATTAATGTTGTGACCGGTTTCGCTTTAATGCTTTATCAAACTGAATTCAAATTGAATTTGTTATGATTGCTTACGTCATTAAATATATCATGTTTCTGAGTAAACAAATATGACGTCATAGCTTACGTTTGTACATTTGTAACCTACTTTTCTTATTCTTTAATAAATAACATGGACATGGATATATATATATATATATATATATATATATATATATATATATATATATATATATATATATATATTTCACATATTACTAATATTTAATACATAGAAAGATATAAAACTGGATCTTCAAGATACTTGTATCTCTATTGGTAAATATGTGTAAAATTTATGAATAAATAGAGATAAACAGTTTTATTTTTACTTTTAATATGTATGATGCAAATTAATTAATGTATATAAATATATATATATTAAAAAAAAAAAAAAAATTATATATATTACATTAATGAAGGTCGTAAAGTGCTTTGGAATTTAGACCTTTTGGATCTACTGTATTAAGACGGTGAATCCAGTAGGTTTCTTTTAGCAAACGTTCCATTTCAGATTCAGCTATAACAATAGGTTGAAAGGAAAAATCTTGCAAAGTATGAGAACTATTGTTAAAGTGTACGGCAACATGAGATGAAAAAGATTTATCAATACAATTTTTTATGTCTGATCTATGTTGGTTCATACGTTTAGATATTTGTTGACTAGTTTGTCCAATATATTGGACGTCACTGTCACAGAATTAGGCGAAAATTGAACTGATTTTTGTTCTTCTTGAATTGCAAACGAAACTCACCATTTTCTTGATTTCGTCGTACACGCATTACCTGGGGTGATTAAGTGGCGTGTAACGATTTGCATGTGCCAGTTTGTTATTTACATGAAATCCGAAATACTCGTTTCACGTGGTGCACGGCAAGCTCGATGTGATTTATGTTCACCTATAGAGAGTATATAAGGCGAGATATTTCTCATAATAATTACGGGAACCAAAATATCTAATCGAAGGATAGATAAGCTCGTCTTTCAATTCTCCAGCCAAAGGGGTGTGTGTTAAATTTACATTTTCGTTTTATTGTGAATTTTATTCAGATTATCATTTCGTATAATGATGCTTTTATTGCAATTAAACGTGGAATATTTGGAATTACTAGTCACTTTTAGACTTTAAATGCAATATCGTAATCTACGGCTTAGATTATTTTTGAGACAACTATTATTAGTCTGGTTTTGTTTATTGTAGCTGTTACCGTGTTTCTGATACCGTAGCTGTTACCGTGTTTCTGATACTGTAGCTGACAATCACTGTTACCATAGATCTGATAATCGCTGATACCGTAGATGTCAATGTTTCTGATACCGTAGATCTGATACCGTAGATGTCAATGTTTCTGATACCGTAGCTGCTAACGTAGTTGATACCATTTCTGATACCGTAGCTGTTAACACATCTGATACCATCTTTTGATAAACGTCTTTGATATCGTCTGATTTGTTGTGGGACATCTATTATTTGTTCCGGAACATCTCTGTATAAATATCTGAATGTGATTGTGCCGTTAATTTGTGCAAACGGAATTGAAGTATCTGTCTGTGTGTCGAACTGTCTGTTCGTCAACATCTGTGTAATGTGTAAATATCCGGAAAGCTAGAAGTCCGAGTGTCGGAGCTGTCTGAGTTGTAAAACATCCGGGTCGACATCTAGGGTAGTGAGGAACCGTTGGTTCTGGTAGATGTTGTATGTTGTCTGAATGTATAACTGTGGTGGATCCGTGAAGGGAAACGTCCGATAATAGTATTGGTCAACCCTAGGTTTTCGGGGAAACTGGGAGACGATTCAACTGTTGCTGAATCGTGCGGTTATACGGGGTCGAGACACATATGTGTATTGAAATTGTAATACAATTTAATACATTGTTGTATTTGCATGCTTATGTCAGATCACAATAATATTTCAAATGATCGCATAGATATCAATAAAAGCTAGCAACTTGATTGAATACAAGTATATGGTCGTGCTAGTTATCGCAATCCATCGTGCGATAGTATAGTTTGTCGTTTGTGTTCATTTTTCGTAATTTATACTTGCATTAATTTAACTTTCGTAAAGGATCCTTGGATCTGTGTATAGTCCAAGAGATCCCTTTACATCTGAGATTCCTTTTGTATTAATATATAATTTGTTAATGTATTGTGAATGGTTGTGAGTGTAATTGTGGGTTGAGTGCATGAATTATTGTGTTGTTACATCTGTGTTTTTTTTCATTTATAATTTATTACATAAATTTATATTTTCTTTCACAAATTGTGTTTGTATTGTTCATTTAATCCACCCTCCTCTCGGTAACAATTCTGTTACAGTCACATTTTTTGCATGTGATCAAATAAATAACGTTTGATGTTGCACAATTAGTATCACAATACAAATCTTTTTCATCTCATGTTGCCGTACACTTTAACAATAGTTCTCATACTTTGCAAGATTTTTCCTTTCAACCTATTGTTATAGCTGAATCTGAAATGGAACGTTTGCTAAAAGAAACCTACTGGATTCACCGTCTTAATACAGTATATCCAAAAGTTCTAAATTCCAAAACACTTTACGACCTTCATTAATGTAATATATATAATTTTTTTTTTTTTTTTTTAATATATATATATTTATATACATTAATTAATTTGCATCATACATATTAAAAGTAAAAATAAAACTGTTTATCTCTATTTATTCATAAATTTTATATATATATATATATATATATATATATATATATATATATATATGGTCATATGGAAACGTTTTTGGATAAATGTCTGAATCAGTTTGCTATCATGTCCAAATGTAATTATTTTCGAAATTACTGAAAATATCATACTGTAAAGATTTGACTTTACATAATAAATAACAAATCTGTTGAATGCAAACTAATTAAAACAATCAGGCATTGCTAACAATGGCAGCAAAACACTTTAGAGCATTACTTAAAAAATGGTCACCATAGTTACTTATCAACATTTGTTCCAGGGAAAACTACGCTAATGTCAAAGACTTGAACTTTTGTGTTTTGTGATGTAAGAAGTACTTAAACCTTGGAATTTTTAATCTTGCTTCAATATTGATATTTGTATGTGTATAACCTTGGAATTTTAAATCCTGCTTCAATATTGATATTTGTATGTGTATCCTTTTTGAATGCTTATGGTATACAATGGATTTATCAAGTAGTTTATCACATAAGAATACTGATAATAGATGGTTTACTGTATATGAACATTTGCCAGAATAAAAAAAAGACTTTGAACCCATCGGCAGAAAACGTTTCTTGTGCTCTGGCAAATGTTTGTAAATAAAAAACGATGCATTTTACAAATGTTGATGCCACTGATGGAAAAGTAATATCTAAATTTATTCTTATGTCACTGAAAAAAGTAGGGACAATAATTAGCTGACAATTAAAAATGAACTAAACAAAATCATTGCTATCTTTCTTGGCTGGTTCTGTGTCTTGTTTGCCACTGTTTGACAACTTTCTGGACTGGTTCTATAACTGAGTAAGGGTTTTTATATATCAGGTGTCTGTCTCCACCATTCACCACAATATGCTGTGCCCTGGGGTAAATCTTAGACATTAAACTCTGCTCTGCCTTTGCCCATGCCTGTTGTTGAGGATGACAAGAAATAAAAGAATGGTTAATAAATTTTTTTATGTATACAAAAAAATAAAAGACTGGTTAATCAATTTTTTATGTATACAAAAAAAGATAAAAGACTGGTTAATCAATTTTTTTATGTATATAAAAAAAATAAAAGACTGGTTAATCAATTTTTTTATGCATACAAAAAAAATAAAAGACTGGTTAATCAATTTTTTTATGTATACAAAAAAAAAGACGTTAATCAATTTTTTTTATGTATACAAAGTTACCATTAGAAGATATCTGGGTAAAAGAAAACGAGGTGCCTGTTCATAAATATAAACAACAAATAGAGTCTAAAACTGATTCTACGAAATCTGAATGATCATGTGGAAACAAAAAAACATGACACTACTGGCTTCATTGACCTTGACCTATCACCTCAGCCTCAAAATCAATCAATACAAAACTGACCCTGCCTGAGTGGCGCCAATGATGTATGTAAAGAGCCAGGTTGATGACACCGGACCTATCATGCTGAAAGAAAATCGTATTTCAGCTCCAGTGACATTGACCTTAAACATACCAGTTTTAAAGACATTGGGCTTCTTCCTCAACTCAAGGGTAAGGCACATATCAAGGACAGGTTGATAAAATGATCACAGTAAATTAAAGGTACCATTCCAGAAATACCTCATTTATGGAAAGACAGACCTGACCAATAGTCAGCTCTATTCCTGAATCACTACACCTTCATTCAAGGGGACATCAGTATGAACTGTTCCATTCCTTCATACAAACATGTAGATACAGGAATAAAACACGAAAATATGGCATAACAATTCTTGCATTCCTTCAAACATACATGTACACCATACATACATGTAGGTACTGGAATAAAACACGAAAATATGGCATAACAATTCTTGCATTCTCACAGTGTAAATGACAAATCAGTATTATTGAAATAAATATCTAGCCTTCTTTTAGTAACTGCAGCATTATGTGAAGGCAAATCTAGTTTTACAATGGAGTGAAATATGGTACCTTGTTCAGGGTTTAAAATCGGGTGAAATATGGTACCTTGTTCAGGGTTTAAAATCGGGTGAAATATGGTACCTTGTTCAGGGTTTAAAATCGGGTGAAATATGGTACCTTGCTCAGGGTTTAAAATCAGGCGAAATATGGTACCTTGTTCGGGTTTAAAATCGGGTGAAATATGTTACCTTGTTCAGGGTTTTTAATCAGGTGAAATATGGTACCTTGTTCAGCGATTAAATTGGCGAAATATGGTACCTTGTTCAGGGTTTAAAACTGGCGAAATATGGTAACTTTTTCAGTAAACCTGGGTTTAAAATCAGGTGAAATATGTTACCTTGTTCAGGGTTTAAGATCGGGCAAAATACTGTACCTTGTTCAGGGTTTAAAATCGGGTGAAATATGGTACCTTGTTCAGAGTTTAAAACTGGCAAAATATGGTACCTTGTTCAGGCTTTAAAATTGGCGAAATATGGTAACTTTTTCAGGGAACCTGGGTTTAAAATCAGGTGAAATATGGTACCTTGTTCAGGGTTTAAGATCGGGCAAAATACTGTACCTTGTTCAGGGTTTAAAATCGGGTGAAATATGGTACCTTGTTCAGGGTTTAAATTGGCGAAATATGGTACCTTGTTCAGGGTTTAAAATCGGGTGAAATATGTTACCTTGTTCAGGGTTTAAGATCGGGCAAAATATTGTCCCTTGTTCAGGGTTTAAAATTGGTGAAATATGGTACCTTGTTTAGGGTTTAAAATCGGGTGAAATATGTTACCTTGTTCAGGGTTTAAGATCGGGCAAAATATTGTACCTTGTTCAGGGTCTAAAATTGGGTGAAATATGGTACCTTATTCAGGGTTTAAAATCGATTGAAATATGGCACCTTGTTCAGGGTTTAAAATCGGGTGAAATATGGCACCTTGTTCAGGGTTTAAAACTGGCAAAATATGGTACTTTGTTCAGGATTTTAAAATTGGGCAAAATATGGTACCGTGTTCAGGATTGTAATATTGGGCAAAATATGGTACCTTGTTCAGGGTTTAAAATCGGGTGAAATATGGTACCTTGTTCATGGTTTAAAATCAGGTGAAATATGGTACCTTTTCTAGGGTTTAAAATTGGTGGAATATGGAACCTTGTTCAGGGTTTAAAATTGGTGAAATTTGGTATCTTGTTCAGGGTTTAAAATCGGGAGAAATATGGTACCTTGTTCAGGGTTTAAAATTGGTGAAATATGGTACCTTGTTCAGGGCACTTGGCATCTGTTCGTCATAATAGTTTCCTGACAGGAAAGTTACTGTGACATTCTCTGGCACAGTCCGCATCAGTCTAGCAATTCTGTAAAAGATAAATACAAATATGACTGTGTCACAGAAATCCCTACTCCTCTATCACTTAGAGTAAAATGTTGATAAGTGTAACTTTAATTTAAATTTATATTTTAAGTTATATATGAATTTTAAGAATAGACAAAAGACCTTTAGGCATCAAATGTTTCAACTCACACTAACCAACAGTGTTTCATATCAACAAACCCAATTACAATCAAAAGCTGGCAGAAATTAAGGATTGGACATGGCATTAGCAGTGCAATGATCCACGCATGCAATAAAAATTTGTGATTTTGATACAAATATAAATATAAAATTTGAAGAATTAATAACAATGGGACTTGTCTTGGAAAGGTTATTTTATATTCAGAACTCACTAGTAGTCGTCATTCATTTGCAATTTTAGTTTTAAATGAAGAACTGAAAATACAGCAGTTGTTTGTATGTGCAGGAAGCAAAGTGTGATGTATTTGGTTGTTAGACACCTCTTCTCCCACATCTGACTGTATATCAATGCCAACCTGTAACATAGCTCACCCTACAAACAGTATGATACCAACCTGTAACATAGCTCACCCTACAAACAGTATGATGCCAACCTGTAACATAGCTCACCCTACAGACAGTATGATGCCAACCTGTAACATAGCCCACCCTACAGACAGTATGATGCCAACCTGTAACATAGCTCACCCTACAAACAGTATGATGCCAACCTGTAACATAGCTCACCCTACAAACAGTATGATGCCAACCTGTAACATAGCTCACCCTACAAACAGTATGATGCCAACCTGTAACATAGCTCACCCTACAAACAGTATGATACCAACCTGTAACATAGCTCACCCTACAAACAGTATGATGCCAACCTGTAACATAGCTCACCCTACAGACAGTATGATGCCAACCTGTAACATAGCTCACCCTACAAACAGTATGATACCAACCTGTAACATAGCTCACCCTACAAACAGTATGATGCCAACCTGTAACATAGCTCACCCTACAAACAGTATGATGCCAACCTGTAACATAGCTCACCCTACAGACAGTATGATGCCAACCTGTAACATAGCTCACCCTACAAACAGTATGATGCCAACCTGTAACATAGCTCACCCTACAGACAGTATGATGCCAACCTGTAACATAGCTCACCCTACAAACAGTATGATGCCAACCTGTAACATAGCTCACCCTACAGACAGTATGATGCCAACCTGTAACATAGCTCACCCTACAAACAGTATGATGCCAACCTGTAACATAGCTCACCCTACAGACAGTATGATGCCAACCTGTAACATAGCCCACCCTCCAGACAGTATGATGCCAACCTGTAACATAGCTCACCCTACAGACAGTATGATGCCAACCTGTAACATAGCTCACCCTACAAACAGTATGATGCCAACCTGTAACATAGCTCACCCTACAAACAGTATGATGCCAACCTGTAACATAGCTCACCCTACAGACAGTATGATGCCAACCTGTAACATAGCTCACCTGTAACCTGTAAAGATTGTATGTTAATAACAACCTGTAACATAGCTCACCCTACAGACAGTATGATGAAAACCTGTAACATAGCTCACCCTACAGACAGTATGATGCCAACCTGTAACATAGCTCACCTGTAACCTGTAAAGATTGTATGTTAATGACAACCTGTAACATAGCTCACCCTACAGACAGTATGATGCCAACCTGTAACATAGCTCACCCTACAGACAGTATGATGCCAACCTGTAACATAGCTCACCTGTAACCTGTAAAGATTGTATGTTAATGACAACCTGTAACATAGCTCACCCTACAGACAGTATGATGCCAACCTGTAACACAGCTCACCCTACAAACAGTATGATACCAACCTGTAACATAGCTCACCCTACAGACAGTATGATGCCAACCTGTAACATAGCTCACCCTACGAACAGTATGATGCCAACCTGTAACATAGCTCACCCTACAAACAGTATGATGCCAACCTGTAACATAGCTCACCCTACAGACAGTATGAAGCCAACCTGTAACATAGCTCACCCTACAAACAGTATGATGCCAACCTGTAACATAGCTCACCCTACAGACAGTATGATGCCAACCTGTAACATAGCTCACCTGTAACCTGTAAAGATTGTATGTTAATGACAACCTGTAACATAGCTCACCCTACAGACAGTATGATGAAAACCTGTAACATAGCTCACCCTACAGACAGTATGATGCCAACCTGTAACATAGCTCACCCTACAGACAGTATGATGCCAACCTGTAACATAGCTCACCCTACGAACAGTATGCCAACCTGTAACATAGCTCACCCTACAAACAGTATGATGCCAACCTGTAACATAGCTCACCCTACAAACAGTATGATGCCAACCTGTAACATAGCTCACCTGTAACCTGTGAAGATTGCATGTTAATGACAACCAGTAACAGCTCACTCTGCAGACTGTACATCCATGTCAATTTGTAACACAGCTTACATTATGGATTTGTAACACAGCTTACATTATGGATTTGTAACACAGCTTACATTATGGATTTGCAGGAAGCACAGTGCAATGTATTTGGTTGTTGGACGTCTGTTCTCACACACCAACCTTACGGATAGTATGCCAATGCCATCCAGTACAATCTGACCAAAACGAAATTGTTCCCCTGTACAGTAAAACTTGTCTTGAGTGACCTCTGCTATGAGCGACCACCTGTTATTTCTGACCACAATCGTAATGCATGGATTGATTTTACTATATAAATGCTATGTTATGAATGAACACCATCTGAACGCAATCAGCGACTGTGATTTCTTGGCAAAATATGTATTTTGACACTGCTATGAACAACTGCATCACCAAAAATAAAACAGACTGACACCTTTGACCTTAACTTAATCCTTTGTAAACACTAGAGCACGGGATAAATGTAGTATGCAAACAAAGTGCACATTAAATAACACTATTGTTGAACAACCATATATCGAGATAAACACCTCTAACCATCATTTAATCCTTTGTAAAAAAGACTGCATAAATAGTAAAGATTGCTCTAATAAAGTATTTAAAAAGAATTTGTCTTGCGACCAGTTTTGTGAAATTTACAATTCTAGCATACGGTGTCATTTGTAAACTACAGTAAACCAGACTAAAGTACATGTCACTAACCGCCATTGTAGTGCCGAAGCCATGTGAATAGCCAGTAAGAGTAACATCAAAGGGGTAATGATGGATATACGCAGTCAATTTAGAGGTTTGTGGTTTTTCTTTATGTTAATGAAAACTCACAAAATGCCAGTAGTCCTTATGTCCCAGTGAGAAATCGTTTGAAAGGGCTTCAGTGTAGGTTTAAGTACATCGTTTGTCTTAAAAAGTTAATCCATAATGCCTGGAGGGTGAACGAGCTCATTGTCTTTAATACTAGTAAGTGATAATCATTTCTGGATTGTTTAAAACTATTTTTTATTTTTCTTTTGTTAGTGTTTCACCAAGCCACCATCTGTTTACCTGGATGCAGATGGTCGCAACCTTTGTTTATCTAGCTATAACGCTGTTGATTTAAACTTTGTTCCAGAATAAATGTACTGTATTGTTTATGTCTTTTGGTATCATTCACTGGTACATAATGTATATTTATTCCACATTTCCCCAAAAATGATCAAAACAATAGTCTTTGTCTCAGAATAAATGTACAGTATTGTTTATGTCTTTTGGTATCATTCACTGGTACATAATGTATATTTATTCCACATTTCCCCAAAAATGATCAAAACAATAGTCTTTATAACATCAACACTAATAACAAGGGCAGAACCTCCGCTGAAAAAAAGAAACATTTTAACACTGGAAGAAAGGATTAATGTTATTGAAAGAAATAAAAAAGAGGAGACCTCATCGCACAATAGCCGTCAGCTTAAGCACTGGTAAAACGCAAGTTCAAAATGTAATCAAAGACAAAAATTTGGCTTCTTTGCTCAGAATGGAGATACATGTTCAGACCAAACATCTGAGTAAAACATGTCAACAAAGAAGTTTAATGGATTTCTTAAAAAAACGTGTGTATAGAATAAGATATATACATCATATCTAACTGTTCATTTTTTTGTATATATTAATGTGATGTTGAAATATACATTTTATTCTCATTGTTTGATAGATGTATATCTTTATTATATAAAGTTTTTTTGAGAGGAATGCATGCAATATTTAACAAGATTTATGAATAAAGGATATGATACATATACAGTGAGTATGGGTATTATTTTTTTTTTCAATAATGCTAACTATTGACCATTAAAACCAGTCCATTTTCACTTTATTTATTTATACACAAGTAACATAATGGTAATATATTTCTATACAAGTAACATGTCTGGCGATTTATTTCTATACAAGTAACATGTTTGGTGATTTATTTCTATACATGTAACATATTTGGTGATTTTTTTCTATACAAGTAACATGTTTGGTGATTTATTTCTATACATGTAACATGTTTGGTGATTTATTTCTATACATGTAACATATTTGGTGATTTTTTTCTATACATGTAACATGTTTGGTGATTTTTTTCTATACATGTAACATATTTGGTGATTTTTTTCTATACAAGTAACATGTTTGGTGATTTATTTCTATACATGTAACAATTTTGGTGATTTATTTCTATACATGTAACATAATGGTAATATATTTCTATACAAGTAACATGTTTGGCGATTTATTTCTATACATGTAACATATTTGGTGATTTTTTTCTATACAAGTAACATGTTTGGTGATTTATTTCTATACATGTAACATGTTTGGTGACTTATTTCTATACATGTAACATATTTGGTGATTTTTTTCTATACATGTAACATGTTTGGTGATTTATTTCTATACATGTAACATGTTTGGTGATTTATTTATACACAAATAACATGTTTGGTGATTTATTTATATACAAGTAACATGTTTGAAGATTTATTTATATACACTGTACATGTAACATGTTTGGTGATATATTACTATACATGTAACCTGTTTGGTGATATATTACTATACATGTAACCTGTTTGGTGATTTACATAAACTTTCTTCATTGCTGCTGTAGGTCTAATGCCAATTTCCAGTACACTGTAGGCTATTTATATATTAGAAACCAGAATAACTAATAGAGAAGAACCTGAGAAAGCCCCAGGAAGAAATTCACCAACCCATGGGAAATTACTGGGAAGCTTTCTCAAATACCCCCATTGCCAAAGTCCAAGATTCGAAGCCACATGGACAGATGTGGTATGGAAGTAAAGACATTCACTTTTGACCACCCGTCCACCCAGGGTCCTTAAACATTTTTTTAACTGTGTTACAATAATACTGATGTTTAAATAATACATATGTAAACATATACCGGTGATAATACACAAAAATAATATTGATGTTTAAGTAATACAGTTCCAGGAAACCTACCTAAACTGCGCAAACGATTCGTTGATGAAGTAATGCTCGTCCACCACTGTACTCAGATGTCTTGGATGACACAGCAAATGTTTCTGTCAAGTACAAAATTTATTAAAAAAAAGATTTTCTAAAAATAATGCACACAAACTACAAAATTACACAATCCAAGCACTGCATGAAGTATATGTACCAAACATCACCTAAATGTGCATATGGGTAAAGCATATCTGCAAGTGAATATGACAACTAGAACAGCAGTGCCATAAACTCAAATTAATTACCTTCGGTATCAGGTTAAAACATTCAACATTGAAAATGCCTCACAGAAGCAAGTGACATTGCAGAAAGATGGACTGAGTATTGTAAAGAACTCTACAACCATCTGTCCACAGGAGACTCAGAGGTGCTTAAAGTTCCTAACTCCACAAATGATGATGATTTCCCCATTCTCAAAGAAGAGGTGGAGTCGGCAATAAGAACACTGAAGAATGGGAAGGCAGCTGGAGTAGACAACTGGAGTAGACAACATCCCAGCTAATTTTAACCAACCCCCCCCCCCAAAAGGCGATATCCAGCTGTGCCAAAAATACAGAATTACAGAACTATCAGTTTTGATCAGTCATGCTAGTAAGATGATGCTGAAGATCATCTTGAACAGACTGAACACACAAGCAGAAGAAATAATCGCTGAATATCAGGCAGGGTTCCGTAGTGGAAGAAGCACAACAGAACAAATATTCAATCTTAGGGGTCTGTGTGAAAAGTACTCACAACTTCAACAAGACATCTATGTGTTCATAGATTTCAAAAAGGCTTTTCACAGAGTCTGGTATGAGGCATTGTGGGCCACAATGAAGAAGTACAACATGGGTCAAAAGTTGACCAATACCATCAAGCCAAGGCTACCAGTGCAGTAACTGCTCCAAGTTCTGTGGGGGACTGGCTCAAGACAACAGTTGGAGTACAGCAAAGCTGTCTCCTGTCACCCATGCTTTTCAACATCTACTTAGAGCACATCGTGAGCAAAGCCTTGGAAAACCATTGTGGGACAGTCAGCAGTGGAGGACATAGTATCACCAACCTATGTTTTTTCAGATGACATTGATGGGGTGGCAGGCAGTGAAGATGATCTTGCCACCTTAGTGAAGAACCTGGATGAAACATCTTCCAGATTTGACATGGAGATAAGTGCAGAGAAGACAAAGCTGATGACAAACAGTGGCAAACAAATCTCAACCAAGATTAAAGTCAGAGGACAGGAACTGGAAACAGTGGGCCAGTTCAAATATCTTTGTTCCATCATAACGGAAGAGGGATCAAAAGCAACATTTTTGTCATGAGCAGCACAAACAATGGTAGCTATGTCAAAGCTAAGACCCATCTGGAGAGACAAGAATATGTCTAAAATCAGACTACTATTGAGAGCACTAGTCATCTCAATCTTTTTGTATTCATGTGAGGCTGGACCTTAACAGCAGAATTACAATGAAGAATCCAGGCACTTGGAATGAGATGCTACTGAAACATCCTTGGCATCTCTTACATGGACCACATCACAAATGAAGAAGTGCATAATACCATCAGGCACACAATAGGCCATTATGAAGACCTCAACACCACCGTCAAAAAGAGAAAGCAGAAATATTATGGCCATGTCACTAGAGCCAACAGTCTATCCACAACAGTACTGCATGGTAGTGTCCAAGGTGTCAGAAGGAGAGGCAGACAGAGAAAAAAGTGGAGTGACATCATCACAGAATGGACCAGGAAATGTTTTGCGGAGAGACACAGGCCTTGGCACATGATTGAGACAAGTGGAGGAAACTGGTCAGATGTTCAGCAGCACAGTGCCTCAATGACCACACTAGGTCAAGAGACTGATGATGATGATGAGGAGGAGGAGGAGGTTAAAAGAATAGTTACTTTTCATATGCATGTAATATTTTCTTACTTGTCATATAATTATAATATTTTGTTATTTGTCATATAACTGTACTATTTGGTTACTTGTCATATAATTGTAATATTTTTTATTTGTCATATAACTGTACTGTTTGGTTACTTGTCATATAATTGTAATATTTTGTTATTTGTCATATAACTGTACTATTTGGTTACTTGTCATATAATTGTAATATTTTGTTATTTGTCACATAACTAATATTTTGTTATTTGTCATATAACTAATATTTGATTCTTTGGCATATAACTAATATTTTGTTACTTGTCATATAATTGTAATATTTTGTTACTTGTCATATAATTGTAATATTTTGTTATTTGTCATATAATTGTAATATTTGGTTACTTGTCATATAACTGTACTATTTGGTTACTTGTCATATAACTGTAATATTTTGTTATTTGTCACATAACTAATATTTGATTCTTTGTCATATAACTAATATTTTGTTACTTGTCATATAATTGTAATATTTTGTTACTTGTCATATAATTGTTAGAATTCAAGTTATCTACTATTCCCACTAAACAATTTAAAAATTATGCCATTAACTGAGATAACCTGGTGCAAATCCTTATTAAATTGCCAATCTTTGTGTCAACTATCTCAGTGATGCCACTGCATATTGCATTATTCAATGCCCAATTAGTATGACCACCGAAAAAGTGCACAGAAATAGTTAATTTTATCAATGATCAGAATATCGATGTCTTCTTCCTGACAGAAACATGGCTAATAACATCAGGCAATGAGCCCAAGTGCACTGATCTAACACCCACCGGTTACTCCATTAAGTCATTCCATCGCCACTCTCATGGGGTGGTGGAATTGCCATCTTCACAAAGAATTCCATGATAAAATGTCTTAAACACAACACAACCATCAATTTCTGCCACACATCGTTTGAACTAGTCCAAACTACACTCACATTGGAACAAAGGTCAGTCCATTTTTTCTGTCTCCCTCCTCCAAGCTGACTAAACCTCTTTTTTTGTAGCAGATTCCTAATCTCCTGGAGTATGGAAATTTGACTACTTGATTAGTCTTGGAGATTTCAACTTTGACTTTCACTGTCCTGAAAACCCATACACCAGATCAAAACTCCTAAATTCCATTCATGTTTTCAACCTTAAACAGTCAGTTAACCAACCCACCCATAAACATGGTCACATTTTAGACTGGATTCTTCATTGACCTGACGATAATATTATACAGTCCATATCCCAAAAACTTGCATCAGATTACCTCTGCATTATATGCCATCTGGATTTATCAGTCTCTAACCCTTCACCTTTATTTGCTACTAAGAGAAACCTTGGTATGATAAATAGAACCAAACTAATACATGACATCCTAGAAAACCTAACAACTTGCTTAAATCCTACAGCAGAACAACTCGATAATTGCCTGCATTGATTGCTTGAAAAACATGCCCCAGCTAACTAGTGCAGAGTATCAATTAAAAAGTGTTCTCTGTGGTATAGCAGTGTTAAGGACAAACTACGCACTGCTAAAAGACATCGCCATAAAGCAGAGAGGCCTTGGTTTTCCACCACTCACTAGTCATAAACAAATCTATGAAGCTGCTAAGAAGAAAGTCACAAACATAGTCCATTTAGCCAAATTAGCTTAATACAATACTAAGATCATGGAAAGCTCCACCTGCAAAGAGCTCTTTGAGATAACAAACTAAAATCCTGGAACAATTGTACAACACTTCCAACTACCTTCTCTCCAGTAGACCATCCGGACCTGTTTGCAAATTTCTTCTGTGACAAAGTACAAACTATTAGAGATAAGCTTGACAACACAATTTCAACTGATTTGTTGTCGCCATACAGTTGCAATACAGAATTTCAGCAACAACCATTAGCAGCATTTGAACCTGTCTCTATGGATTTCGTATGGACAATTGTGATGAAGAGTGCACCAAAGTCATGTGAATTTGATCAAATTTCAACAGCACTGCTGCTGAAGTGCATGGATCTAATATTGCCTTCATTAACTGACGTTATTAATACATCTCTCTCATCCTGAGAATTCCCATCATTTTTTAAACTGCCATTATAAAGCCTCTGCTGAAGAAACCAACACTTTAAAGAACTACTGTCCAGTTTCTAATCTCCCGTTCACATAAAAAATCTTAGAAAAGATTGTTCTAACCCAACTTGTATCTCATGTGAATTCCAACAGTATTTCTAGCAATGTACAATCTGCATATCACCCTTGTACAGTCTGTACAATGCCTTTGTTACAGTACTAAAAAAATCTTATGAAAGTAGTTAATAACATTCTCTCTACTTTGGATGGCGGAAAGATTACAGTCTTCATCCTCCTTAATTTTTCTGCAGCATCTGACTCAATAGACCATGATATATTTAATGGTAGAGGAATAACCTGGACCCCCAGCCTTCCATGGAAAGAACCACCAACCCACAAAAAGCTACTGGCAAGCTTTCTCACATACCTGCTTTGGCAAAATCTTAGACTCAAACCCATGCAGACAGACGTGAGATGGCAGTGATCCCTAATGGAGAGCACTTTAGACCACTCAGCCACTCATGGCCCATATGTGTGTGTGTGTGTGTGTGTGTGTGTGTTTGTGTGTGTGTGTGTGTGTGTGTGTGTGTATGTATGTATGTACTTACGTATCGGCTAAAACACGGTATTGGTGCTGATAAAGGAATTTTCATGTTATATGCATGAAATAGAAAAATTAAACAAGATATGAACCAATTTTAAAGATTGGTAAGCCTGGCATATACCTCTCTTACTTTCCTGAAAATTTCAAGAGGTTAGTGTAACCCATTGTTGAGATATGCATGGAAACAAGCTCTAAAAATGGCCATTTTTGAGCGTTATGTAGTCTCACTCGAAAAAAGCTTGAATATAAAATATAGAATTCTCTAAATATCATACTGAAATTATGCATTCATTGGTCTGGTTTTATGCGGAATTCTATCCTGCAAATATTGCTTCTTGAATTAAAGAAATCGGTAAAATATTACGGATTTTATAAGCAAAATACCGTCAGTAGAAGTTTTGTTTCAACACTGAAATTCAAACACTAATCTGTTGTTATATGCCAACATTTTGTACAAAATAACATTCATTATAACTTTTATTGACATCTAGAACTCGACTTTATATTATAATAAGTAGTAAAACCATTTAAATCACATGGCTAGCCAAGATATTCAAATGAGAGCTTGTTCTTTGTCAAACTTTCCAGTTCTAAATTTTGTAGTGTCTGTAACCTTTACAAGTTTATATGGCAATAATTTTGTTGTTTCATTATGGAAAAGTATAAATCCTACAAAGGCTCATGTGTATCCATGTGATGTCCAAGTTGGCCAAAATTGGTGGTGTTGTATTGTACCATTAAAAAACAGCAACTCAATAAAAAAAAGTTACAGACACTACACAAACAGGTATAAAAATGAAAGATAAAAGTATTGTTCTACTTGTCATTAAAACATTGTTTTTCTCATTAGAAAGTTCCATCTTATGTGATGTAATGTTGCATCATCTATTTACCTCTGCAGCCAAGAGCAAAAAAGTGATGCAATAACTCTCTTGATTGAATATTGCATCATTCTTGCAGCACTGTCTGAGTAATTTACTACAAGACAATGTAACCTGAATTTCTTATCCTAGAAGAAGCTGCCTAATTACTTTTTCTGTTCTTTACCATGGTACATCCCTAAGACATGGGAAGACAACAAAAGCAAACCTCTGGGAACAACTCTGGTAAGTTTGTATTGAATTGGTAAACCACACTCTTAAATTGTAGTGTCTGTAACCAATATCCCCTTTTTATACTGTCTATGACTTTATCCCTGTTTTTTTTAAAAAATGAAGCCAAATTATGTTTCCTATTACAGTATTGATGTGTAAGGCTAAATTTTGACATATTGTCTGTCTGCAATTTGTAATATTTTGGTATATTTATAGTTTCTTTCATCTAGATTTCTGATAACAGGCAACATTTTCAGTGATTTCTTATAATATGCAATTGAAACTGAGTATTTTTGCATTCCATATCATTAGACTAGTAAATTCAAACAGAAATATTATGAGAATTCAATGAGCTCAGACTTAGTATTGGATACATTGCTGATATTGTCAAATGGTTACAGACACTACTAGACATGTGAATTGACCCGACTGTTGTTTACATTATTCAGGAAAGTGTGAAATCATTGTAAATGCTAGAACATTGAATAATCATCAGGTTTTATGCTATTTCTTTTTCAATCAGATACTTTTCTTTAAGAATCTACAGGTTATTCCAGTTTGCTTATGTATGAAAGCATATTGCATACTCATTACAAGTATGTTTTGTAAAGTCTAAATTTCATCCGTATACATAGAGGAACAAAAATGAGAATGAAGTTGTTTGTTTTTAGGAAGCAAAGATAAGCCAGAAGAAGATGAACAGAAGATTAAAGCTAGAAGGGAGAAGACGAGGCTAAAGGTACAAGCCTGGAGAAAAAAACAGAGGGAAAATAAGGCGAAACATGAGGAGCTAAAAAGGGTTGATAGAGAAAGAAGAAAAGATGCAAGACTACTAAAAAAACAGCAATCACTTTCCGATTCAAATCTTCAACAAGAATTAAGAAGGAAAAAACGTGAAGAAATGAAAAGGTATCGCCAGAAAAAGAAAGAAAAAGCAGCCCTGGCATTATCGGTTAATAAGAGTGTTGATTTAAGAAGTCCGAAAACTGCTGAATTAAGTAGAAAGAAGAAAGAAGCTGTGAAAAGAACCCAAGCATGGAGAATGCGTATCAAACTGAATGAAAGTATACAGCAAGAGTGTATTCAGACTGATTGTGAAATAGGAAATACTGGGTCAGCCAGAGATTCACCAATGAATAAAGTGTTACCTAAAGCAACTCTGTACTGACAATTAAAAAAGGTAAAGGAAGTATTACCAAATACCCCAAAGAGAAAAGCAGTCATCATAAGTAAATTAATTGAATCTCCATCAACATCAAAGTTTCTAAATAGGAATAAAATGATAATGACACCAGATTGCAGAAAAAAACTTGAATTGACAGATACTGTTATACAATCTGTGTCAGAGAGCATTTCAGAAGTGAAAACAAGGAAAGGGGGTGCAAAGAAACATACATACAACATCATTTGTGACGAATTACTGAAGAAATATAAAAGACACAGACTAAAAAAGTATTTCAAAGTATCAGTGAAAGGGCAAAAACCTAGTTCTACATGGTGGGAGACGAAACAAAGAAAAAGAAGAAGGGATGCACTTAACTCTCCATTAAAGAAATCTGTGAAAGATTTTTTTCTAAGTCCAGAAATCAGTAGGGAAGTGCCTAATAAACATGAAACTGTGAAAGTAAGAAAAGGTGGTCAAAAAGAAATACTTCAAAAACATGTGATGACTATGACATTAGAAGAAGCCTACAAAGAGTACAAGTTAAGGAACCCTAGTCACAAAATAGGATTAACTTCATTTTCTAAATTGAAACCAGTGAATGTTAAAAAGGTGTCTGAAACAAGCAGAAGATCATGCTTATGCCAAAAGTGCTGTAACGTGGCCCTAAAAAGTGAGGCACTAACAAATGTAAAAGAAACAGTGAAAGAAAATGGAGATTTGGATGAAATTTCAGTAGATAAGAAAAGCTTAAGTGATGCTACTTTTTGTAAATACGACACCAATCCAGCTATTAAATGTTTAAGAAGAGAATGCAAACAATGCGGTGTGAAATGTTTGCAGAGTTACCTTAAACCATTTGTTGAAAAGTATAGTGACAGGCAGATATCATGGCATCAATGGGAAAGTATAGAAATAGCAAAAGATGATAAAGTAAAGCGTTGCGTCTCCTGTGTGCCTAAAGAAACAGACATAAAAACATTAATTACATGCTTAGAAACTGACATGCAAGAGTATCCAGAGCACGTTTTCAGGGCCAAATGGCAACAGCAACAGATGGGAATTTGTGTTGATAGAATTGGTGAGGGTTCTATTGCTATGGTCATGGACATTAGTGAGAACTATGGGTGTGTTTTTCAAAGTGAAGTACAATCTGGATTCTTCGACAGGAACCAAGTTACAATACATCCAATCATGTGTTACTATACAGAAAAACAGGGAGAAAAAGAATTCAAGATAAAGCATGCCATTATTGGCATCAGTGAAGAAACCAAACATGATGCAGACTTAGCTATCACTTTTGAGAACAAAGCTATAGAAATTCTGAAGAAGAAAGGTGTGAAAGTAGAGGAGATCCATGAGTGGACAGATGGCTGTGCTGCCCAGTATAAGGGGAAGAAAGCCTTTGCTGACATAAGTCTGAGGAAAAAGCCATCTGTAACACAAAATTATTTCGAAACATCACATGGAAAGAGTGTTTGCGATGGTCTCGGTGCGACAGTCAAGAATGCTTGTTACAGAGCTGTAATCAGCAACAGAAAGGTGATGTATATCATTTCTGTACAGAGAAACTGAAAATGGAAAATACAGATAATGAAGCTAAAACAGTTTCGAGAAGGGAGTTCATCCTTGTTAAAGATGTTGAGAGAAATAGAGAAGAAACTGATGTGCAAACACTGCAAGGTACAAGAAAATTACATGCTGTAAAGTCAGGAAGCAATGATTATGAACTGAGCATAAGAAATCTGAGCTGTTATTGTGAGCAATGCATGAAGGTTGACGGGAGATGCAACTTCAGCGAAAATGTTAATGCCTGGGAAATGAGAAAGTTAGTACTCAATAAAGATAATTTAAGTCAGAAAGGAAAACAACTTAAAGACAAGAATCCATCAACAATAGAAAATAATGACAAGAAAAGAAAACAAGGAAGTAACCAGAAAGATCATAACTCAGCAACAAGCGAAAAGCCTAATAAGAAACGGAAGTCAACAGAAAGACAAAACATTGTGACAAAGAAGATCAAAGTTGACAAAAAAGCACCAACCAACACAGAGAAACCAATAGAGAAATACCACCCTGGAGAATTTGTTGCTGTAGGACTTAAGCTAAAGAAGGGACCTCTAGATGTATACTTAGCAGAAGTAATAGACATTCTTCATAACGAAGTTAGACTCAAATACATGAGAAAGTCTGGCAACATGTATGTTTGGCCTGAAAATGATGATTATTCACAAGAGGCTCTAGATGCTATCTTGTACAGGGTAAAAGCTCCACAAATAGTCAATGAAAGGGGTCATTTCAAGTTTAATGCAGCTGAATTGTCTAAGCTCAAGTCAAATCTGGAAAAAAATCATAAGCACTTCTATTTGAAATGACAATATAAAGTCAAGGTTTAATGTGTAGTGTCTGTAACCTTAAGATCAATCACATATGGGTCTGTGTTTGAGTCAGCACCTTGGGTTGAACAATACTTTAGTGACTATGATTTATTGAACATTCATTATACTTCAATATTTTACTCTTACAAACACTATTTAGTATTAAACTTTCAAGTGCTATTTACCAGTTCATAATTTTAACACAAGTATTGGACATATACCTGTTACAATGTGGTTTTATCATTTTATTAACTAATCAACATTCATTTAATGAATAATTCTAGTCAATGTGTTCATGTTGAATTATTTTTGAAGTGAATTTTATGGAGATATGTATGGTTCTGCAGCTTTATTGAAATGCTGTAGTTTTGTAGTGTCTGTAACCAATTTTATGGACAATGTACTTCTGACTCTTATGGAAGTTTGCAATACTTTTGGCCAGTATTAATGATTTTGTTTGTTTAAATATTCTTCTTGGTGTTAGATAAATGCCTAAATAAGATTATTCTATGTCTTTTATGTTTGTTATGCAAAAGTTTCATGGTTAGGTTTTTTTCTAAGTGATACCTTTGTCATAGATGTTTTGATTTTGTTATTAAGTTGTTTACCACTTCCAGTTATGTTGTTTACTTTAAATGTTGATATCCTGTTACTGATGTTACTGTGAAAAAAAATAAAGTTTTAAAGTTTTCATGCTGTTTTTCTTGCATGTTATACACCAAGTGTAGTGTCTGTAACTGTTGTTATACCACAGAATTGAAATAATGGTTAAACAAAATCGCATGCATGTTCAAGCTAAATCTAACTTGATCTGACTAGGGGACACCCTAGGGTATATAATGAGCTTCATTGAAATGTTCTATCAAACATTTCAATTTTTTAAGTGAGTGAGACTACTCTCAGCACCAATACCGTGTTTTAGCCATATGTATGTATGCATGTAGGTATGTATGTATGCATTAATCTATGTATATATTAATCAATGTATTTATGTATAGTCTATGTATAATGTAGTGAGATGGCAGTGATCCATAACGGAGAGGGTTTTTTGACCAATGGGCCCCTCTGTCTGTCTGTCTGTCTGTCTGTATGTATGTTGAACCATGTGCTCTTCAATGTCCTCTAACATTCAATCAATAATATTGCAATAAAAAAAAACTTGGATCCTAGCCAAATTCAAATCATAACCATCCTCTGTTTATTTTTCCTTGAATATATCTACCTGTCTTTTCTCAACATCCTCTGAAATTCCTTTGGCCATGTGCAGTGGATGTTGTAGTAGTCCACACATAATGGCAAGACGTGCCAACCCTATGGCTGCCCCAAGCTGTAATGTCTGATACGATGGAACTATGTGACCAAACCTGGAAAAAAACAGAACTCATTTAAGATCATACTTTTAAGTCCTGATATTAAGGTACATTTTTTTTACCTCAGTCAATCATAGTCTGAAACAAATTTAAATTAGCAAACTTCAAATAATATTCAGGATAGAAAAAAAAATCAGAACAGAAGCTGCTTTGGTACTTAGTACTATTTAGTGAAACATTCTGATTAACCAGAAGAACAGAGTTCAATCATTACAGTAAAACATCAATACTCCTAAATCAATCATACCAGAGTTCAATCAGTACAGTAAAACATCAATACTTCTGACTAAGACCTGAATTACAGTAAATGATCAATCACCCAGACTAACAAGAAGATCTGAGTTAAATCAAAACAGTCAAACATCAATCATCATGACTAACAAGATCTGAGTTCAATTAATACAGTCAAACATCAATCATGCTGTCTAACAAGAAGATCTGAGTTCAATCAGTACAGTAAAACATCAATCATTCTGACTAACAATATCTGAGTTCAATCAATACAGTAAAACATCAATCATCCTGACTAACAAGAATATCTGAGTTCAATCAATACAGTAAAACATCAATCATCCTGACTAACAAGAAGATCTGAGTTCAATCAGTACAGTAAAACATCAATCATGCTGTCTAACAAGAAGACCCGAATTCAATCAATACAGTAAAACATCAATCTACCTGACTAACAAGAAGATCTGAGTTAAATCAAAACAGTCAAACATCAATCATCATGACTAACAAGATCTGAGTTCAATCAATACAGTCAAACATCAATCATGCTGTCTAACAAGAAAATCTGAGTTCAATCAATACAGTAAAACATCAATCATCCTGAAAGAAAGAGTTAGATTTCATAAATATAGTAATGCAGAAATCATTCTGACTGTTCAGCAGACCTGGCTTTTATTAGAACATCAAAAGAAAAAATAGATGAACTGCATATAAGGGAATACAGTTCAATGGACAGCAACATAAAATAAAACACTGAAAACATTCTAACTCTGAAACTCCATAACGTTAGCAACACTGCGTTCCCCAAAACCAAGCACTAAACCTAAGCGTAATCAACTACTAACTACATCACCAACTTTATGAAGCTTTTTGTAATCTTCATTAGTCATTGTAAACATTATGTATCATCCAATAGCCTTAGTAACCATAGTAACCATTAAGTATCATTCAGTAGCCATAAAAACTGTTAGATGTCATTATATAACCATATCAACCATTAGATATCATCCTGTAGTCATAATAACCATTAAGTAGCTATGGTAACCATTAAGTATCATCTAGTAGCCATAGGAACCATTATGTATCATTCAGTAGCTATAGTAACCTTTAGGTATCATTCAGTAGCTATAGTACCCTTTAGGTATCATTCAGTCGCAATAGTAACCATTAGGTATCATTCAGTAGCTATATTAACCTTTAGGTATCATTCAGTAGCTATATTAACCTTTAGGTATCATTCAGTAGCTATATTAACCTTTAGGTATCATTCAGTAGCTATAGTACCCTTTAGGTATCATTCAGTAGCTATATTAACCTTTAGGTATCATTCAGTAGCTATATTAACCTTTAGGTATCATTCAGTAGCTATAGTAACCATTAAGTATCATTCAGTAGCTATATTAACCTTTAGGCATCATTCAGTAGCTATAGTAACCATTATGTATCATTTGGTAGCTATAGTAACCATTAGGTATCATTCAGTAGCCACAGAAAACATTAAGTATCATGCTGAACAAAATAGTGTAGTTCAGACTATAGTGATCCTGTGAATAAAATTTCTGCTTTTGTTTGAGCAAAATATTTTTGTTACTTTTATATTTTCAGAAATTAACTTAATTGTCACTATAAAGTGAGTAATGATCTGTCATGAAATCAATACATACTTACACAATTTTACACAATTACATAGTGTGATATATCTTTATAAATAAACTCACCAGTGATGTCTCCAGATCCCACTATCAAGGTCAAAAAGGTCATCGGTTATGGGGTTGATTAGAATGAGGCCAGCTACATCACTGAAAACAAAATACAATACCACAGTTATATAAAGTAGTGAGGGGCCCCGAGTTGTATAAAGCGCTCTCCATTACAGATCACTGCCATTTCACCTCTGTCTGCATGGGTTCAAGTCTCCAATTTGGCCAATGTGGGTTTGTGAGAAAGCTTCTCTTTGGTCGGTGGTTCTTTCCAGGTTTTTCATCCATGTGCTGAACAAATGGCAATAAACCCACAAAACCAAATCAATGGGATGTGTCAAACTGACCTCCCAAGTAATGAAATGCTGAGTTAAATCTGCCTATAGGGATCTGATTAAAGATCCCTATGGGGAGAGTCAAATGGGCCTCCCCAGTAGTGTAAAGATATGTTCTCTTTGACTAGACAAGATCTGAAAGATCTGATTCAAGATCTGATTCAAGATTCCAAAGGGAAAGAGTCCAATTCATCTCCCCAGTAAGGTATCAGTGAATTCCGTTTGACTCGACTGTATCTGATTCAAGATCACAGTGGAAGTGTCAAACTGACCTCTCAAGTTCTGCTTTTATTAATAAGACAGGATCTGAAAGAGATTCATAGATCCATGAAAATTCTTTGCTCACTTCCAATACATTTAAGTATGTCACATACTTCAATTACATTAAAATACTTTCTCTATGACTTTACCAAGCATGATCTACTTAAATATGAAAAATATTTTCAGGCAGACACAAGAGTAACTACAATATTCAGCATTGTATTGTTATTAATGTATCCAATTCAAACTATCAATACTTTAAACATAACATTCACCATAGCAACTAATGTATCCAAATCAAGATATCAATGTATACATTGCAACATAACATTCACAATTGTTACCAATGTATCCAATTCAAGTTACTAATGTATTCAATTCATCAATATATCCATTGGAACACAATATTCACAATAGTTATCAATGTATCCAATTCAAGTTACTAATGTATCCATTTTAACCCAACATTCACAATGTATCCCATTCAAGTTATCTATGTATCCCATTCATACTACCAATGTACCCAATTCAATTTATCAATGCATCCCAATTCAAGTTATCAATGTACCCAATACAAGCTATTAATGTATCCAATTCAAGCTATCAATGTACCCAATTCAAGCTATCAATGTACCCAATACAAGCTATTAATGTATCCAATTCAAGCTATCAATGTACCCAATTCAAGTTAATAATGTATCCCTTTCAACACAACATTCACAACAGTAACTAATGTACCCAATTCAAGTTATCTCTGTATCCAATTCAAGCTATCAATGTAACCAATTCAAGCTATCAATGTACCCAATTCAAGCTATCAATGTACCCAATTAAAGTTATCTCTGTACCCAATTCAAGCTATCAATGTACCCAATTCAAGCTATCAATGTATCCAATACAAGTTATTAATGTATCCATTTCAAAACAACATTCACAATAGTTATCAATGTATCCAGTTCAAGCTATCAATGTATCCAGTTCAAGTTAATAATGTATCCATTTCAACACAACATTCACAATAATTACCAATGTATCCCATTCAAGTTATCTACGTATCCAATTCAAGCTATCAATGTATCCCATTCAAGTTAATAATGTATCCATTTCAACACAACATTCACAATAATTACCAATGTATCCCATTCAAGTTATCTACGTATCCAATTCAAGCTATCAATGTATCCCATTCAAGTTAATAATGTATCCATTTCAACACAACATTCACAATAATTACTAATGTATCCCATTCAAGTTATCTACATATCCAATTCAAGCTATCAATGTATCCCATTCAAGTTAATAATGTATCCATTTCAACACAACATTCACAATAATTACCAATGTATCCCATTCAAGTTATCTATGTATGCAATTCAAGCTATCAATGTATCCCATTCAAGTTAATAATGTATCCATTTCAACACAACATTCACAATAATTACCAATGTATCCCATTCAAGTTATCTATGTATGCAATTCAAGCTATCAATGTATCCCATTCAAGTTAATAATGTATCCATTTCATCTAGCAACCCCAGATAGTGCCCATTCCTTATCGGTAAACTAAGCCCATTCCTTATCGGTAAACTAAGCCCATTCCTTACGGTAAACTAAGCCCATTCCTTATCGGTAAACTAAGTGAAAATCAACTTGTTCTTGCACTATGTGCACTAATGTTGCATTAAAATCAATATTGATAATAACATTTTTATGAAAAAAGCTTCATTAATAAGTACTTTTAATTGTATAACCATATGGTCATGTAATTATCAATTAGTTATCAAAATTGACGGCTCTCAGTTAAGTGCTATTTCCTGTGTGCTCACGTTGACACCGGTGTGTTTGATTTGCAAATGCAGGTCACAAAGACCTAATCAATATTAATGAGGCGTTCATCAGTTAAATGAGGAATGAATAACGTTTCCGACGGTGATTTGAAAATTGGCATATGATGACCCTGTGCTGAGAAAATAGTCCCTATAATAGCTCTAAATTTTTTTCAACTCATGAACGTTTTTTATTTCAATTTCCAATATATCATTACAAAATACACATTTTGATCTTTCTTTTCGATATCAAATTTGTTTTTCTTAATTTCGAAAGTACGCATTTCACCAAGTTGACCTTATAAGGCAAATGGGCAAAGTCGCCATATTTGTTTCGAGATAAACATAACATCAATGTGAAAAATAGGTGATCTCAAGAAAAATGCTGTGATTTAGTTATACTGTTGGAATGTTTGTATCGGTAAGTAATTCTTTTGTATATTTATTTATTTATTAAATATTTTGTGAAGTATAGTGTAAATTGTACCTAAAACATTTTTTTTTTCAGTTTCAGTGTAGAAATATGAGTATAGATTTTCCTGGTCCTTAAAAAGCAGAATAAAAGCTGATACAATAGCTTTCAAATCTTGTGTAAAAATAAACAAATTGTCAAATGGAATTGTGCATGAAGTTTTCAACTTTTATAAGAAAAACAATCAAATATTTGCTGAATTTTGCAACATCCTAATATAACTTAATGATGGATGTCAGTCACTTAATGAATCTACTCTTTCCAACAGAGTTAGTAATCTACTTGACCAGAGGAAAAAACTTGTGAGCAAAAACAACCGAGCTAGGTGTAAAAAACATTGATGAACTTCGAGGGAAGGAATTCAAGACATCAGTGCTAATTAAAAAAAATCATATCATGTGACAGTAAAAAGATGCTGCAATGAGAAAGAGCCAGACACAGCGTGTCAAAGCAATGAAGTTCAGTTGCCAGATATTACATACAGCACTAAAAATATATGTATCCAAATTAAGTATACTTCCTTGAAAATATTTCTACACAAGATTTAGGTCACATAATGATACTTGGAATACATTTCAAATTACTCCTTGGAAGATATTGGTATACAACACCAATGCTTACTGGGTAATTTGTTACTGAAGTCGTTGTTGTTGTAGGGTTTAGTGTTATTTTTCAGCACATTATAGGCTATATATGGCAGCCAGTATTAACAGTGGCGTAGAACACAGGAAAACCCCTAGAAAGTGCCACGACCCATGAGAAGCTCCTGGCAAGCTTTCTCACATATGCACATTGGCCAAATCTGAGACTTGAACCGACACAGACAGAGGGGAGATGGAAAGTGATCTGTAACGATGAGCGCTTTAGGCCACTTGGGGCCCCTGTTACTGAAGTCATATCTACACTAAATTTTGACAAATATGTTTACAAATTCAAATTATATGTTGCATTATTCAAACACTTATAGAGAAAAAAATAATTCTTGCAGAAATGAGTTTGGTTTGGCAATGGAGGCCATTCCATGTGTCATGTCCTTGAATAAACTGGTGTTCCATATGTCATGACCTTGTGTAAATTGCTGTTCCATATGTCATGACCTTGTGTAAATTGCTGTTCCATGTCATAACCTGCATGGTCATCAATGATTAGGAAATTACCTTATTGATACAACACTAATTATTTATAAAACACATGCCAGTCATTCGAGAGGTGTTAATATATGTTTCATTACATTACATTAAAATCATAGCTAGACACTGATGGCACAGACTAATTCCCACATACCCTATCAAGATGAATAGAGACTTTCCAAGATGGAATGTGTTCAATACTTATCTACCCTTCATATCTCCCTTATCCCGACTTGGGGCCTATTTTGACCCTATCCCGACATGGGGCCTATTCTGACCCTATCCCGACTTGGGGCCTATTTTGACCCTATCCCGACTTGGGGCCTATTTTGACCCTATACTGCAAGAATAGTGCACACACACAAAGTAACAAAAACTCCCTGATTTTTATCATCAGTCCCTTCCAATATTCAATAAACATGCTGTCTACAATACATCATGTACTGTCCGACAAATAGGATAATTTGCAGTGGTCTACCTAGCCAAATGTACTACTTATGCTGTTCAATATGGTATTTATAATTCATATTCTCATCATTATTTGTGAATGTAAAATTGATTATATATATAAGCTGAACTGAGGACTTTATCATTATTTTTGTCCATCTCAAATAAATAAAAGTGGATTTTTTTTAACCTGTCCAAATCTATATCAGTGTGCAAGCTATTTACAGTACAATTATGTCTATTGCCACTACCTGAGCCATCTCTAAAAAAAATGTGTGTACACTATATTTACACTCTTTATTTTGGTGAGGAAGTTTTCAATTGATGTTTACTATTTGAATGTTACATCATTAGTTACCATATGCCGCTCTGACTTTTCCTCTCATTATTTTATCCAAATTGAAAGTTTTATCCTTGGGGTTTGAAAGTTGTGGGAAACATTTGGCTCGGCCACATTTAATCTTGCTGCAGCCTCAAGTAGATCTGGTACAGCCTCATCAATACTTCACCCACGTTTTGTGTCTGATACATAATTGGGAAATGTAAGGTTGTTTGGTTTTTCTGCATGTGAAATACTGATTTTCTCTGCTTTCAAAAACCTTCAAAGCTAGAGTATATACTCAATTAAATTATACCTGTTGTAAAATATATAAATACATATTCCAAACATTAATGGTCTTAAAAGTAAGTTGTAAGCTGGAAGCGGTGATGTGACTGTCTTTTTCACTGTCATGGTGATGGGCCAACCTTCTGTTGGATTTCAATAATGCAATAATGCAAACGAAGAATTATTGTATATTTATTATTTCCGATGAACTAAATATTTCTATTCCATTAATGTGATCTTAAGCATTTTTGTATATCCAGAGAAGTATCACATGAATCTGAAGATGTAACAAGCTAGTTTAAAATTCAGGTTTAATTCAATCATTGGAATCTTACACCCACTCATGCAAACAAGCTTGTTTTAAAATTAGCATTTACATGTATTTCAGAAATTTAAACAATGATCACTCACATAGATTAATGTGGTACAAACTTTATTTGTCTTATGAAACCTTATTTTATAAATGTTTATAACAGAAAATGAAACTTTCAAAAATATCTAGTCCTACTGCAATAAATCACCTTGGATAAAGCTGGGCATAAAACTGGGACACAAGTGCCCCCAACTCAGCTCCAACAAAAACAAATGGCTTTGGCTGCTGGCTGGACTTGGTCAGAAGGTATTGAAGATTGTCTACCATCCTGCAAAACAAGTTATCACATACAAATACTATCTACAAATTATCTACCATCCTGCAAAACAATTTATCACATACAATTACTGTATCAAAATTGTCTACCATCCTGCAAAACAATTTATCAAATACAATTACTGTATCAAGATGCACACTGACCTTGATCAAGGCCCATGCTTTTTGTTCAAATGATTGCCCCTAACAAACTGCACAAACCAGATCTGCTGGCTTAGTATGCACTGGCATATTTTCTGGCTTAGCTTAGTATGCACTGGCAGATCTGGGCCATGCAGCTAGATCCAGTTACATGCATGTATATCCTGTAAGCCTCAGGTATCGAGCTTTACTCAAAAAAAGAAACATAAACAGATTTATGAAAAACATGTCAAATCCACTGGAGATAAAAGGTTTAATGCCATAAAAGCCTGGCTAGGCTTGCCAATTATTTTAATCACAAAGGTGAGATGGATAAGACATATATAGCTATATCGATGGACAGATACAATATAGTTGTAAGTAAGTATGATGAGATGGATAAGACATACATGTATATAGCTATATCGATGGACAGATACAAATATAGCTGTAAGTATGGTGTGATGAACAAGACAGATGTAAAGCTGTATGTATGTGTGTGTGTGATTTGAAGTTTTAATGTAGCTTTAAGACATCTTCAGTCATATCATTATGATGTCTGTAGTGTGGCAGTTTATAGTAATGTCTAGTCACATTATCCTAATTCCAGGCTGACCAGTCCTAACACTAACCTCTTAATGCTGAGCACTTTGTGAGGCAGCTGTAAGTACTGTTTGTAGAAGTCTTCAATATGGCTTGGCAAGGATTTGAACCTACAACCTGCTGCATCAAAAGCAGATGCTCAAACCACTGGGCCACTGGAGTGGTCGCTGTATGCAAGACAGATGTATAGCTGTATGTATGACAGGATGGACAAGACAGGTGTACAGATGTATTTATGGTGGGATGGACAAAAGAGATGTACAGATGTATCTATGGTGGGATGGACAAGACAGATGTACATCTGTAAATATATACATATGAATGGACCGTCAGAAGTACATATGTATGTATGCATCCTGGAATGAGCAGACAAACATTTGCATGTGTGGACAGATGAATGGAACCAAATAAAGACTTTCTGGCTTTCAGGGTATACTAATTCACAGTAACAATAATATGTGTGTAGGTTTTCATTATAGATCCACATTCATACCTAGGTAATGCTATCAGAATTGTAATTACCTTTCAACTGTATATGGGGTCCATTTGTTTCTATAGTTACTCTGTCCCTCGTTTCCATCAGCATCTGAATCATTCTGCTGGGAAAGAAAAAGTTCACTAAATTAATCACTTTATTCCTAAAATGGCTGGATATTAATTTTTAATTTCCTTCTCATAATATCTAGTATCTACTACCTGACCATTGATGAGACGATTTATATTACAACACTGAAAGAAAACTAAGTCTGTTCAAATATAGGAGCATCACAGACAGTGAACAGAGAAAGTTTTCAAGCCAAATTAAACCTTCCACTGAGACTTAATTTTTCAATTAATAGTTTGCACGTTGACAAAAAACGGTTGTCAAATTGTCATGGGGGGGGGGATTGCTGACAAATTAACCATATATTTTATATATAAAATGGCAAACATCGGAGAAGTACAAATAACTAAATTAACTAGAGAGCGATTGGCCGCAAATAAAAAATTTCTCCCAGAGTTAGATTTAATGCCGAGTAGTTATTCCGATATTGAAAGAAATAACTGAAGTTCAGTTGAAACCTAAAATTGAAAAGGTTTTTATTAGCGAAAAAATGTATCCCATACAGAAAATTTTTAGTGATGGTGTGATGGATAAGATCGAAAATATTTCTACGATAGATGATTTACATAAATTTGCTGTTACTACATTTCCAGATAAGGTGATGTTATATAGCAGAAATATAAGAGATTCAGAAACTTGGCAGATATATTTGGCAAAATTTGGTGGAAGTAGAATTTCAAATGATGATGAAAGATATAAACAGTATGAAATGATAGCAAAAACTATTGAGATTTAGTGGTCCATCGTTGTATGATGATGAGTCACAATTACCCGAAGAAATAAAAAGTCCTAAATTTGTATTTTCCCCTACAAAAGGTTTTACAGGAAGCGGTATTATACCCTGTTCACGAAGTATCCTAGATGATATATCACGGCTAGAAGTTCTCATCGGGGGAAAACAAGCTGGAAATAATACTCCCGCAATAATTAACAAGGCTGCTGAAATCTGTCTATGACTATTTCAAGGTGGGGTAATGGATATTGGATTATATCGCGATTTCTTCGATGAACTCACATTGATGATTATCAGTGATTAACCGATTAGATAAATAACATTTAAATAAAATGATCATACATCGTGATATGAACAGAGCAAGACCTGTTTATGCTGTAAATTCACGTTTACCCGTATATAGGATGTACTACGGAGATGGAGTCGGTGATGTTGTCTCAGGGTTATTTACTAGAATTGCTCCAAAGGCTTTATCAATTGGTAAAGAATTAGCGTCAAAAGCTATTGGTGTTATTCGCGATAAAGATATCAGCGCGGTTGGTGATCTTACTGGTAAAGCATTTACCGTCGCAAAAGAAAAACTTATGTCGTTGGTTAGAAGAAAAAACAAATGGTAAAACTACTGTCCATGGAGCAAATGCTGCCTCAAGTAAGTAGGGAAATCAATAAAATCAAAAATTAGCTCCACTTGTACAAGCATCAGATGATCTCAAGAATTGCTTTTCTTCTCAGTGATAAAGCGATGACCCTCGAGGGTAGCGGAAAGATGAGAGTGGTTGATGCGCCCATAGAAAATATGTAATGTTTTCCAAAAACATGTACCGTATATACTCGCGTATAAGCCCGTTTGCATATAAGCTAACAACCCCCCAAAAAAACTGTTATAAAGTACATGACCCGCGTATAAGCCGACCCATAATTTTTAGACTACCGGTACATCACAAAATGCACAAAGTGAGTTCTGAATACGTTTATTTAGGCAAATCACATTATTAAATAAAATGAAAATAAGAAAGCTAATTTATATGTTGAAATAAAAACAATTCTAAAGTGTTAAGTCTTAATGGAAATTTAATTAATCCTCAGTCTAAAATCATGAATTATAAACGTTCAATCACTTTTAGAATCCTTCAAAATCGGGCTCTGTATCAGTCTCGCCAAACAGTTTACGAAACTCGGATTCTGTTACGGGCATGCTTTCATCATATACATCGTCATTGTCGTCATGGTCATCCAATAGTTCAGTTCATAAAACAAGAGCACCTGCCGGTTGATGCAACAAATTCTGAATTAGCCAACTTATATTGATTATTTTTTGCCATCTGCATAGCACGTAGATAAATTGCAGCCATTCCCGTACTTGCTTCTCGCTCACAAAAATTTGCGTGCTGCAGCAGTTATTTGCTTCTGCATATTCAATAATGTTAAATTTGAATGCTACATCATAAGCATAATGCTTTCTTTTACTTTAGTGTACTATTTAGATACCTTATCCTGTAATTATTTCCACAGTTGATTATCAATTTGTATTTGATAATTATTTATCATTGTTGTTTATTTGTGTTTATTTTTTTTAAACTACCGGTAGTGTGATTCAATTGATCAACATGTGATTGGTTTCAGCGTGGACATTATTCAAGTATTGTGACAGTTTATAACTTTAAGCAGAAACCATGTCCAATACCATATCTTAGTAAATGATACATCTGAGAGTCTGCATATTTTAGTGAAGTCATTGGCATGGTGCAACAAGAAAAAACTATTATCCCTGAGGCATTTACCACAGATTAAGCATATGGTAGCTATTGTACAACACTCGACCGCTAACAAACCACTTTGCTTTAAAAACAACTAATCAACTGTAGTATATAAACTGTGTCTGCTTATTACGTCTAAAACACCTATCAAAGAAATCCAACAAATTATATTGTTTTACAATTATTCACACTGACTCGTATATTGCAATGTTATTTACCCTTCCTAAGCGTGCGCGCAACAAACCCCTATGGAGCCTCTCACGATTGTTTCTTTAAGACTATCGAACATGTATTTCTACTCTCGATTAAAATGTTTGTCATATATACCTTCAGTATCGTAATTCTTTTATTTTTTTAAGTAGATTCTTTTCATATTTACACTGAAATAAGCTAGTGTGCATTTCTACAAAACCGTAGAGTTTAATGATTACTGATTAGCTGTGGGTTAAATACTTGACTAGAGATTACTAATATGGCGGTTCTTTTGGTAAATACACGTATTTCCTTGGTTCAAATATGGCTGTATTTTCTGGTGGATGGACATCTGTCAAATAGACGTCAAGGACGTTAAAACATGTTTTTCATTCATTATCCTACCAATTAAGTTATAAAAAAAATAATTGTTTTACTTCATGACAGGACAAATCTCATCAGCCATGTGGTATCATTAGGCATATGAACTCATTTGGCAATCGACGGAAACAATAAATACTGGAAATCGAGGGGAAAAAAGCATTATAAATTTCAGACTTGGACTCTGACCCACAGATAAGCCAACCCCCCCCCCCCTTTCAGAATACCCGGAAGCATGTTCACAAGACAATACGGAACTCAACATGGAGGTTTCATATCCCCGTTTTCACTCGCAAAAATGTTGATGCGTCGATGATATCACCAATGTCAAATTTTGATTTAATCAACGGCGTAGAAAAACTCCCAATAAAACATTTCACAGGTGTATTCATGAAAGATCAATTACCAGCACAACCATGAAGCCCAGAAACTGGAATAATTAATCTAGATGATAACACTGGACCTGGAACTCATTGGGTCGCATATGCAATTCATCCTTCATCGATTGTTTATTTTGGCTTGTATGGGTTAACACCACCAAAATAATTTCTCAGGTATATTTCCAAAACAAAGATTCCACTGTGGTATTCAACGATACCCATGCAGATATTAACTGATCCTCCGATCTCCACACCATCTAAATTACCTCACAAGGTCGTACATGAGCAATAACTTTATAAAGAAATACTTGCGGGGGTTTCCATCGAAAAAGTAAATAGCCTCATATCAAGGGCGATCACAGATGGATTAACAGCACTCGGTGACAATTATTCATCGTTGGTGGAATCATTAAAAACACTTGGTGACAATTCAAACTCTCAAATAAATCAATTTACGGGATTACAAAAGTCTGTTACTGAGGTTCAACTCCCAACTCTTTGGTTTACCACCCGTGGCCAAACCACCACTCACAGATATAAAAAAAGTCCATCGATGAACTAACGGCGTTAGAGTCCGCATATAACGATCACATACAACAATTTGGAACCCTTCGTAAAAACGTCATCTCGGGTTTCTTTGGGTCTCCACCTATGACAACACCGAAGTTCACTGATATTAAAATGTCCATCGAAGAGAGTAAGAAAACCAACGATCCCATCAAGGATGATTTATTGAGGATGATAACCATCGTTGAAAAAGTAAAAATTCCTCACGAGCGAACAAATATTGTAAATAACATGTACACGATCCAAAACGGATCATTTATATGGGTAAAACAAGATGCTATATTCGGATTAGATATCACCGCGACCGTTAAAGGTATTTATCGATTAACAATAGTATCGCCGATACAGTTTAATATTTCATCGACGAGTTCATCCGGGGTCAATAATACATTATCAACAATCCAAGGATTCAACTGAACGATTCACGATAACAGCAGCCAATGATAATGCGATTAGAACAACAATAACATCGAATGTAGAACTTGTGGCAGATTTGAGTAAACAACTTAATTAAAAATCTATAGGATTTTTCATCGTTTATTGTAAATAAAATGTCAACAACAACACTACCGCAGGTATCGTTATGATCAGGTTGGAGAATTTCAAACTAAACTTAAATCACTCACCGAGGAGTATCAAACAAAGATAAAACAAATATCAACGAAGGATTACCATCGTCGACGTCGTGTACTCAGTATCGGGTGTAATTACCGGAGCTGGTATAATACTCTCTTCGTTGACAATGGTTGCCCTGATAGCTATTCCAATTTGTATATCCGTGGTGACAACAATCGCGGGAGTAATTTCCATAATAACAAAAAAAGTATCGTGTTCACAATGTAAACTACACTATTACACAATTATGTTTCATAAGGTGTCAACAGCGTACTCGCAAATGTCCTCCATGATATCATCATCCCTCGACAACACATTAATATCTGATGATGAATTCTCAAAGATGACCCACGTTTATGATTCCATGATGTCAAAATTATGACAATGTCATCATCGCAAGAACTACTTCAATGAATAGCAGAAAATACCACCCAGAGGAAAACCACATTGATATCAGCAACAGAGTTCGGAATTAAATTTTCAACCCCAATCCAAGCAAAAGAAATAGCACTAACTCAACTTAGATTATACTATAGCTGGCCTAATATCAGATCAGAAGCATTCAATGGTAAACCAGCCAAACACAGTTTTGTATTCGCGTATAAGAATAAATCCGATGGAACCCCAGATTGGCAAACAATACATGTTCATCGTGACGCTTATGACATTGAGGATATTAACAAGGAGATCAGATACAACATAGAATTAATCACAGGAAAAAAATTAGACAACAAAGAGAAATCCCCCATCGAGATAATAGGACACGAACCATTTTTGTCGATGATCATCGAGATAAATTCACCAGACTACATCGTAAATATATATAACAGCTCAATCAGAACTATATTAGGTTGGCATGAGTATCAACCAGGAACAGTTGACATAAAGGATCTACCACGTGAACCACAAAAATCTGATTATACAACAGATTTACATTCACATGAGGATACTAATTTTTCATATTTTAGTGATCTCTTGGATATGGAAAAATCAACAAAAAAATCTTTTCACTTTGAAAACAAGGATAATATGTCATGGTACTTTGATACTGAAGAAGGCGGGGTTTTAAATTTAAACCAATTATCAAGTAACATGTTGTCATTAAATCTTCATGCTATAATCGTTTTAATAAATGATGCTACTAGCGAGGATAGACAAAAATTTCTAACCGCATAAAATATACCATTAACCCTTAAAGTGCTGAATTGTTTTGCAGTAAAAGGTCCCTCAGTGCTGAATTGCTTCAGGAGAGAAAAGAAGAAAACTCCACAGTCTTTAAATTACATGTATTTCATTAAATATACACAATTGATAGACAAACCCTATATGAAAAATGATGGCGCGTGTCTATACTTTAAGACTGACATCAAGACACATGTGTAGATTTAACATATTTGCAGGTACAGGTGTAAATACAGGTAAAATGACAAGTTAAAATTGTATTTCATCAGTAATTTTGTTTGTTTTTTTGTTGTGGAAAAGTTCAAATATATCTAAGAAATGTTACATTCTTTAGTAGTCCAACCATGCACATGTTATGTCTGTCACAATGTTATATATAAATTGTGAAAATCACAGGTAAAGGAAGGGTGACAGTTTTGCAAAAATCCACTCCATGAATGTCAGAGGTAAGTTTAAACCCTCCAGTCAGCAATTAATGTTCATGAAAAACTATCACCTGTTATTTATTATAATATCATCAAACTGAGGTCCATATCTGGTGATTAAACCTCAGCAAAGGCTTTATTTTTGTTCAAACATTGGGTTGATTTTGTGTGAAGAGTCACCTTAATTGTTCTCATTGTCTGACAGGTGTAAATTGCTTGGAATAGCTTGAAATATATCCCATACTTACTTTTTTTTGCTGAAGTATGCGGTTGATATCACATCATCAATAGCCCATTAGGAATCGGGAACAGACATATGTACCAAACCCATTGTTTTAATCGATGCGAAAATGTTTTAGATGCTCAGGTGCGACAGGCCGCCATTTCTTCATGCAACTTTTTTCCTTCAAGTCTGGCCCATGAACTCTCTGATCTGCATTACGATTTGTTTGATCTACTATCAGATGCAATAACTCATCTAAAAAAAAAGTCTTCAATAGTCCGATGGTTCATTAATCACCATCTCGACATTTAATTTTGAATTACCAGTGAATGGGGGTTGACAGGCACGCCATCTTTTCACGGCAAGTGAGCATGTATATCCGACTCCAGTTCCACGTAAATTACTGGCTCAAAATCATTTATTTGTATTTCCATCAATATCTCGCTTGCTCCAATAATGTCATTTTTCTCAAATTATTCAAAATCACTATTAGCATCACTATCAGAAGTGAATATTTGTTGCAAGAAATCACCTTCGTATTCAGCGTCTGCCATTTTAGTTTTGCACTAGTACCATGTGTTTAGAAGCGAGCATTTGTAAAATTACATCGTTAATAATATAGTAAAGTACTGCAGTATGCTTGTTCCGGGCTTTTTTCAACCAATCAAATATAGTTTTACAGGCATTTATGGCAAGATGAAGTTATAGAATGCGATCATTGTTGCTCACCTCGAAATTGACTCGAGTCGCGACACGCACTAAGGGACCACGTACAACAGCACGACTGGAGTCGCGATACGCACTTTAAGGGTTAACTGAATTACAGGCTTTTAGATTACAAGGATATAATGTCCCTGAACTAAAAAAATCCGTAAATGATATCGTCGATGAATACTTTACTAAACTTCATGACGCATGGTTAAAAATCTACCTGCGGTTCACCCACGTTTACCCGAACCATTTGATAAACCCACCCCCGAGACTAGATTTTATTACGGATTTGATTTTGATTTATTAAGTGATAATACTAATCTCAAGTACACGTATGAGATTTATGATAGTCAGGAAACTGCTGCATTCAATGAATACGGTAATATAGCATGGTTCTTTGATATTTGTAATCAAACTACTCATATTATTTCATCAAAAACTTTATATGCTATTTTCAACTACATGAAACAACAATTTCAAACAAAATTGCAACAACTACGAGAATTGTTTCAATTGTTTCCTCGTTGATTTAACAACTTCATGAGATAAAATTAATAATCAGGAGGAACTAAATCAAATTATCACTGATATGAACTATCTCAATGATCGATTGGTCTGGATAATGATCAATGATAAAAACTCCTCCAAAAGAAAATTTTTAAAACTATTTTCATTAACTGACGATAAAACGCTAGTTGATTTTAAATTTCCGGGATATAGCACCCCAGAACTAAAAAGATCGCTCAGTAATCTCATCGACGAGTATTTTCCCCAGATCCATGCGCTATGGATCAAGTTAATTCCTCTGGTGGAAATTCTCCGATGGAATTATATAGCAACAACAAACACACATCACCAGGGAACGTTGATATATCATCAACAATAGCAATACATCTTATCTGTGATGCTGTACTAAACAGTTGTAGCGTTAACGCGTCATTATCAACAAGAATGGATCAATGTTATATCACATACATGTTTAATCGTGGAATGACCAAGTAATATAACGTACCTGGAAACAGTTAATAATTCGATATCAAGACTGAATTTTAGATTAGTTGATCAAGATTTTAACCTGGTTGATTTATCAGGGGAACAATTACAAATTACCTTAGATGTGAGGTCGTAATTGAAAATCTATATCATTGGAAAAAACTAGCTTTGAAATCGTTTATGATTCACAATAATGTACCAACACAACATTTACGACAAGGATAAAATTGAAGACGCTATTAGATCTTTCTTCGATGAAGATTTCCAATTTGAGTTTGTCATAGAAAAACGAGATCAACTCAGGATCATCATGGATGATTTAACAACCAAATACAACGAAGAATTAACTACAAGAAATATCTAAGATCCACAAAGAGAAATGAACAACAAGAACTAATATTAAATGATATTGTATACGTTGATATATCCATGGTTGAGGAAGCACTACACACTAATAAATCTCCATGGGTGTTAGGATATGCGATGACGATACACTCATCACAAGGATTAACCATCGAAGATACTATTATGTGGATCGTTGATAACCGCATTGAGTGGTCAAATTTAATTTACTTGGCAATATCAAGAGTAACTGTGAATAAATCAACTTTGGAGAATTGTTATTTGAGATCGCGTGGTGGTAATTGAGTATCATCTGGAATCACCTGTAATTGTTCACGGGTAAAACTTCATTGTGGTGCAGTTGGATCTAGTTTATATAATACTGGCCTGTTTTTAGATGATACCGTAGAATATATTTTGTGTTGTGACACTCCATATAGGATCAGTTGATCTAGCACCATCTTCAAGCTCACCAGGCTCATACAAATATCTCACTGTGACATTACTAGGCAGGATTTCTGTTAATAAATCTTTCCTTGAAAAATCTTTGATATATTTTTTTGTTATCGTGATGGCAGGTTTCATATTTATAGTTCTAGTAACCTCGTTGTTCATGGATAAGATTACTTCCGGTAATCGTTTAATCCATTCACACGATCGCCAATCATCAATAAATTCTTTCGCGTACTGATAATGAAATAATTTATCAGCTAGAGTTCTATTAAATCGTTCAATCAACAATTGCTTGATCATGATGGATTGGAGTACGTCCTCATCAAATCACAGTATTATGTTGCTTTATCGTTGACGATACATCACCTTGAAACTCTCTACCAAGATCAACTTGAAGGAGATTTGGCCACCACAGAGGTCCTCGACGATAAATTTTTTTAAATGCAGAGGCGACTTCAGATGATAATTTTACTGATAACAGTTCAGCTTCTTTATATCTATTTGCTACATCAACAACGGTTAATGCATATTTGTAAACACGTTTTTTGACTGTGTCATGTGGTAAAAGTAATATATCAGCCTGATGAACCTCATTTTGGATATTAACATCGAATGATGCAAACTTTAATTTTGTTCGGGCAAGGTAAATAAATTTGCCACATAGTTTGTTTGGCCAACCAATCAGTTGCTGTTTTACGGGTTACTTTAGCAGCGTTAGCGAGTTTATTTACCGCAGATTTACCTGTATAATATCTGGTTGGAGAATAATAAATTGCTTCCATGTTGTATTAATTACCAGCGCCAAACATCAATTTACCTTTCATGGCGGTTTTTACTATCAACGGCGCTAAATTTTCCCTAAATGTTTTATCGGGAATGGAATTCAACATGTGGATCAATTTAACATCTGCAAGATGACGTTGTTCGAGGTGATCATTACGATATGCTATATCATGTATCCGACAAGCTTCATCGATGACATTTATCGGGTGTTCACCTTGTCTTGGTTGGTTTTGACCATTAAGTCTGATATCTAGTCGTGTTCCCGATCCATGATAACTATATCCTGGAAGGTGTTTTTCTCCTGGATACTTTGCCCAAGGTGTCCCTGGGAGTTTTGTTAACTTGGAGGCGATATCACCACCACTTTTTTTTTTAAACAAATCTAGATTTTTTTAGTACCACATACTTCACACTTACCAGTGATAGCTTCTCTTTTATTTTTAGTTGTAACAGTTGTTGGGAAATTGTTGATGTACGCTTCCTACATTTCACACAATATAAATCCATAATATATTTATGTTATATCTAATTGAAATTATTCCACGTAAAAATAAAACCCACCCGTAAAACATCATGTTATGTTGCCGGATTCCATACGGATGATTATCATTGGACCTTCAGGCAGCGGTAAAACACAGTTGTTACTCAATTTGATAATGAAGTGGATGAAGTGGGATAAATTGTATTTAGTTTCTCTGAGCGTGGACGATCAACATTGTTATCAGGTGTTAAAAAATTATAACGAAAGCGCCTCAGAGATCACCGGAGAAGATATTATTGAATTTATCAAAGATATTGATGAGGCTCCATCACCAGAAGACCTAGATAGAAGCATTAACAATCTTGTTGTATATGACGATGTAATGTTGGATAAACAAAAAAAATCCAGCTTGGATATTTTCCCGCGGCAGGCATAAAAACATGTGATATATGTTATTCAACAATACACTCAAATTCCAAAAGTGATCCGAGATAACTGTAATTTGTTAGTGGTATTTAATGGTGTTGACACACACATGCTACGAAATATCTGGCAAACTAGGCATAACGACATGAACTTTAATCAATTTAGAAATTTCTTTAGCGGCGCTCAGGCAAACCCGCATGGATTTATAATGATAAATTTGTCAGATCCCTGGACGAATACTGGATCGGATTGGATACAATATATGGCTAATTTGTCAGCAATCTCCCCCTGGTGACAATTTGACAACCATGTTTTGTCAACATGCAAACCTTTAATTGAAAAATTAAGTCTCCGTGGAAGGTTTAATTTGGCTTGAAAACTTTCTCTGTTCACTGTCTGTGCTGCTATAGGTATAAATTAAACAAGATTTCAAGTAAACGTATCAGCACAAAACAAGACAGCTGAAGATCTGTAACAACTAAGGTATAATTTAAAACAATCTAACTGAAAAATATGCAAGAAGTGTATTATTATTATTGTAAATGTTAAGAAAAATATACACATTTTCTTTTATTACCATTTACGGTTTCAGATAACTCTTTCTATCTCTGTCTGCTATGCCATCATGTATATTTACCAAATTATGAGTCTACTATATCACCACATATATTTACCAAATTATGAGTCTACTATATCACCATGTATGTTTACCAAATTATGAGTCTACTATATCATCATGTATGTTTACCAAATTATGTCAACTGTGTCACCATGTGTTTACCAAATTGTATGTCTACTATGTCACCATGGATGTTTACCAAAATGTGTCTATGTCAACATGTATTTATCAAATTATGTCAACTTTGTCACCATGTGTTTACCAAATTGTATGTCTACTATGTCACCATGGATGTTTACCAAAATGTGTCTATGTCAACATGTATTTATCGAATTATGTCAACTTTGTCACCATGTGTTTACCAAATTATGAATCTACTATGTCACCAATTGTTTACCAAATTATGAGTCTACTATGTCACCATGTGTGTTTACCAAATCATGTGTTTACTTATTAACCATGTTTATACCAAATTGTATGTCTACTATGTCAACATGTATGATTACCAAATAATGTCTACTATGTCACCATGTTTTTACCAAATTGTATGTCTACTATGTAACCATGTGTGACAAAAATTGTGTCCACAATGTCATCATGTGTTTTTAGCAAATTATGAGTCTACTATGTCACCTAATATGTATCAAGCAATGTGTCTCTGTCACCATACCTGTATACTAATGTTAGAAAATCTGTAAAAATGTATGAGAATCATACCAGCTCAGATGATGCAATGCAGAATATCCAGACGAAGTTGTTAGATATTTTCTAATATAAAAACCATCTCACTCTTTATTGTCCTACAATTAATCTGTGTTGGTTATCACTAAAAACATCCAATAATCATTAAGAACAGTTTTATAACAAGAGAGAGAGAGAGAGAGAGAGAGAGAGAGAGAGAGAGAGAGAGAGAGAGAGAGAGAGAGAGAGTCAGGTTAGCTAATGGCAGTGTAACTGCACATGTTGGATAAAACAAATTGTGTCCAATGTCCAAAGAATTTGAAATACTTTTGCAGTTATATTTCAGTGCTCTTTTATAGACACCATAGGACCTATCATTGTAAAAAATGTTTTTGAGACTTTAGAAACAGGAGATCATGGAGGTGACAAAAACACCTATGGGAACAAGAGACCATGATGAAAACTGGGGACTCATGACAAATGGAAGATGTTGGAGGAGACAGGAGACACTGTAAAGAACAGGAGATCATGGATTAAGCTGATAAACTAGTGACCATAGAGGAAGCCAAAAATCTTTGTAATTCAATCAAATATAAAAGTCTGAGTCAGGGATCAAAACTACAACAACAGAAGTGTGATGTATTGCCGTTGTTCATTTAAATACTTTTTATATTTAAATCTTGTCTAACTTTATGTTCATTAGCATGAAAAACATAGCCATACTGATCATGCCTGATGATAACTGTGCATGATAATAAGTCCATGCTTGATGATAACTGTGCATGATAATAAGTCCATGCTTGATGATAACTGTGCATGATAATAAGTCCTTGCCTGATGATAACTGTGCATGATAATAAGTCCTTGCCTGATGATAACTGTGCATGATAATAAGTCCTTGCCTGATGATCAGACTGTGTGTGATAGTAAGTCCATGCCTGATGATAACACTGTGCATGATAATAAGTCCTTGCCTGATGATAACTGTGCATGATAATAAGTCCTTGCCTGATGATCAGACTGTGTGTGATAGTAAGTCCATGCCTGATGATAACACTGTGCATGATAATAAGTCAATGCCTGATGATCAGACTGTGCATGACAATAAGTCCATGCTTGATGATAACACTGTGCATGATAATAAGTCAATGTCTGATGATAACACTGTGCATGATAATAAGTCAATGCCTGATGATCAGACTGTGCATGACAATAAGTCCATGCTTGATGATAACACTGTGCATGATAATAAGTCGATGCCTGATGATAACACTGTGCATGATAATAAGTCAATGCCTGATGATCAGACTGTGCATGACAATAAGTCCATGCTTGATGATAACACTGTGCATGATAATAAGTCAATGTCTGATGATCAGACTGTGCATGATAATAAGTCCATGCCTGATGATAACACTGTGCATGATAATAAGTCAATGTCTGATGATAACACTGTGCATGATAATAAGTCAATGCCTGATGATCAGACTGTGCATGACAATAAGTCCATGCTTGATGATAACACTGTGCATGATAATAAGTCGATGCCTGATGATAACACTGTGCATGATAATAAGTCAATGCCTGATGATCAGACTGTGCATGACAATAAGTCCATGCTTGATGATAACACTGTGCATGATAATAAGTCAATGCCTGATGATCAGACTGTGCATGACAATAAGTCCATGCTTGATGATAACACTGTGCATGACAATAAGTCCATGCCTGATGATAACACTGTGCATGATAATAAGTCCATGCTTGATGATAACACTGTGCATGATAATAAGTCAATGCCTGATGATAACACTGTGCATGATAATAAGTCCTTGCCTGATGATAACTGTGCATGATAATAAGTCCTTGCCTGATGATCAGACTGTGTGTGATAGTAAGTCCATGCCTGATGATAACACTGTGCATGATAATAAGTCAATGCCTGATGATCAGACTGTGCATGACAATAAGTCCATGCTTGATGATAACACTGTGCATGATAATAAGTCAATGTCTGATGATAACACTGTGCATGATAATAAGTCAATGCCTGATGATCAGACTGTGCATGACAATAAGTCCATGCTTGATGATAACACTGTGCATGATAATAAGTCGATGCCTGATGATAACACTGTGCATGATAATAAGTCAATGCCTGATGATCAGACTGTGCATGACAATAAGTCCATGCTTGATGATAACACTGTGCATGATAATAAGTCAATGTCTGATGATCAGACTGTGCATGATAATAAGTCCATGCCTGATGATAACACTGTGCATGATAATAAGTCAATGTCTGATGATAACACTGTGCATGATAATAAGTCAATGCCTGATGATCAGAATGTGCATGACAATAAGTCCATGCTTGATGATAACACTGTGCATGATAATAAGTCGATGCCTGATGATAACACTGTGCATGATAATAAGTCAATGCCTGATGATCAGACTGTGCATGACAATAAGTCCATGCTTGATGATAACACTGTGCATGATAATAAGTCAATGCCTGATGATCAGACTGTGCATGACAATAAGTCCATGCTTGATGATAACACTGTGCATGACAATAAGTCCATGCCTGATGATAACACTGTGCATGATAATAAGTCGATGCCTGATGATAACACTGTGCATGATAATAAGTCCATGCTTGATGATAACACTGTGCATGATAATAAGTCAATGCCTGATGATAACACTGTGCATGATAATAAGTCCATGCCTGATGATAACACTGTGCATGATAATAAGTCAATGTCTGATGATAACACTGTGCATGATAATAAGTCAATGCCTGATGATCAGACTGTGCATGACAATAAGTCCATGCTTGATGATAACACTGTGCATGATAATAAGTCGATGCCTGATGATAACACTGTGCATGATAATAAGTCAATGCCTGATGATCAGACTGTGCATGACAATAAGTCCATGATTGATGATAACACTGTGCATGATAATAAGTCAATGCCTGATGATCAGACTGTGCATGACAATAAGTCCATGCTTGATGATAACACTGTGCATGACAATAAGTCCATGCTTGATGATAACACTGTGCATGATAATAAGTCGATGCCTGATGATAACACTGTGCATGATAATAAGTCCATGCTTGATGATAACACTGTGCATGATAATAAGTCAATGCCTGATGATAACACTGTGCATGATAATAAGTCCATGCCTGATGATAACACTGTGCATGATAATAAGTCAATGCCTGATGATAACTGTGCATGATAATAAGTCCTTGCCTGATGATCAGACTGTGTGTGATAGTAAGTCCATGCCTGATGATAACACTGTGCATGATAATAAGTCAATGCCTGATGATCAGACTGTGCATGACAATAAGTCCATGCTTGATGATAACACTGTGCATGATAATAAGTCAATGTCTGATGATAACACTGTGCATGATAATAAGTCAATGCCTGATGATCAGACTGTGCATGAGAATAAGTCCATGCTTGATGATAACACTGTGCATGATAATAAGTCAATGTCTGATGATCAGACTGTGCATGATAATAAGTCCATGCCTGATGATAACACTGTGCATGATAATAAGTCAATGTCTGATGATAACACTGTGCATGATAATAAGTCAATGCCTGATGATCAGACTGTGCATGACAATAAGTCCATGCTTGATGATAACACTGTGCATGATAATAAGTCGATGCCTGATGATAACACTGTGCATGATAATAAGTCAATGCCTGATGATCAGACTGTGCATGACAATAAGTCCATGCTTGATGATAACACTGTGCATGATAATAAGTCAATGCCTGATGATCAGACTGTGCATGACAATAAGTCCATGCTTGATGATAACACTGTGCATGACAATAAGTCCATGCCTGATGATAACACTGTGCATGATAATAAGTCGATGCCTGATGATAACACTGTGCATGATAATAAGTCCATGCTTGATGATAACACTGTGCATGATAATAAGTCAATGCCTGATGATAACACTGTGCATGATAATAAGTCCATGCTTGATGATAACACTGTGCATGATAATAAGTCAATGTCTGATGATAACACTGTGCATGATAATAAGTCAATGCCTGATGATCAGACTGTGCATGACAATAAGTCCATGCTTGATGATAACACTGTGCATGATAATAAGTTGATGCCTGATGATAACACTGTGCATGATAATAAGTCAATGCCTGATGATCAGACTGTGCATGACAATAAGTCCATGATTGATGATAACACTGTGCATGATAATAAGTCAATGCCTGATGATCAGACTGTGTATGACAATAAGTCCATGCTTGATGATAACACTGTGCATGACAATAAGTCCATGCTTGATGATAACACTGTGCATGATAATAAGTCGATGCCTGATGATAACACTGTGCATGATAATAAGTCCATGCTTGATGATAACACTGTGCATGATAATAAGTCAATGCCTGATGATAACACTGTGCATGATAATAAGTCCATGCCTGATGATAACACTGTGCATGATAATAAGTCAATATCTGATGATAACACTGTGCATGATAATAAGTCAATGCCTGATGATCAGACTGTGCATGACAATAAGTCTATGCTTGATGATAACACTGTGCATGATAATAAGTCGATGCCTGATGATAACACTGTGCATGATAATAAGTCAATGCCTGATGATCAGACTGTGCATGACAATAAGTCCATGCTTGATGATAACACTGTGCATGATAATAAGTCCATGCCTGAAACATAATCTCAAACTTGGTGATATATCCATGCCTGACAAGTAAATCCAAATTGGATGATACATGTATATCCATGCCTGACAAGTAATCCCAAGCTTGATGATATATCCATGTTGGACAAGTAACCTCAAACCTGATGATATATATCCATGCCTGACAAGTAAACCAAAGCCTAGTGATATATCCATGCCTGACAAGCAAACCAAAGCCTAGTGATATATCCATGCCTGACAAGTAAACCAAAGCCTAGTGATATATCCATGCCTGACAAGCAAACCAAAGCCTAGTGATATATCCATGCCTGACAAGCAAACCAAAGCCTAGTGATATATCCATGCCTGACAAGTAAACTGAAGCCTTGTGATATATCCATGCCTGACAAGTAAACCAAAGCCTAGTGATATATCCATGCCTGACAAGGAAGCCAGAGCCTAATGATAAGTAACTGTTTCATGATAAATCTATGCCTGATAACAAGTTCATGCCTGATTTGTATATGCCTAATGATAAGATTAAGCCCAAGGATTAAAATATGAAACCCACTACTGGATGACAGTTCTATGCCTGATGATTGGTTAACACCTAATAGTAACACATGCCTGCAGACAAATCCATGACTGATGATTGGTTAACACCTAATAGTAACCCATGCATGCAGACAAATTCATGACTGATGACTGGTTAACACCTAATAGTAACCCATGCCTGCAGACAAATCCATGACTGATGATTGGTTAACACATAATAGTAACCCATGCCTGCAGACAAATCCATGACTGATGATTGGTTAACACATACATGCCAAATCCTGACAAGCAAAAAGCATAATCCATGTGGTCAAAAAGCGAAATCAAGGCAGAAAAAGCGTAATCCACATATAACATGCTAAAATTTTAATGAACAATGATTTATTTGCCCCTCTCGTCTTTTAACATCCTTTGCTGCTTCAAGTTTTCATATGTAGCACTTTAAGCTTTACACACATATCGACTAGAATCCATCTTAAGACATTTAGCGCCAAATATTAAAATTCTTTCCACATGTCCTGTAATAGACGTCATGTGATGCTGCCCTCGTGTCTTCATATTTTGAGGATTCTGCTATTTTTTGTTTAATTATTTTTTGCCTTTTTCTAATCCATCAGTGAAATTATTTTAAAGGAGATATTTTTGCTCTCATATTTTATTTTAAAGGAGATATTTTTGCTCTCATATTTTATTTTAAAGGAGATATTTTTGCTCTCATATTTTATTTTAAAGGAGATATTTTTGCTCTCATATTTTATTTTAAAGGAGATATTTTTGCTCTCATATTTTATTTTAAAGGTGATATTTTTGCTCTCATATTTTATTTTAAAGGAGATATTTTTGCTCTCATATTTTATTTTAAAGGAGATATTTTTGCTCTCATATTTTATTTTAAAGGAGATATTTTTGCTCTCATATTTTATTTTAAAGGAGATATTTTTGCTCTCATATTTTATTTTAAAGGAGATATTTTTGCTCTCATATTTTATTTTAAAGGAGATATTTTTGCTCTCATATATAGGCATTGACTAAAATTAAATATACTTTTTAGCGCCAAATACCTTTACACTGGTTCTCCACTAAATATGAATTTGAACAAAGAATTTGCACATAAAAATTGAAAATAGAAAACCAGTCTGTTCTCTCCTCATTAAGCCATACAATCACTATAAAGAGAATGTGAGGTTGAAAGTTGCTATAAATATAACATGATACTGTTAGGAAAGTGCACGCAAGTCCACGGACAAGCCTACTCTTATATTGTAGTTATGAAGAAGCCCCCTTTTTTATATTATGGTCTGTGGGATTAATTAAATGTTAATAAAAACGAGAAAGAAAAAAAAAATTGATTTTTTGGGGAAGGTGGAGATATTGAAAAAGTGTAATCCACATACGTTTATGCATAAGGTGTAATTTAGTGGAAAAAAAGCATACTGTTTACGCCAAAAGTGTAATGGTTGGTATGTATGTTAACATCTAATAATAACCCATGCCTGCATATAAACCAATGCCTTCTGTACCTAATTTTAGCAACTATTTATTTTGAACACATTTCTCTAGTAATAAACCCCATGCTCACACTTTCTGACACATTTATAAGGCTGGAATCCTGGTCTTATCATTGAAGAAAAACTGTATGCAAGCAACTTATAATAGCCCACATGCCAGTGTGACATGATCAAAGATTTACAGAAACTTGGTTCCTCTTACTGTCCAATGCTACATACCTGGTGAGGTCTATCACTGAAACCAAGGCCTGCTCTGTCATATATACACACCTGGAAAGAAACAAAAATACATGACAAAATAAGAAGTATTCAGATGAAAACTCCACAGCATGTAGTGATAACAACTTTACCAACAATGTATGTCAACAGGATTTTCATTTAGGACTAACAAGACAGCATAAAGGGTCTTCTATTGACAACCTGGTGTTAGTATTACTTTCCATTGATAAGGAATATCATAACAATAGTTCATGATGGCAGATGTGGTGGACAAAATGGATGCCAGACTGGCGGCATTTCAATGAAACCAACATGGCATCAATAAGAAGTGAAAATCCCATACTGACACAAATTCAGGTGGTACACCGATAAAACAAGCGTTGAAGATTTTCAGGATGGTCAAAAAGTGGTTGTTGTATGGCATATCAGATCAGCATAATTTTCATGTAGGACCTGGGCATCATGAAAACTTCAATTATAAATGATTCTCCATTCTGGACAAGAAACAAAATTTTCAAGATGGCCACTACAAAATCCAACTAGAATTCATAGGAAGTATTCTTGTGAAAACCGCATACTGATATGCCCATCCACTCTAGAAGTGTTGGATGTCTGATATGCCCATACACTCAAGAAGAGATGGATGTCTGATATGCCCAACCACTCTAGAAATGTTGGATGTCTGATATGCCCATCCACTCTAGAAGTTTTGGATGTCTGGTATACCCATCCACTCTAGAAGAGTTGGATGTCTGATATGCCCATCCACTCTAGAAGTTTTGGATGTCTGATACACCCATCCACTCTAGAAGTGTTGGATGTCTGATATAGCCATCCACTCTAGAAGTTTTGGATGTCTGATACACCCATCCACTCTAGAAGTGTTGGATGTCTGATATACCCATCCACTCTAGAAGTGTTGGATGTCTGATATACCCATCCACTCTAGAAGTGTTGGATGTCTGAGCAGTACCATTCTCATCGGGAAGCAATGTGTAAAGTTTCAATAGTAGTTTAGGGGGAATTGTGATATTAAACTTGTGCTAACTGATTCATGAACAGTCAACTTACCAGCTTTTATGATCTACGTACCCTAGAGTACATTGCCAGTTTGGTCCACACCAAGGTCCACACATCAGATGTCATTCCTGTTGGAGCATCCATAACAACTGCAGGAATCAAAATGTAAAGACAGTTTTAGATTAAAATGAAAAAGTGTTGAAAGAAATGCCAAGAGTCATTATATTTAAGCATGAAATGTGATACTCTTGTAATGCCATGAGTAATTATATTTAAAAAAGAAATAAGATACTCTTGTAATGCCAAGAGTAATTATATTTAAGCTTGAAATGTGATACTCTTGTAATGCCATGAGTGATTATATTTAAGCTTGAAATGTGATACTCTTGTAATGCCAAGAGTAATTATATTTAAACAAGAAATAAGATACTCTTGTAATGCCATGAGTAATTATACTTAAACAAGAAATAAGATACTCTTGTAATGCCAAGAGTAATTATATTTAAGCTTGAAATAAGACACTCATTCTGGCATCATGAATTATACAAGTTCAATCACTTTTAGAATCCTTCAAAATCGGGTTCTGTATCAGACTCGCCAAACAGTTCACAAAACTTGGCTACTGTTATGGGTGTGCTTTCATCATACATGTCATCATTGTCAAGTATTGTGACAGTTTATAACTTTGAGCAGAAACCATGTCCACTACCATATCTCTTTAAACAATACATCTGAAAGTCGGCATGTATTAGTAGTCATTGGCATTGTGCAACAAAACAAACCTATTATCCCCCGAGGCATTTACCACAGATTAAGCATATAGCAGCTATTGTACAACACTCTACCGCTAACAAATCACTTTGCTTTACAAACAACTAATCAACAGTAGTATATAAACTGTGGCTGCCTATTACGTCTAAAACACCTGTCAAAGAAATCCCACAAATTATATTGTTTTACAATTATTCATGCTGACTCGTATATTGCACTGTTATTTACCCTCCCTAAGCATGCGCACAACAAACCTTTATGAAGCCTCTCGCTATTGTTCCTTTAAGACTATCATACATGTATTTCTACTCTCTATCCAAATTTTTGTCGTATATACCTTCAGTATTATAATTCTTTTATTTTTTATGTAGATCCTTTTTATATTTACACTGAAATAAGCTAGCATGCATTTGTATGATACCGTAGAGTTTAATGATTATTGATTAGCTGAGGGTTGGATACATGACTAGAGATTACTTATATGACAGTTCTTTTGGAAAATACATGTACCACCGTGGCTGCATTTTCTGGTGGATGGACATCTGTCAAATAGATGTCAAGTACGTTAAAACATGTTTTTCATTCATTATCCAAACACATAAGTTAGAAAACAAATATTTGTTTCACTTCATGACATCTTATGATCCATGTGGTATCATTAGGCATTTGATCTCATCTTCGGTGATCGACAGAAACAATAAATACTGGAAATCGAGGGAAAAAGCGTTAAAAATTACAGACTTGGACCTTGGCCCGCAGATAACCCCCTTCTTCCAGGCCTTAATTTTGTCAAAAAAAATTTCGGCTTATACAAGAGTATATACGGTAAGTACAATATTTTCTATCGTTATTGCATAAACTGTCTTATAAGTGAATTTTTTAATAACTGACATTAAGCATATTTAATTATCTGTGGATTAGCTTCATGGTGTGCAAAATATTAAATTATGTATGGCTTCCTATACCAAGATTTTAAACATTGTGGTTTATATTTTCAGACCCAAATGACACCATACAAATGTTTTTTATGATGTTGCTTTTTTTCAAATCTTGACTAATAAGGTACTGTAGTGTATATATTTAAACAGAATACCTGTGGATGGGTCTATTCCTTGATTTAAAAATTTTGACTTATCAGGTAGTGTAGTGTATATATTAAAAAGCCAAATACCTGTGGGAGGGTCTTTTCCTTGACAGGCTAAGAAGAGTTTCTGTCCCCAACCGATGTCATACAGTTCTCCTACAAAAACAATCATTTTATATTTTACACTGAATGTCAATAACTGAGTGAATGGTGTGAATTAAAAAGTATGCAATAGAACTGCATGTACCACTATGTTATATGCATTAAACTGCATGTACAACTATGTTATATGCATTAGAACTGAATGTACCACTATGTTGTATGCATTAGAACTGAATGTACCACTATGTTATATGCATTAGAACTGCATGTACCACTATGATGTATGCATTAGAACTGCATGTACAACTATGATGTATGCATTAGAACTGCATGTACCACTATGATGTATGCATTAGAACTGCATGTACAACTATGTTGTATGCATTAAACTGCATGTACAACTATGTTGCATGCATTAAACTGCATGTACAACTATGTTGTATGCATTAAACTGAATGTACCACTATGTTGTATGCATTAAACTGCATGTACAACTATGATGTATGCATTAGAACTGCATGTACAACTATGTTGTATGCATTAGAACTGCATGTACAACTATCTTGTATGCATTAAACTGAATGTACAACTATGTTGTATGCATTAGAACTGCATGTACAACTATGTTGTATGCATTAAACTGAATATACAACTATGTTGTATGCATTAGAACTGAATGTACAACTATGTTGTATGCATTAGAACTGCATGTACCACTATGTTGTATGCATTAGAACTGCATGTACCACTATGTTGTATGCATTAGAACTGCATGTACAACTGTTGTATGCATTAGAACTGCATGTACAACTATGTTGTATGCATTAAACTGCATGTACCACTATGTTGTATGCATTTAAAATTGCATGTATCACTATGTTTTATGCATTAGAACTGCATGTATCTTGGTCTTGAACATGAGAAATGCATGTATCTTGGTCTTGAACATTATAACTTCATATATCTTGGTCTTGTGCATAGCTGCCAACCCTCTAGGCTCGCAATTAGTGAAAATATAGAGATACTAATTTGTGAATTCTGACATGAAATTATGAAGAGATCCTATAGTCAGGGAATATTCATCAGAACAAATGTTACCATGGTCTCCAACTGATAAAGTAGATTATGTTCAACAAGAAAACTCACAAACAATGCTGCAGAATTGTTATCTTGCAGTTCTTCCATTGATGGCTTAAAACACTGCAGAGATGAAATCTGCTGTGAGTTCTTAATTTTCCCAACCTTTATGTGCTTTTTTCTATCAATGTGCTTCCTCACATCTACTCTTCCTCCATGCCCAATGGTAACATTTGTGGCAACCTGCGTGCAAAGAGCATGACGTATATTGATGTTTGATGGCTGAATGTTGGTATATTAGAAACTAAACATCATTTTCTGTGCAGTATATTTCTTTTTCCTAGTCTGAGTTTCCTCTGAACCTTTCCACCCCATTTTCAATGTTTGGATATTTATGTTGTTGATGTGTAGGGTCAGAGTCCATTCCCTCACGAGAAGTTGTTAAATCCGATAACAAACGAGACAAAAGTATATCATTGCTAAAATTCGGCAAATTCCAAATCAGTAAAGCAAACTATCGTTGCAATAAAATCTGTGAAAGACTTTCACAAGATTTATTGGATTTCCACTAGACTTGGTGAAAATCAGACAAATTGGACATCCACTGCTCCGAACAGGCACTTAATCCCTTGCCCCTCTGTCCATGTTCACGAGATTGTGTAGGTATTCCCTAAATATACAATGCATCTATTATATCTTAAAATTATATTTATAATTTACTTTGACCACTCTTAAACATGTCAAATTTCAAGCAAATATTAATATTTGCTTACTTATCAATATATATAATGTGTTGTACTCTTTATTCCATCCACAGTCATACATTTTCCTCAAAAATTATAATATCCAGATGACCAATTAGTGGTTGATGACCATGTGAGATAAAGATAGCTAACATTTTACTGTATACAAAATAATAATGACTGTAACTATGTGCAAGAATTTCAAGGCGTTTGTTTTGACAATTATGAAACCATGCAATTATCTTACTATTCTTCATTACACAAAAAAAATCTTTATTGCCAGTGAAGTTATGAAAATATGTGGATTTAAAATTATGCTAATTAAAATCAGTGTTATGCACCCATATATATATATATATATATATATATATATATATATATATATGAAGGAAATTTTATACAGCATGGTCTTGTGTTCATAATGCAACAAACCTATTTCTGGTTTGAGATGAGTAATCTCCCTTTGCAACGCTGCATAATTTAGAAATGGCGGTATAAGTAACATGGCCACCAAAACCTTCGCTGCCATGACAAAATGCTTTATGAAACCTCGGGATTGACTCTCCTTGATTTGATTCAAATTTGTCTGAAATAAAACAAAGTTTTACAAATAATAAAGTATGTTATAGTTAAGCTTTCTGAAGATTTGGTAAATTTCAACAGCGAAAAAGTTGATGATGGCAATCGACTGAATTTTGACACAGTCTGGCATTAAAAAAATGCTTTAGCAAATTGAAACAAAAACATTGGTTGGTGACGGGTGGTTTCTTTTATAAGTATGATTCCTGTCATTTTACTCTAACTTATAACAACACTTTAAAAGCCTCCAAAATTAAGATATAGAAGGTTATGTCACAAGATATGGAATATCCTAAAAGTAAAAATGAAAAATAGGGTAATTCAGATTTGCGATACAAAATGAGTACAGCAACTTAAATGACATGCCTTCACAGATCTCTACATTTCTGTAACATGTATTATCTGCCATGTATTATGGTATTAATCACACAATTAGTTGTGGTATCAGATATATATGACTTGGGTCACACCATGATACAAAACAATTTGGGTGGTGATATACTACACACCATTATACAACACAGCATGGCTAAGGTGGTGATACACTGAACACCATTATACAAAACAGCATGGCTAAGGTGGTGATACACTACACACCATGATACAATACAAGTGTGATACTATAAAACACAATACATATATGTTTGTCTTTTGCATGCTTTATATATGTTGCAAAATGTAATGTTACACTTCTGGGTATTGGCATTAAATTCGTAAACAATATATCATACCTGAATCAGCAAAATAATAAACAAAAATAATTAACAAATATCCGATGAAATAAAAAATTATTTTATTTCAGCATCTTGGAGGATTCTCCTGCTGAGTATTATCAAAATATTTAGCAGACAGATCTTAATACATATGGATCTTACATCTGGTGATGGGATTCAGTCAGAATTTCATAACTGATAATTAGAGCTGTACCGATAAATCGCCCGTACGCGTAATCGGGCCGATTATTAGCACAATCGGTATAATCGGGTATCGGCAAAAATAATCGGTGCCGATGCAAATAATTTTTTTTAAATAACCAATTTTTCCTGATAAAAGTTGTATATACAGTCGCGTTTTGACTGACAGTAACTTAATCCTTTGTAACACTAGAGCTCGGGATATATGCAGTATGCAAACAAGTTGCTCATTAACTAACACTACTGTATAGTCGAATAACCATATATCGAGATAAACACATCGAACCATCAATTAATCTTTTGTAACAAAGAGATTGCTCTAATAAAGTATTTAAAAAGAATTTATCTTGCTGCCAGTTGTGCGAAATTTTCAACTCCAGCGTCCGGTAACATTTGTAAACTGCAGTAAACCAGACTAAAGTACATGTCGCTAACCGCCATTGTAGTGCCAAGGTCATGTGAATAGCCAGTAAGATTAACATCAAAGGGAGTAATGATGGATATATACAGCCAATTTTGAGGTTTGTGTTTTTTCTTTATCTTTATGAAAACTCACAAAACACCGATAGTCCTTATGTCCCAGTGAGAAATTGTTTGAAAGGGCTTCAGTGTAGGTTTGAGTACGTTGTCTGTCTTTCAGTTAATCCGTAATGCCTGGAGGGTGAACGAACTCATTGTCTTTAATACTAGTAAGTGAGAATCATTTCCGGATTTTTTAAAATTATTTTTTATTTCTTTTGTTAGTGTTTGTTTCACCAAGCCACCATCTGGCAGAATGGGCGGTCTCTCATAAGTCATAACAGGTTTTACTGTACCTTTGAATCACCGACATATACTAAACAAATAAAACAATTCTATATCAATGTTTTACAATTATCTGATGTTGCCGCAGCAATAACGAGTATTTGTTGTTGTCAAAGCAAGCCAACGACCTTTGCTCATAGAAAGTCGGCAATAAACTTAAAAGCATTGCCTCAATTTACATAGTGATTAGAACATATTTATTGTGCCGTGAAACTTTCCTGTTTGCAAAAAAAAAAAAAATCGCCCGACCCGCGAATTATGAAGGCTGTATTTTACCTTATGTAATTTCGTGTTGTGGAAATCAGAAAATATGCACATGCAAAATAATAACAAAATCAATAATAAATAGTACTTTATAAAAGTTTAATAATTTTCGGGTCACCGAAAGTTACTTTTTTAACATGCCTATGTCTTAGAACACGGATATTTTTGTCCCAAGATGTACTGCCGTTACAATAGACAACAAAAACACCTAAAACCTGTAAAGTTTTGACATTGGCCCATGGATAAGCCCCCCCCCATTCCAGGCCTTTATTGTTTTCTAAATTTGTCGGCTTATACCCGAGTATATAATATGATAATCAAATGATCGGTCTCATAATCGGTATCGGCAATTTTGATAATCGGCTATACGCGGTATTGGCATAATCGGCAAAAAGTGACATCGGTACAGTTCTACTGATAATCGATTCCAATAAACCAACTGGTTATCAATTAGTATCAGTTACCAAGAGTTAATTTTATGTTTTGTTCGACATACAACTATTATCTTTATAGTCTGTACCAAATACTTCTCCACACAATCAATCATGTTATATCACAACCAATTAACATATTGGTTCACTCACTGAAATAATTTATTTTGTGTAAATGATGATCAAATCGCTACCTAAACCAGTCTGACAATGTTTGACAGATGGACCATAATACATAAAATTACAGTACCAATATCACTATTACTTTAATAAAAAAAAATATCAGGGAAAATGTATTTGGATTTTCCAGCCTTAATAAATAAATCAATGTTCTGTCAAACAAAACAAGCTGTTATCCAGTAATGAAGATATCAATGTAAAAGAGTATCACAAAAATATTACTCTGAAATGGGTATGGACAAACTCTACCCCATAGCAACTAATACTTCTTCATTCTATTAAAGCAACATTACCTTCCTGACAGATCTTTTCTCTGGTTGAGGGTCACTGGTGTGCTTGTCTTCAGCAACAGTTAATGAGCTTTTCCCCTTTTCAGGAACTTTTCTCTTCCTTGCCTCAGACATTTTACTGTCAAGATGATTTCTGAAATACAGAAAGTTGTCAATTATTAGTCTCTACAAAGAGTTCTATTAAAAATAAATGGCATTTTATGTTATTGATAAAAGACTGATTTATAAACAAAGGATAGCCATAGAGAATGGATAAATTATACGACCAATGCGTGTGTGTGTGTGTGTGTGTGTCTGTGTGTGCGTGTCAACAACAGAATCAGAGAAATTAATGCATTAACGCTTATTAATACATTTAAAGTTTATAATTGAACTAATCCCCTTTTATTTACATTACTGTGCTCTGTTTAAAACTGAAGAACTTTGTTCCACTACCATCACTGACTGATTCACGGTATCTGTGAAATATAACAAATGCAGCTATTCGACACACGTATACACGTGGGCATAGAGGAAAAAAACGTAAACTTCCGGTAAACCGGTGTAGGAGAAAATTTAAGCATTGTATTTTTAATCGGTTAAATACGGACATAGACCACAATTAATTTTACTATATGTTCTCTACATATATTTCTCAGTACTGACCTTTCCACAGTGTGACAATCAATACAAATCATATGTTAATCTAAAATACCTCCAAAGATGACTTCACGGTGAAATTCTTGTCAAGGGTTGATCGGCATTTTTTTGAGCTGCTGCACTGTAAACAGAGCAGCATGTAAACAGAACACATATTTCACTTCCGGATCATCACCAAAGCCTTATTACTCCATGTGCACTGTCGCCAAATTACACACTGACAACCACTCTCTCTGTTCATATTCTCAAGAATAAACAATTACCTTTAAATCCATACCAAATATGCATCAATATAACTCTTCTACCAACACCAAAATGAGAGAGGAAAAAATGTTCTAAAAATAGACTGGAACTACATTCGTACTGAACTGGAAGTATTAATTGTGGTGTGATTCCATACGTGTTTGTGCACTCATCGGGGAAATTGGAAAAGCCAGCATGAAATTCTATAGACTGCGTTCAATGGCTTTTGAGACTTTTTTGTCCTGCAATATATTATATCAGCCCTGATATGTATCTTTTTCAGTCGCCCCAAAACTTAGATATCAGGGTCGATGTCTTTCATTGTAGGACTGAGGTGAAACTTGGTCTTCAGAAACAGTGTGCTCATAAGAGACAATTACGACACGTTTTAAACAACAATAATATGATTTTACATATTTAAATTGTTTGGTGTCACATGAATAAAATTTTCCACATATAGCAAAAATTTAACACACGATTTTCAATGGAAATAAGTATTATTTTGCTGGGGTTTGATAAAAACACAAATGAAAAGTATACGAATGCATTCACACAGATTTAAAATTTGAATGCGTATGCGAGGATAGATGAGCGTGTATGTGAAACTATTTCTTTATAACATCTCCGGTTACAATATTTGAGAAGCAGATAGCAAAAGTGTCTTTCGTGATCAAATGTGTTCTCCTTGTTTAGTAAAGATTTTTATTAATATTTTTATTATTATTATTATTATTATTATTAGTAGTAGTAGTAGTAGTAGTAGTAGTAGTAGTAGTAGTAGTAGTAGTAGTAGTGTTTAGTACTTATTTAATTAGAATTACACTTCATTTAGCATGGGGGGGGGTAATATAGAAATACACCTCATTTAGCACGATTTGCATTGAAAGACACATCCTTTAAAAATATTATTGGATCAAAAAAAAAGAGGAAGATAAATTATCAGTTCAAAAGTTATTTATGTTCTGCCGTCAGTATGTTAAGGTTTTATAGTCGATAGCTCTAGGTAATGGCTATTAGGGTAATTAGTTTTGACTAAATTACATATTTGACTAAATTACATATTTGACTAAATTACATATTTGACTAAATTACATATTTCTCAATAAACAATATGTTAAGGTTTTATAGTCGATAGCTCTAGGTAATGGTTATATGGGTAACTAGTTTTGACTAAATTACTTATTTCTGAATAAACAAATGACACAAGAGGAGATGCACAATTTTTAAATAGGCTGAACTGGTGCCTTTCAGACCAGAAACGTGGATGATATCACTTAAACTTTTCAGCTTGAGAAGGACATGAACATAACAATTTCTAATTCGAATCGTATATAAAAATCAACGACTGTTACAAGCCAATGTATACTTTTACAAAGTGAGATGTGGGGGATACATTACGGTATGGTACCTAATACCTATCAATCATTAAAAACAAGTTTGTTGCAACCGTATCAGAGAAGTGACGATATTGTATCATGATTATCACACCCATTCATACACTTTTCTAGACACACCTTTACAACCTAATACGCAATGATTATCACACCCATTCATACACTTTTCTAGACACACCTTTACAGCCTAATACGCAATGATTATCACACCCATTCATATAATTTTCTAGGCACACCTTTACAACCTAATGCGCAATGATTATCACACCCATTCATATAATTTTCTAGGCACACCTTTATAACCTAATACGCAATGATTATCACACCCATTCATATAATTTTCTAGGCACACCTTTACAACCTAATGCGCAATGATTATCACACCCATTCATATAATTTTCTAGGCACACCTTTACAACCTAATACGCAATGATTATCACAACCATTCATTCAATTTTCTAGGCACACCTTTACAACCTAATACGCAATCATTATCACAACCATTCATTCAATTTTCTAGGCACACCTTTACAACCTAATGCGCAATGATTATCACACCCATTCATATAATTTTCTAGGCACACCTTTACAACCTAATACGCAATGATTATCACAACCATTCATTCAATTTTCTAGGCACACCTTTACAACCTAATGCGCAATGATTATCACACCCATTCATATAATTTTCTAGGCACCCCTTTACAGCCTAATATGCAATGATTATCACACCCATTCATTCAATTCTAGACACACCTTTACAACCTAATACGCAATGATTATCACACCCATTCATACAATTCTAAGCACACCTTTACAACCTAATATGCAATGATTCCAGTGCAGAATTCCATAACCCGAAATGTAATTCTTATTTAAACAGTAAGAACTATCGCCCATTTAATTTAAAGAAACATTAAACTATGCCAAATTTATATTTTGCCTCTTTGTTTTGAAACGTGTCAAAAAGCTAGGATCACGGTTTTAAAAAAAAGTTTTGTTTCCATCGAGAGTATACGCTTTAATTTCAGAATGATTGTAATTTTTACGCTTAATTCATGTACACACGAAAAACAGAGGGTTACAATCTTTCCTTGAAACATTTACGATTTTTGCATGAAGGAAAAAAAATCATCTAATTTCAATGGCTTATATTTATTAACTATCGTGTCCCTCTCTATAAAATAAAAAAGTCCATTACAACAAAAGTACGGACCAATCTCTCTGTCGGGCTATATATGTGCATCAATACAGAGCTGCATCGAGAAACATTCGAGATGACTGCAGCAACATTATCTGCGATGAACTAGAAATCGTTAGTGATACAGAGTTATCCGACTGCTTGCAAGTACTATTTCATTTACTCTAACAAAATGTGTCAATATTCAATGAGCTAGAGTCACTGAGTCAATCTGTCTATAGCGATACAAAAGTATCAACCTGGAATTAAGTATCAGAGTCAATGAATCAGCTGACAATAAACGTGTCAATATCAGCTGACAATAAACGTGTCAATATCAGCTGACAATAAACTTGTCAATATCAGCTGACAATAAACGTGTCAATATCAGCTGACAATAAACGTGTCAATATCGCTAAAGAAGAAAAAATGCCGAACTATTATCGGTACATAATTTTGTAACCGAGTTCCTGGATACATCGGAACAGTCGGGATAAAACGGTTGGAAGGGTTGTGCTACTTATTAATATCGAATTATGTAGAGGAGTAACTGAGTGCATTGCTAGAACAATGTAACTTTTGTATCATTCTACAACAAATTATCAATGCTGAATTATGTGGCCGATAAGTGTGAGTACTGAATTGTAAGTCACCGTATCGTGACATGATCCAGGTCTCTAATACACCTGTGAGTGTAAGTATTGGATTGTAAGTATGAATGTTGATCTGTGGGAACAGGTGGCTATTATTGTACTATACACCCTCGACATATTAGTTTCTTTATAAATTAGGTTTTCTATTCTAAGGGCGTATGTTAGTGAATTATAATGTCATCCATTTGTCCACTTCCGTTATCTTTGCAATATGAGCATTTGATTGTAGGCATGTATGTTTCTTTGTAAGAGTATGGGCTAGTTTCCAAACCATATCCTGAAGCTTATTGGTTGGTTGATAAACGTGTTGGATTGGAAGTGTGGGTGTTTGCATACAGCCCAATGCCTTTACAATTATTATCAGCCTCATATGGATGAATTTATGCTAATTTACCAAAAGCCACATGTTGATATAAATGGTATAATCTTTTTCAGTTGTCGTTAATAATTGTTTAATACAGAGAACTTTTAGTTTTAAACCACAGTTCAGTTCCTTTGCTCAACGTTTCTTTGCTGCACGCTATATAGGCAGGCTTTCATTTCATTTAATCCTTTTCAGTACTTTTTTTTCCAGATATTCAGTTACATCAAGATATATGACTAATTATTATGTCATTATCATCATCATCAGTCTCTTGAACTAGTGTGGTCGTTGAGGCACTGTGCTGCTGAACATCTGACCAGTTCCTTCCACTTGTCTTGATCATGTGCCAATGACCGTGTCTCCGCAAAACATTTCCTCGTCCTTTCCGTGATGTTGTCAGTCCACGTTTTTATCTGTCTACCTCTCCGTCTGCTACCTTGGACACTACCCTGCAGTACTGTTGTGGATAGACTGTTATTATATATCAGAATCAAAAACCCTTGTCTGTTAAGACTCATTGTGAACATAGTTGACATTGACAGACATGTTACTTACAGTAAATTGACAGACATGTTACTTAGATTGCATTGATAGACATGTTACTTAGAACATAGCTGACATTGCCAGACATGTTACTTAGATTACTTTGACAGATATGTTACTTAGATTACATTGATAGACATGTTACTTAGATTGCATTGACAGACATTTTACTTAGATTAAGTTGACAGACATGTTACTTAGAGTATATTGCCAGACATGTTACTTAGATTGCATTGACAGACATGTTACTTAGATTAAGTTGACAGACATGTTACTTAGATTACATTGACAGACATGTTACTTAGATTAAGTTGACAGACATGTTACTTAGAGTATATTGCCAGACATGTTACTTAGATTGCATTGACATACATGTTACTTAGATTAAGTTGACAGACATGTTACTTTGATTACATTGACAGACATGTTATTTAGATTAAGTTGACAGACATGTTACTTTGATTACATTGACATACATGTTACTTAGATTACATTGACAGACATGTTATTTAGATTAAGTTGACAGACATGTTACTTTGATTACATTGACATACATGTTACTTAGATTACATTGACAGACATGTTATTTAGATTAAGTTGACAGACATGTTACTTTGATTACATTGACATACATGTTACTTAGATTACATTGACATACATGTTATTTAGATTAAGTTGACAGACATGTTACTTTGATTGCATTGACATACATGTTACTTAGATTACATTGACAGACATGTTATTTAGATTAAGTTGACAGACATGTTACTTTGATTGCATTGACATACATGTTACTTAGATTACATTGACAGACATGTTATTTAGATTAAGTTGACAGACATGTTACTTTGATTGCATTGACATACATGTTACTTAGATTACATTGACAGACATGTTATTTAGATTAAGTTGACAGACATGTTACTTTGATTGCATTGACAGATATGTTACTTAGATTACATTGACAGACATGTTACTTAGATTACATTGACAGATATGTTACTTAGATTACATTGACAGACATGTTACTTAGATTACATTGACATACATGTTACTTCGATGGTGATAGATTTTATGTATATTTTTTCCGTATCAGATCTATACTGTTCCGATAGTGCTTCCAGATAATGGGTTTAGTTTCAGTTTTCAAACTACATTTCAATTTGTCTTCTTGGAAAGAGCAGGTAATATAAAGTGGTATGGGTTGGTACCTGAGGCATATCAACAAAGGGGTATAATCTAGAAAAATAAAACTGGACAGACTCATGTCCAATTTGCAAAGGGAAATATAGCTATTTGATAGGTGGTGTTCAGTAAAGAAGTTTGTTAAAAACTAAATAACCTCAGACAACTCATGTTATTTGAAGAGTTCAAAAATTGTGTCAATACTGACGTCAAGATCTACCGTAGTTAATTTAATACAGAAGACCCACCCTGGCTCGTTTTTGTCAGATATTTAAGTAGTGATAGAGAGATGCAAAGCCCCGAGCGCTCAGTCAGCGGTGCCGACAGTTAAATTAATGAATACACAAAATGTGAACTTCAAATAACAACAATTTAATATAATTCAAACAGTCATCTCTCAAATAAAATTCAGCTAAAACCCTATCACTCGACTAAGTGACGGCCTATCTCATCCTTTGAATTAGTGTGTGAAATTTTCCTTTCTGTCCTGAATTCCTTTTCATCTGTATGATTCTTCTCTCTTCCTTTGTCTCCCTCCGTTCTTCCTTTGAACTTTTCCCTCCGTTCTACCTTCTATTTTGTCTCCCAGAGAATCGGACCAACTGCTGAGGTAATTCCCTCTGGTCCCTAAAAGCTTCTGTTTCGAAGCTCCTTGTTATTCCCAGAATATATAATTTCCCCACCAATAACGAATGGCGTCGGAGTAGCTTATTTGCCTTACTTTCCGAAAAATAGTGGTAGCAGTACTAACATTTTGGTTCTCAAGATAATATATTTAAAGATGAGATTCTAACGTTTGGCACGCCTTGCTGAATTCCGATTGGACGTCGGTTCATAGTAATCCTCTTTGATGCTCTCTTGTTCCAAACAAAGAATCGTCACTTACCTGTGAACAATATTACGTAACTGGCTTTGGCAACAATAACGCGCGCGTCTCTTGTTTTATGGCTATGTCAATTAACTGGTTGGACACTTTCATACATTTTGACGGCGAGAAATTGTAGCCTCAGGGTTTAACATACCCATGTTGAAATCTGGTTTAATTCTACAACGTTACACATCCTAAGGGCAATCTGAGTATTTCCAAATCTCAGTATGGCACACTTAGAAATAAACTTCCGATCACTGATCCAGAAACCATGTTTACTCCTAAGTGCAAGTATTACAAGAGAATAGAGCGCGATATTTCCAACAGATACTACTGAAGAAATAAAGACAAAATAAAGACATAGCTATTCCAACTGATCTTATTTCTTAGACCTCAAGGTAACGGGTATATGTGGATGATTATGAACTATTCTTGTGGAAAGATTCTATAGCATTCATAGGTGAATCTGTCTATCCCATCCCTATGAAATAGAGACACAGGAGCTTCTCGTAGTCCTATATTATCAGGTACCTTGCCTTTATCTAAAAGGTTTTCTTCTAGTAAATGAGTTCTTTCTAAGGCAGAGTGCAGAATTGTTATTGCTCTTCTGGATTGCGAAAGTCTGCCATCAGACTTAGTCTCAACACAAGTAACTGTCCGAACGGTGACGTCTTCACTCACTGCTAGGCAATGACCGATTTCTTTTGATGACTCTTGACTGTTAGAGCAGTGTTTGCTTTGCCTTCAGGGCCATCGTTTATTACTTGGCAGTCACTAGCAGGAGGGAGATAAGTTTATGATTTTGTCATATTGCTTGGGATGAGGGTCAGCTTATTTTGTTGTTCGCTAGTAGTGAATCGGCTCAAGAATCGTTAGGCTTTCTTCCTCTTCAATGATTATTTGGATGTATTGTCCTTGACTCTATTAAAGAAACTTCTTTCAACTAAATATTCAGAGATTTGTCTTCTTGACAATGTTTCTGATTTTAAATATATGTTGGCATTCTTAAGCGTTCACCGATTCTTTCAGCCTCAGATTTCAGTCGATCATTAAAATGTTTGTTGATGCAAATATGTAGTGGTCAGTGGAGCATTGATTTCAAGTAGACAGAAATGATGTGAAACATTTAGTCCGTTTCTTTTCGAAAACGATAAACAAAACACCTGAAAATATATTTCACTACTTGATCATCGACCACTCGCTACTAACCCCATTATTAAATGTGTTATAAACATGCAAACGTTGATAAGGATTAGTGCGTTTATTAAGTTCTATTTTCATTATTTTTATATATTTGGGATGATATTCATTGTCACTGTTATAGGTTTATATGAGGTAATACTGTCTTGCCTATTGTACATTATTATTTTCTTAGACATAATCGCTTCTAATAGGTTGTATTACCTTCATGAGCTAATTAAATTGAATGAATAGGATTTTAAGTTAAGTTTATCCTTTAATAAAAAATAAAGATTATGGACTCAATTAATTTGTTTTCTATTGAGTATGCATACCGCTTTCCATTCTATTGAGTATGTATATTGATTTCCATTCCATTCTATTGAGTATGTATACTGATATCCATTCCATTCTATTGAGTATGTATACCGATTTCTATTCCATTATATTGAGTATGTATACCGATTTCCATTCCATTCTATTGAGTATGTATACCGATTTCCATTCCATTCTATTGAGTATGTATACCGCTTTCCATTCCATTCTATTGAGTATGTAAACCGCTTTCCATTCCATTCTATTGAGTATGTATACCGATTACTATTCCATTCTATTGAGTATGGATACTACTTTCCATTCCATTATATTGAGTATGTATACCGATTTCCATTCCATTCTATTGAGTATGTATACTGATTTCCATTCCATTCTATTGAGTGTGTATACCGATTTCCATTCCATTCTATTGAGTATGTATACCGCTTTCCATTCCATTATATTGAGTATGTATACCGATTTTCATTCCATTCTATTGAGTATGTATACCGATTTCCATTCCATTTTATTGAGTATGTATACTGATTTACATTCCATTCTATTAAGTATGTATACCGATTTCCATTCCATTATATTGAGTATGTATTCCGATTTCCATTCCATTCTATTGAGTATGTATACCGCTTTCCATTCCATTCTATTAAGTATGTATACTACTTTCCATTCCATTCTATTGAGTATGTATACCGATTTCCATTCCATTCTATTGAGTATGTATACCGATTTCCATTCCATTCTATTGAGTATGTATACCGATTTCCATTCCATTCTATTGAGTATGTATACCGCTTTCCATTCCATTCTGATGATTCTATTGAGTATGTATACCGCTTTCCATTCCATTCTATTGAGTATGTATACCGCTTTCCATTCCATTCTATAGAGAATGTATACCGATTTCCATTCCATTCTATTGAGTATGGATACCGATTTCCTTTCCATTCTATTGAGTATGTATACCGCTTTCCATTCCATTCTATTAAGTATGTATACCGATTTCCATTCCATTCTATTGAGTATGTATACCGATTTCCATTACATTCTATTGAGTATGTATACCGATTTCGATTCAATTCTATTGAGTATGTATACCGCTTTCCATTCCATTCTATTGAGTATGTATACCGATTTCGATTCAATTCTATTGAGTATGTATACCGCTTTCCATTCCATTCTATTGAGTATGTATACTGATTTCCATTCCATTCTATTGAGTATGTATACCGATTTCCATTCCATTCTATTGAGTATGTATACCGCTTTCCATTCCATTCTATTGAATATGTATACCGATTTCCATTCCATTCTATTGAGTATGTATACTGATTTCCAATCCATTCTATTGAGTATGTATAGCGCTTTCCGTTCCATTCTATTGAGTATGTATACTACTTTCCTTTCCATTCTATTGAGTATGTATACCGATTTCCATTCCATTCAATTGAGTATGTATACCGATTTCCATTCCATTCTATTGAGTATTTATACTACTTTCCATTCCATTCTATTGAGTATGTATACCGATTTCCATTCCATTCTATTGAGTATGTATACCGCTTTCCATTCCATTCTATTGAGTATGTATACTGATTTCCATTGCATTCTATTGAGCATGTATACCGCTTTCCATTCCATTCTATTGAGTATGTATACCGATTTCCATTCCATTCTATTGAGTATGTATACCGATTTCCATTCCATTATATTCAGTATGTATACTACTTTCCGTTCCATTCTATTGAGTATGTATACCGATTTCCATTCCATTCTGTTGAGTATGTATACTACTTTCCATTCCATTCTATTGAGTATGTATACTACTTTCCATTCCATTCTATTGAGTATGTATATTGATTTTCATTCCATTATATTGAGTATGTATACCGATTTCCATTCCATTCTATTGAGTATGTATACCGCTTTCCATTCCATTCTATTGAGTATGTATACTACTTTCCATTCCATTCCATTGAGTATGTATACTACTTTCCTTTCCATTCTATTGAGTATGTATACCTCTTTCCATTGCATTCTATTGATTATGTATACCACTTTCCATTCCATTCTATTGAGTATGTATACCGCTTTCCATTCCATTCTATTGAGTATATATACCGATTTCCATTCCATTCTATTGAGTATGTATACTACTTTCCATTCCATTCTATTGAGTATGTATACTGATTTCCATTCCATTCTATTGAGTATGTATACTGATTTCCATTCCATTCTATTGAGTATGTATACCGATTTCCATTCCATTCTATTGAGTATGTATACTACTTTCCATTCCATTCTATTGAGTATGCATACTGATTTCCATTCCATTCTATTGAGTATGTATACCGATTTCCATTCCATTCTATTGAGTATGTATACTGATTTCCATTCCATTATATTGAGTATGTGTACCGCTTTCCATTCCATTCTATTGAGTATGTATACTGATTTTCATTCCATTATATTGAGTATGTATACTGATTTCCATTCCATTCTATTGAGTATGTATACCGCTTTCCATTCCATTATATTGAGTATGTATACTGATTTCCATTCCATTCTTTTGAGTATGTATACCGATTTCCATTCCATTATATTGAGTATGTATACTACTTTCCATTCCATGCAAATAACATTATTTACTGGTTATTTATTCAGTATGATAAATCAGAAACAAAACAACAATTTTCCTTTGAACTGCAATTGGATGCAATAGCTGGTGAGTACATTGATAAAGCGATCCTTTTTCATCCTTTCCTTTAAACAGCTGTTATTAGTACGTGTAATCTTTACTTAATTGTTCTGTAATTAAAATATTATCACTCTCACACCCATTACGGCTTCAACAGCTGCAGTTTTTAAAATCATGTATCTCTACTTCAGAATAAATAGTCACATCATTATTGGTAGTATTACTTAAAGACTTCTTCTAGTTGGTCCTAAATTCAGCTGGTGCTACAGTGATCATCAATTATCTTGATAATTGCTGTTTCCCCTAGGTGGTGTTCATACAAATATTATGCTTTGACTAGAAGACTGGAAATGGTGCTAAATCTGATATTCAACATGGCCATCATGGTATTTTGGAACTACAATTTGGTAGTTCACTGACCACTCCTTACCAGAAGGTACCTCTGGCTGTCTCCATGTTATCCAGTTGCTTCAGTTTCACTAATAGCCCTTTGAAACAAACAAGAGATGTGGGGATCCTTTTCCTGTTTGATGACAAGTAGTTGTCGTTTAGCACCCTGATTAGAATAAAGAGAATGAGTAGTTACAAGAAGATCACTGTGATCAATACGTTCTGATTGATCCAAACAAGGAGTGAAAGGGATCTCATCAAAATCCTGACCAAGACCTCGGTCAGCTAAAGCAATACTTTCCTTATCAAAATCATTCTCAAGAGATTTCATTGCCATAGCTCTTGTAACTGCACAAGCTGGGAATAAATCAGGAATTCCTTTTTCATTTGGATATACACTATGATCGAAACAGGGCTTGTCAGTTATAAGTAGATTAACTACAACCTTGTCTCCTGCTAGGTGCTAGGTCGTTGCCTAGTAATAAATGAATGATCCATTGGGTAAAGCAACGACAATTCCGACTGTCACGGATCCTGACACTAAGCCTGATGACAAATGTACGCAATGGAGAGGGGCGTTAACAAAGCTTCTCTCGAATTCCTGAATAGCAACACTCATTTGAAGAAGATTTCTCTCATATAAATGTAAAGTGCCTGACAATATAAGACTCTGAGAATGTCATGTGTCGCTCAAAATTTAATAGGGATAGGATCGGCCGAATCACCCAAGTTAGATACATAATCCTTCAATATGAATGGTCCATAATTCTTCAAAATAAAATCAGACTAGGGTTTATTACAGCCAACAAATGTATTGCTTTCAGTACGTATACATGACCAATTAGAAATAAAAGCATTGGGAATGGGTCTGTCTTGAATCTGATGCCTATTTTGTTCAGTCTGTAGCAATCATAAATAGCGTGTCCTTTCTTCTTACAATAGGTGACGTGGTAAGAGGCAAGAATCTTTGATCAAGCTTATCTGAAGTATGATTTCAGAAGGTGTGCCCGTTTGAGATTTAGGAGGGTTTGTATTAGGCTGAAATACTTTTCAGCCAGAAGACTGTTGAGTGGAAGTCTTATTTACAAAATAAACTATATGAGCTCAAGTATAGGCGTTTGTAGCATGACAAGCATTTTCCAAGGTTTCGACCTTTTGCTCATCAAAACAATTTCTAATGTTACTATGGACGCACTTATTGAACCAACAAGTTATCTGCGACTTTCGAAATCTTTTTCAACCTTTCCAGAAGTGCACTATCTATCAAATTGTCATGCTTTTTCCCCATCCAAATTCGACATAGATCTGGTTAGCTTCCTTTTTTTAGTTTCTGAAGTTTTACTGATAACCCTGAGGAACTTACTCATAACCTATCAAGATATAGTCTTTAACGTGTTAGGCTGGTGAGTTGATTTTTATTTCTATTGTTTCTTTTTTGCCTATAGGCCTAAGGAACTTAATCATAACCCATCAGAATTTTTGCTGAAAAGACTCGGGAACGTATTAATATCCCATCAAGATCTAGTCCTTAACTACGTCGTAATCAATACTCTACTCCAGTGACAGTGAAATGTAAATATCACGCGCTTTACTAGTGAGTAATATAATGCAATATAATACTCCAGTACTCTACTGGCCACCTCAAACTCAGCAATTGTTTCCAATAAGGAAAATATCTGTCTCCTTCTTCTCCCAGAAAAGGAGGTACTAATTTGATATTATTTATAACATTAAAAGTAGATAGTGTTTTTCTTTTGCAAGCTCTAATTCTCTTAATCTTAATTAAATTTGAAATTCCCCTGCCCCCCCTCTCTCTCTCTCTCTCTCTCTCTCTCTCTCTCTCTCTCTCTCTCTCTCTCAAACTGTAACTGCATTTGTGTTTATTTCTCTTTCCTCACTCTTTTTGCAATTGCATTCGTCTTACTTCTGTCTCTTTGTCCATTTGCATCTTTTTTATTTAAAACTGTACCTGTCTTTATCTCTAATTCCATTTCAGCTGTACTTCTATTTTCAAATTTCTAACCACTCCTAGGTAAAATAAAAAGTCCCTACCTTTTCAAAAGATTGCAGATTTCGCAAAGGATTTCAAAAACTAGAGGATTTAAAAATTTGAACAAAAATGTTTTCTGAAATATTTTTGCCAAAATTCAAATATTCAAGGACAAGGTCCCAATTTCTATTGTGTGTTTTGGCTCTAAGAAACAGTAAGAAAGAGAACGCAAAAACAAAAAGCTTTGTAAAATGTAAACTATAAATTATTTCCGTGGAAAAAACAATGTAAAAATGGGAAAAGACCTTAGAGTTTTAAGAATCAAATCCAAACACATTAAAAAAATAATCTGAGAATAAAAGTCCTACAAATAAAATGTTCAAATGAATTTAAGTTCGAGTGTTGAAGAAAATCCAAGATGGAAGGCAATGACATATGCTGTAACCAGTATAGTACTGTTGTGTCTACAGTTCCTTGTAGAATGACAATACAAAAATATCCAGTGTTTTGAATTCCAAATAAAAGTTCAAGAAATCTCTTTGTCCAGGGATTCTGTATGTGCACTAAAATATGTGTAGAGAAATAAATTAATCTTTTAGAATCCAAATAATCTGAAGCAAATTTGAAATAAAACTCAAAACTGGTCACAACAGAGGAAAACATGACATCAAGTGTTAAAACTAAAATTAATTCACAAAACATCTCTATTAAATCAAAATTCTGCACAATTTTCGGAAAAGCCCGAAATAGAGGTTCACATTATCATGCGTGCATGTTTAACTCACATACTCCCAAGATGACCCTGATAAAAACCAATCATTTTACTCTAACAATAAAAGAAAAATAGAAAGTTATTTACTCCGCTAAGTGATTTCTGAATCAAGGTCAGAAAAAGAAACTGTTAGTAGGTGTCTATGCAAAGATTCAGGTCAAACTGAATTTTCTATTTCAAAAATGCCAAATCAAGTAAATAAGACCACACTATAAAAGCATGTAATAGACAAAAGAATTTGTAACTAATAAAAAAGCAATAAAATAAAATAAAATATAAATTAAATCAGATATACGTAACAATATTTGATGGGCGGCATCAGTTGTGGAGGAAGAATCTGTGAAAATTCTAAAAAGAACCACTGACACACGGGAAGCTACTGGTTAACTTTCTTATATAACCACATACACTAGGATTGATGCTAGAATCCCTGCAATCAGTAAACAAATCACTATAGATCACTTGGCCACTCAGGCCCCTGCAACTGAAACTTAAAGAAATAATTATAAGACTACCTGCTCATAAAAGTTAACAGATTTCACTTTGATATTAGATGAGAAATTAATAGATTCCACTTGGCTTGTGTGAAAGTTGGTTTTCTTTTCATACACCATAATATAAAACCCAGACACCACATAGAAAACTATAGTCTCCAGTATGTTTCCATCATTTTCCCATTGTCTGTAAACTTTGCGTTTATAATGATCCCAATGACAACAAGTCCTTTACAAAGGTCCAATTGTCAATGATAAGTCCTTTATAAAGATTGCAATGACAACAAGTCCTTTACAAAGGTCCTCATGTCAATGACAAATTCTTTATAAAGGTCCTAATGATAATAATAAGTCCTTTATAAAGATCCCAATGACAAGTCCATTAAAAACGTCATCATGTCAATTATAAGTCTTAATGTCAATGACAGGTCTTTTATAAAGATCCCAATGACAACAAGTCATTTAAAAAGGTCCTCATGTCAATTATAATTCCTTTATAAAGGTCGTAATGATAATGATAAGTCATTTATTAAGATCCCAATGACAACAAGTCCTTTATAAAGGTCCTAATGACAATATTTCGTGGGCGGTATAAGTTGTGGAGGAAAAATCGGTGAATATTCTAAAAAGAACCATTGACACAAGGGAAGCTACTGGTAAACGTTCTCATCCAACCACATGTTCAATGTTTGATTCTTGCAAACACATGAGAGATGGCATTGATCCGTAAACACAATCACTATTGATTAGACTTGATACTAGAATTCCTGCAAACAGGGGAGATGACATTGATCTTTAAAGACAATCACTATAGACTTGGCTTGATACTAGAAACCATTCAAACGGGGTGGGGGTGGGGGAAAGATGCCATTGATCCGTACACACATCCACTCTAGAATTGTCTTGTTACTAAAAATTATTGAAATGTACATTATATGATAATCCTGCATCTAATTTATTGAGCTTCAACCACTAATAAGATGTTTGTGTAGCTGATTGACTGAAAATGTTTCAGTATTGATTAGCAATTATATGTTTTATATTTTGCATCTAATTATGTCATCAGAGTCAAGGAGGAGTATGTTTATAAGCTTTAGGGATTTAATAATAATGAAGTTTGCCAAATGGTAGGCTTTAAACCTATTTGTAGCTGTATTATATTTAGATATTACAATACAACATAAACCAGATAAGTGATATAAGATCAACTTGGGTCTCTTGTCTGCATAGACTGAAATACTTTTAAGCCTATCACAGTAGCACACACACAAACATATACATAGAGATAGATTTTTCATATATATTTCTTTCATTATGTTAAAATTTGATAATTGGATTTGGTATTTACATCTCTTTTCCGGTACTAAAATATTTCCAAACTTGGTTTATGATTTAAATATAATTATCAAAATCATTGTTGTTTCTATTTCAGCACCAGTAGTTCTTGATCAAGACCTAGCTGGCCATTCTACACAAGCCCAAACAGATGTTCCCACTTCAGCCCCAACAGCACATATCATGCAAATTCCAGGATCTGGGTCCACATCATCCACAGCTCTTGGTCTCATTCAAACCCCAACAACCAATGCCTCACCATCTATATCCAATGGATCAACATCATCCACAAAACCCAATTGCACAACATCTGATGTATTGCAAATTTCAATATCCAGTTTGGCAACGATTGATGTCATGCTGGCTCCAGTATCAGAATCCACAACAGCTGATATCATGCAAATTCCAGTATCAACTTCCACAACAGCTTATGTTATGCCATTCCTAACATCTCTGTCCACACTATCCACAGACATAAATGGTCTTGTGCAAACGAATGGTCCCACAACCTCTCTAATATCTACAACAGATGGGGTCATGCAAACAGCAACATCCAGTTTCATAAGAACTGATCTCGTGCAAGCTTCAGCATTTGGATCTACAACAGCTGTCATGCAAGCACCAACATCTGTTCCCACAACAACTAACGTTTTGTTAACCACAACATCTGCTTCCACACCATCCACTACCATTGGATCTACACCATGTCCAACCTCCACTTTGATTATATCTGTCATGCAAAAACCAACATCTGTTCCCACAACAACTAATGTTTTGTTAGCCACAACATCTGGATCCAAAACATCTGCTTCCACACCATCCACTACCAATGGATCTACACCATGTCCAACCTCCATTTGACTGCATCTGTCATGCAAAAACCAACATCTGTTCCCACAACAATTAATGTTCTGTTAGCCACAACATCTTTTTCCACACCATCCACTACAACTGGCTCCACACTATGTCCATCACCCACTTCTGCAACAGATGTTGTCATGCAAGCCCCAACAACAGGATCAACAACAACTGATATCATGCAAGCCTCAGCATCTGGTTCCAAACTATCCACAACAACTGGATCTACACTATGTCCAACCTTCACTTCGACAACAGCTAATCTCATGCAAGCCTCAACATCAGCATCAACAACTAACATCATGCAATCCCCATCATCCAAACCATCCACAACTGCGGGTCTCGTGTAGTCCAGTTACACTGCAGGTGGCCTGCAACCACAAGCAACGAGTTCCATACAGTCCACAACTCCTGATGTCACACAATCCCCATCACTTGATGATACTGGCAGGTTCGTACACATTGCATGTCTATTGGTAAATGTTGGATCCAGGGTCCTTAGACGTCTCCTGCTTTATCATACAGTGAAACCAACCCGTACTCTGGACCAGTATCTTGCCAAGAATAGAATAGATATTGACAATCTAAGGAAGAGGAAAATACTAAATCAATCTCAAATGGACATCTTGTTCCCACCAGGTGGAAGTACCAATCTAGGGGATTACGATATTACACTTTTATCTGCATTATTTACTAACATTGTACTTACCATAAGTCACCAGGATCGAAACATGATACAGTTTTTGAGAGACAAAAGAAATGAAATATTTGCTCATGCAAAATCAGTCACGGTCAATTCAAATGATTACCAGACATTTTGGAATGACATATGCAGGACATTGGAGGCTATAAGTAAGCAATGTAATGACCCAGACTTTGAGAATGAAATATCAAGAGAGATTCAAGGCATTCATGTGTCAACAGTTCAAGGTACATCTTTACTTGATGCACAACAAACACACAGAAAGATGGAAACTCTTGAAAGGCTTGTACAGTATTTGATGTCAAGTCATGACAAAGAATCAAATAAAGAATCTGATGACAGTGACTCATAAACATCTTCATGCAGTATAAAGGCAAAATCAAACAGCATGGAAAAGCTATGGACATTGTCATGGAAACAGGAGATAGGATAGTGTACACATGTGATTGCACATAAGTAAGCAGCAGAGCTGTGTGACATTCTTATAGTAAACCTGTCCATCACATTAATATTTGAGGATTTTGTCAAATCTGATTGCTGACATTGTTACAAGTTATAAAGTTATCCTACAGTGTAACAATATTGACTAAAGATTTAGTTGTAACTCCAGGATCTCAAGGCCAGATATGTCATGAGTATGACTTGAGACTTAATTGTCAACCCCTAGATTTAGACTCAACGATATCATGATTATCCAGCCTAAGTGTCAACCCCATGGATCATGACCTGAGAGATTACATGTATTATAACTCATTTTTAGCCCTTGGATCATGCATTGAAACATATGATGATTGTTTCACATAGTTATATACCCCATAGATACAAAATTCTCATATATTTCATGATTATTATGTTGGCCTTAATGTGCCAGTTCATTTAGCTTGAATTGGATTTGTCATGATTAAGTAGTCTATACAAGCAGCAGAGAGGGCGAATCCTACAACGTTTTCAGACAAAATTTTGATTGAATCATTAAAACGAGCCTCCTACGATCTCATTTTAACCAAAAAAAAATATCTCAGGGGCAAACCCTACAACGTTTTCAGACAAAAAATTGATTGAAATCTTAATGAGTCTTCCCTACGAAATCTCATTTTAATTAAAAAATCGTAAAATCTCCGTTTTCATTTTTTTAATTAATTTTGGTCGCAACTTGTTGTCATTCGCCCTCTCTGCTGCTATGGGTTAACAAAAAATAATAAATGATTTGATCCAGTCTTTATGATGGAAGTCTTTACGATGAAATCCTTTTAGGATTTCACAAACAAACTAATCGCTAATACCTCTTCTTGTAAATCAATTAGATTATTAGATTGGTCTGTGAGTTTGAAATTAATTTTTGTTAGCGAATCATTATGACACCGCATATAGACTGGATTAACCGGAGACTCAATTATTAAAAATCCTGGAGGAGCTGTTGGTGCAAACGAATAAAGAATATATCCTTGCTGAGCTTGATTTGATCGTTCGAGATTAATTTGATAGCTTCCTTCGATAACATCACATACTAAATTGAGCGCAATCACTGAGGATATATTCACGTTGAACGGAGCGATATGCCTGCCGCCACCATCTGGATCATTATTATGTTTGAGGATTTTTATTTTCGGTGATGCTGTTTTTTTCCATGCATCATGAATTATTTTGAAACCAACATCGATGGTGTCACTGAGAAGTTTTTTTAGTTCTGATACGTTATATCCCGGTAGTTTGAATGTGGGGATATCTTCAACGCGGATTTTATATTCTGATGCAAATCTTGTTCTCGATAGGGGATTATCTTCATCTAATATATCCTGAATAATTTTTAGGTTAAATACTTCCATATCGTCGATAATTTTATTGCATGTTTCTACAATGCTGATAAATTCATCTCGGGTGAGAGAGCCGGATTTAAGAGATATTAACAACAGCGATAAATCATTATTCATTGCTGTGAAATTTTTAACGATTTCAGGTTCGTTAACAAAATGATATTTCTCTGGTTTTCTATCCCAAATTAGTTGGTATTCGAGACTCAAAAAATCTGTAGATACCCTGTGCTCTTTATAACTCTTTATTGGATTATCAGGTTTTATTCTGTCGGTGATATAATCGGTTTTTTGTGGTTCTGGTAAATCAACGGTTTTTTCCACTGGTGGTAATTCAGGCCATCCTAGTATGGTTCTTATTGAGCTTTGATAGATATCTACGACGTATTCTTCTGAGTTTATCTCAATTGCGGATGATAGCGTCGGCTCATGAACTGTTATAGCGATTTTTGATTCTGTTCCAGTAATCGATTTTATTCTACGTTGCAATTCATTATTGATTTGTTCGATTTGGTATGACCCTGTTGGTATGGAAACGACGTTCCAGTCTGGGGTACCGTCGTCTTTATTCTTATTTGCAAATACCAGTGAATTATTCGGTTGTTGACCACCAAATGATTTTGATCTGATATTAGGCCAACTGTGATACACTCGTAGTTTTGCTAGCGCTATCTCCTTCACGGGGACTGGGCTAGGGAAATTCACACTAAACTCGGGTTTCGTTGATGTAATTGATATCATGCTCGTTTGTACTGGGTTCGTGTTCTCCACTATTTGTTGAAGTAATTCCATCGGTATTGTCATCGTTACTATACTCATGTTGTATTTCTAATTTTGGTATCGAGGAATCATAAATACTGACCATCACTGAGAACTCACAATTTGGTAACGTTGAGACTATTGAGATCATTTTGGTTTTTGGGTTCGTGTTTTCTAATTCCATCGGTGTTGTCATTGTTATTATATTCATGTTGTTGCTCTAATTTCGATATCGCGGAATCAAAAATACTGACCATCGCTGAGAATTCACTATCTGATATAATCGTATTATCGAGTGACGATGATATCAACCGGGATAATTGCGAGTATGCGGTTGATGCAATATGAAATTGAAGTAAGTAATTCTGCAGTTTACTCTGGCTGCATGATGATATCTTTTTTGTTATTCCGGTTAATATACCCCCGATTGTAACCACCGTAGAAATGCAAATTGGAACTACGACCGGGGCAATCATTGTAACCGATGCAAGTATTATTCCGGCGCCAGTGAGAACGCTTGACACCGAGTACATAATAACATTAATTACAGTGATTCTTCGTCGGTATTTTTTTATTTTTATTTGATACTCCTCAGTGAGGGTTTTGAGTCTATTCTGAAATTCTCTGACCTGATCATAGCGACATTGCGTTGATGAAATCATTGTTATTTTAAAAACACTAGTGTTTTCAATTATTTGTCATCGTTAGCGGGAATTGCTAGTACTTCAGCCGGAAAAATGATCTACGAGTTCTATACACCAGGCTATTTTTGATCTAATGGTGGAGCTATCAACCGCGACGAATTGAAATTCTGGTGTTATGCCAGTCTCGATAATTAACGTCGCGACGCCACCAGAGTAGGTTCTATTGTTCATGATCAGATTAAATTGATGAATAGAAGCCCACGTTAACCTGTAGATACCATCAACCTTCGCTTCCCCCTCATCCCACAAGAGATCGATGGTAATTTTAGGAGCTTTGTCTCTTATCCAATCCTCGATTCCATGTTTGACCGTATACACGATATTTTTAATGTGCTTGTGCGGAATCCTTACCTTTTCAGGATTTTCTATTAGTTTAGAAATATCGAGATAATTTGCCTTGATTTCATTTTCATTCATCATCCTTCCTGCGTCCTTGTTAAAAAAGAATAGCGATAGATAGTTTTTGATTTCAGCGAGAGTCATGCCAACCATAAGCGGGCTTCCAAAGAATTTATGTATGACATTTTTGCGAAAAGAATTGTAACCTCGTATATGATCATCTAGCTCACGGCCGTGGGCGACAATCTTGTTGTCTTGGGTGGTAATCATGTTGTCGTGGGCGGTAATCTTGTTCTCTTGGGTGGTAATCATGTTGTCGTGGGCGGTAATCTTGTTCTCTTGGGTGCTAATCTTGTTGTCTTGGGCGGCAATCATGTTGCTATAGATGGTAATTATGTCGGCAATACTATTGTCATGGGTAGCAATCTTATCAGTGATCGTAGACACAAGTGTACCTGGTTTAAGTCGTCCGTCGTTGGAATACAGCGCAATAGAGTTTTCAGCGGCGTCTTGCTGCCGTATCAAAATATCATTCAATGACACATCACTGCTTTTCAATTTACCCTGTTTGTCTTGAAATACAACTATTTCGTTCGGGTCAACACTTGCTAAATTTAACGTCTCAGCGATTTCATCTTTGATTAGTTTTTTTACATCCTTGACAGAATCAGGGGGTGCAGTGCCATCGGGTTTGGGTTTCAGAGGTCTTCCCCAAATATCAATCATGTTATTTTATACACCTCTCTCTAAAATCGTTTCGATTTTCTCCAGCGATTACTAGTGTATTCATTCACGATAACATGTGGTGGTTTTCCGCTTGGGTTACTCAAGGAGTTAGAAATAGCGTTAAGGACATTTAATACTTCGCTGCCACATATTGGTGGGTCAATCATCGTTTGTGTTGGTAGCGTAGAATACCAAGTCTTCATTGGAAGGGTTTTTATATAACGCATAAACTCTTTTGGTGGGGCTAATCCATATGAATCGAAATAAACAATCCCACGTGGATCAATAGCGTATGCAACCCAGTGAGTTCCGGGTCCGGTGCTGTTATCTAAATTAATGATTCCGGTTTCAACGCTGTTTGGTTGATGTGGTAATTGATCTTTCATAAAGACACCTCTGAAATTTTTAATCGCTAGTTTTTTAGAAGCATCCATTAAATCAAAATTGGACATAGGAATCAAAGATTCCAGAACCATCGAAGATTTGGGAACCATCGAAGATTTCTGAATTAATAAATCGGTCCTAGTCTTAGACCCTTTCCGCTGTACCACGAATACGGGGTTCCTGGTAGTCTTAGACCCTTTCCCTTTTTTTTATATCCTTTCCCAGTTGCCTTCTTTAGTGCCATTCCTGCTGCAGTACCAACGGCTCCTAACGCTGCCGCTTTAGCCACCGCTGGGGCAGCCGCTGCAATCAATGCTGGTATTGCAGCTAACAACGGGAATATACCGCCTGTTTTAATCATATTTTTGATAGCAGCCGCAGAAAGAGTAATCTGAACACCCTTTTTTGCTACTAGTGCATCATTGAAATGTTTCACCTGACGAGTTGTCAGCGATAGTTTATTTGCACCACCAGTCATTTGGTTGGGTTTCAACGTGATTGTGGTTCCACATTTTTTAGCTGATTCCGATTGCAATTTTTTTAATTGACCGGGAGTTAACGCAACACTAATAACACTATATGACATTATACATAATAGATTGATTCTAAATCGTTTACAATTTCAATTACATGTTTTTGAAAATCAAAGATTTTCTACTGGGGCATCTACCACTCTCATTCTTCCTCCAACACCTTCGAGTAGCATTGATTTATCACTGAGAATGACAGCAACCGCTCTATAATTAGCAATACCACCAGGACGAGTCACATTAGCTCTAAAGTGTATATCAACGACGGATTGTCTCATCAAATCAAGATGTTCCAGCGAAAAGTAATAGATCGGATACAGATTTTTAAAGTCGTATTGTGATATTTGCAGACCGGTATCGACATTTTGATCACGTGCCATAAATGACAACAGACGATGATAAACTCGTGCAATATGATTTTCTGTGTAATTAAGTTGTATATCCTCGGATGGTTCCTGCTGGCCGTTTATTCTCAGTGAGACGTCTTTCACACCTAATTGATCAAATATCATATGGCTGGAGAGTTGATTGCCAACTCGTGTGTTATCCTGTAACGCAATAAATATATGACGTGGCGCAGAAACGCCTTGTTTTGATGCTAGGTTCCAAGTGAATAACCCGTTGATATTTGATTGCTTCATATCTGTACTCACGGTTAGCCAACTCAACAACGACTTTCCTCCTTGGTCCATAAATGATAGTAATCGTTCTTCTGCGGTGATTGCTGGAGTCAACACTGGCATCCACAATGATATTTTTGTTAAATTGACTTTACCGGCATCAGCATTTGGATTTGCAGCATCTGCTGGAATCCTCCAGATTGCGTCACTATCATCACTCTTTCGTACAAGCGATACCGTATGCTTCGCCCCGTAGATAACTTTTCTGACGTTTCTACAGAATCCAAATATGTGATGCAGTGGAATCGCGCATGAAAATGATTTACGCCCTACTCCCAACATTGAGTTTCGTGTTGCAGCTCCTAGATTGAAATTAGCATCGTTGTTTATAATCATATCCTCGGCATCAGCATCACTATTATCACGTTTTTTTGGTCGTCTTACAACAAATGGATTTCCTCCAGCGGTATTCCTACCATCTTTTGCAAACATCATAGAGGGTCCTGCTGATCTTGTATAATCATCGGAATATCTCGCTAACCCGATTATTGTTGTAGCCACATCAATATCGCGATCTATCGCCTCAATTTCTTTTCCATCAATGAGATATTTTGCACTCTCAAATAACGCCATGATACCATTATTGACAAAACCGACTTGAGTACCAGCTGGATACGGTGCTGGTACAGCAGGAGTATCAGCAGCTGTTACAATTTCTCCTTCTACTTCAATAAACGCTTCACAGGGCAAAAAGTATTTACTGGTATCATGGACTTGAAGATCGATTCTTGCTCGACTATTTGAGTCTATTGCATGATAGGCGTAATATTGATAATCGCGTACAGAATCATCCTTGCCAACTGGGGCGTCTATATCAAACGCTGGATCACGTGACTGTTTGAACATTTTATTCTATTTATCAGAGTCTAAATCGCGATTTTCCATTTTCATCGTCGTAGTTTTTTAAAGCCACTTCCTGCTATCATGTTTGCAATATTGCTTTGGTCGGGGGTTAAAACCATCGACGCTAATTTTTCATCTACTGCGTTATTTATAATTCTACTAACACTTGCAGGCATTTCTGCTGTAGATGGCAATGGTACCGGTTTCTTTTTTCGTCTCACTAATGATGTTAATTTATTCTTCGCAGTTGAAAACGCTTTTCCAGCAAGATCTCCAACAGCACCAATACCCTTATCACGAATAACATCAATGGCTTTCATTCCTAGTTGTTTAGCCAACGGCATCACTTTTGGAGCCATTCTCGCAAATAACCCTGCAATGGTATTACCTAAACCATCTCCGTAGTATGCTCTATAAACCGGAAACCGTGAATTAACTACGTAGACGGGGGTTGGTTTATCATGATTGTAGTGTATGATCATTATTTGAAATCAGAAACAATTTTTCAATTGTTATTTATCTAATCAATTCAGTCCCGGTGATTAATCACTATGATAACCATGGACGGTTTCACCGTCTACTAACTCGCCAATGAAATCTCGATATGTGCTGATATCCATGATACCACCCTGAAATAACCGCCTGCAGATATCAGCTGCTTCAATAATTATTTCCGGTGAGTTATTTCCAGCTCGGAAACCTCCTACAAGAACTTCTAATCGTGATATATCATTGATAACACTACCAGGACATGTCATGGTAGAGTCAAAGACATCATTTGGATTTCTAATCGAATATCCTTTTCCACTTGCTTTCTTAGAACCGGCTTCTGCTCTTATGTCTATTTCTTCCGGGATTGGATCCTCCGTATAACGTGGTGGTTGTGGACCGCCTTTAACCGCAGCTAGAAAGTAACCATAACCAGGGTGCTGCAACGCTGAGATTTTATCCCCGCCGTGTTTCGTTAAATATATTTTTGATGCCCAAGTGTCTTTGCTTTTTATAAAACTTTTAAACTCGTCCTTTAAAAAATTCTCTCTCTTACCCTTTGGAAAATTTTCTCTAGCAAAATCAGCTAATTCGTAATCCGTTCGGATTCCTTCAATTTCATTTAATGCTGCGACTGTAAATATATTCTCAGGTGAATAGTCTCTTCCTGCAGCTGCACCTTCGCGTTCTTCAATTTCGCGCTGAGTTTTTATATCACTGGATAACTGTTGTATCCCTGCGCGTGTTTGTCCGGTCTCTGCTGCTATCTTTTCAAGCGTATCAAGCAGCGGCGCCTTCTTTACTCGTTCTCGCTCAGGAATATCTCCGTATATTGCTCGTTCAGTTGCTGTTTTCACATCTTTGGTCGCACTTGTTATCGGAGTAAACAGTTGTTCACTTGACACAGAAAAGTCAGTCTGCGCTTGTTGTCGTTGTTGAAGTTTATTCCGTACAGAGTCACGAATTGGTACAAATCTCTTGATTGCATCCAGTCGTTCACGAGCCAATCGGGTTGTTAATGCTTCATTGACCATTATTTGAAATCAGAAACAATTTTTCAATTGCAAAACAATTTTTCAATCCGACCTAACACCATCATGGAAGTGTTATTTCATCGTGATACACCTTCGTTCATCGATGAACGAAAGTGTCATAATTGCTATATAAAATAATTAATAATGACACTTTCAACATTCTAGTTTTGATCAATCTGAACCCGTCCATCAATTTTTATTCAGTGTGAAATATTTTTTATTCACTGATTGTGACATTGTCAATCAAAAAATGCTAAAAAAAATGAAAATCTCTATGAGGGACGGTCACAATCAAAAAATGATAAATGATCGTGCAATCAAATAATGATAAATGGTCGGTCAATCAAAATTGTTCATTTTCTTGAATTAACGCCCGTAGGTTTCTAACTTTAGAATTAACCTCCTTTTTCAATTCGTATTCGTACCCCAATTCTTTTCGTATTCGTTCTACGATGGTATATAACGGAGCGAACACACTTACGTCACTGGAAAATGCGAGAGAGTCCTTAATAGAATTCTGAATTCTTTTGATGAGCGCATACTTCTTTGGTAGCATATATTTATTGTTGTTAACTCCGTATTCAATATCCTGAAAATCAGACATGATTTGATCAGGATTTAACCCATCTGATAGTTCAATATCCCAACCTTTCAATTTTGAAATCTCGGATATGATGCTATTCATGTTTTCAGAATTCATTATTCTATAATAATGATATATTTCTAAATGAAAAATATGACGCATTAGACGTAACTAAATTGAACTTTTTGTCCCGTCCTTTTTGAAATCGCAGATCGATAAATCCCCTCTGCAACATATCGTACAGAAGGCGGACAAATATCGAAGTGCCTACCGGCGCTGGTTATTGATTGAAATATTTTTTCTTCGTTAGTTATCGTATTCAAAGATTTCACAGGTCTCGCTTTTTTTGAGCAAATGCCAGTCTTTCCTCGTTTGGAATTCTCACTTTGTGTGATAGCCTGCAGATTTGATAAAGAATTATTTTTCGGATTAGAATCGATATGATCAATAACAAAATCATCCTCGATCAATCCATAAAAGCATTCAAATGTGAAACGATGATTGAGATATCTCTTCTTCCCGCCAACAGTAAACATCAAGTACCCTTGATTATTCACAGAACCAACTGGTTTCTTCAGTCTGCGGTTTCTGACAGTACCATCACTAGATGCTTCATAATTTGTGATCACAGGGTGTTGTCTGAATTCTTGGTTCATTCGTATACTAAATACTATTTGTCTAATTCATTGTTTGGTTTAATGATAAATCTTTCGATGTAGTCTTGAGGAGTTCTTATGATTTTATCCTTGATACTGACTTTGTCAGTGTCAAGAATACTGACTTTGTCAGCGTCAAGAATACTGACTTTGTCAGCGTCAGGGTCATAATTTCTGATTGATTGTCCATTTTTTATTCTTTTATCATAATAACGCTTCAATTCCCTGTATCGCTTTCCACCACAATTCAAACACAACTGAGATTTTCCCCTAACCCCAACCCCACATAGAATACAGGGTAACGGACCAAGGCTTCCACGTCGAAAGCTTTGCATATGATACCCACAAAACTCATTTCTGCATGATTTGTTACACGGGGTTACTGATCCAATCATAAGCCACTTACAGTGATTCATTATATAAAAATCTTTCATTTAAATGCTTGTTTTAATTATAGAATGAGGGAATTAAGGAAAACGCCTTTGAAAAATGCTGATAAGGAGTTTAAAAGATTATTAAAAATCAATCCTAGATTTAATCTCGATAAACCCCAAAAACGTAACAAACGTCCAATAGACGGAAATATGAAAGAGTTTAAGAGATTATTGAAAATCAATCCTAGATTTAATATCGATAAACCCAAAAAACGTAACAAACGTCCAATAGACGGAAATATGAAAGAGTTTAAGAGATTATTGAAAATCAATCCTAGATTTAATATCGATAAACCCAAAAAACGTAACAAACGTCCAATAGACGGAAATATGAAAGAGTTTAAGAGATTATTGAAAATCAATCCTAGATTTAATCTCGATAAACCAAAAAAACGTAACAAGAGATTATTGAAAATCAATCCTAGATTTAATCTCGATAAACCCAAAAAACGTCTAATAGACGGAAACATGAAAGAGTTTAAGAGATTATTCAAAATCAATCCTAGATTTAATCTCGATAAACCAAAAAAAACGTCCAAGAGATTACCCTGGAAGGATGCTCAATTCAATCTCGATATAGTTTCTAATACACCAAAGAATACAATTCTTGATAAAGCCATGATTAGTAAAATCAGAGACTGTTTTAATGAATTTAAGCGTGATGGAGCATCTTATTGTTGGTCAACATTTCGAATTGATGGTGTTGTTGACGCTACCATGAATGATGAAAAAGCAGCAGTGATCATTTCACGTGTTGGGGAAAAACGGCATTTTTTCCGAATCAAATTCATTATTGAAGTCGATGGCAAATGGATTATTAGGGATAAATTTGAACCAATTCTCAAGAATAAAAAAGCTGTCATTGTGAGTAGAGATTCCAAACCAGGAATTCTAACCGGCATTGATAAACCATACTACGAAAGATCTTATCCCGTAACAGCAATGGTTTATGGGATATATCCGTTAAATGATAAACCCGATATCGCAAAACTAGCTCCTATGAAATATTCGTCAGGGCTTAATTGTGTAGCAACACGGGTACTAGAACACTTCACAAATGCATCCCGAGGAAATAAACTAACTGATCTGCGACGTAGGAAAATAACCGAGTGGGAACTGACAGTGAAACAGCATGGTGCAAAGATTTCTGATATAGCTAAGTTAGAAACATCATTAAGATTTCCAATAACAGTTATGACGATAACCGGAGAGGTTTTATACGAACCGAAATATAACAAAAATGGAGCACCAATACAGATTATTGATCATAATAAACACGCGTGGACACCTGCGGTAACAGTATTTCCACGAGAACGAACCGTGAAATATATCCCCCCGGAATTTTCCGGGGAGTTCGTCGGGGATGTTTTCTATGAAGAGAGATTATTTGATGCTATTCATGCGTTGTGTAAGGATGATCCTGTGTCAGTGTGGTTACTTAGAAGTGATGAAGATCCCGAAATAGGATTTGATCAATTTGTACTACCAAATGGCGAATTATATCGCGTTGAAGAATTAGATAACAGAATGAGAAAAATCGCTAATGATTTTTCACCGGAGAGTTTCCATGAAAAACTACTCACGGATAGTTTTACTATTCCATCAGTGGTAGCTCACTTCGCAAGAGAAAAAAACTCATGGCGTCCAACACGAAGTGATTTTCTCGAGGATGTTAAATTGAGTTGCGTCGAATTTGGTCATGGAGGACTGTGGAATACGAAATACTCACGTGATGGTATGATTTCAATTGATATATCCGCGTGTTATCCCGGAAGTTTTCTCGGATATGGGGAATGTGCTGAGTACTTCAAACGATTTGGACACCCCACGCATGAAATGACTCGTGTTGCGATTAATGGACCATTGCCTGATTTTGATTTAACCGGATTCGCTCGTGTGATATCATTCGAATTAGCGTCAGGATTACATCCGTGTAGTTATGTTTGGCTCGGTAGACATCTATCTGAAAAGGCCTGGATGCCAATAGTGCTATTGAGATATATGATTGATTGTGGTATGCTAATATCGTTGATTGTTTCCGAGGCTATTATATGCTATCGAGCTCAGAAAGAAGTTTGGCTACCACAACCCGATCTAGATCGTATAATCAGCGAACAGCGAAAACAATTCCCTGATTTCAATGAAGAACAAATCATGAATTTGTCTATGAAGTTATTTGAAATTAAAAAAGAACAAGCAAAAGATTTTGGACGAAGAATAATCGGTAAATTCACTCAAGGTGGACGGTACGACAACGCAAAATACTCCTCGCGGTTGATCATAGACGTCGCTGAATACGATTTTATTGTAGCGGATTTAATGACACAGGGAAAACTTGTATCCCGTAAGGATGCTTTTCTATCCAATGGTGAGAAAATGGGTACGGTTGTTACCTACTGTGATGGATATAATTCCCAGTACACACATTTGAGAAGTTCAATGCTAGCCTATGCTTCTATTAATCTATTTTAGATGATAAATAGATTTCCTAATACCGCGGTTAGAGTGGCCACTGATTCGATGTATATACACAATAAGTACAAATCAGCTGTAGCTAAATTCACAGATCCCGAGGAAGCGTGGGGGCGTTGGCGATTTAAAAAGGAGATGCTACATGATTATTGTGAATCGGCAGACGTTGCCATGGATGATAAATATCTTTGTTGTAACCGTATTGAAATTCAATCAGAATTTTCTAATGCACCACCGGTATCTGATCCAATATGTCGATACAAGACAGTTTATTTAAACGGTTGTGGTGGGTCAGGAAAGACAACTCGTGCAATTGAATTATTTCGTCGGTCAACCATGATTGTGTTAACACCGACTCACAGACTCGCCAGAGAGATGATACAGCGAGGGGTAAATGCCTGTACTTACCATAGTTTCTTTCGATGGAAGGGTGACAAATGGACTCCTGAGCGTATGGGTGATAAATTCATTCCTGAAATCATAATCTGGGATGAAGTATGCACAGTGTCATTAGATGTATTACAAACATTTCTCGAGTGGTTGTTAAACAAAAACACAAAAGTCGTCATGTGCGGTGATCACGGCCAACCACCACCATTTGTCGGTGCATCTCCACATGAATGGCTAAGGGGTTTTGTAGACTATTATGAAGAAATCACCACTGATTATAGATCACTTGATGAACAATTACGCGTGTTCAAAGCGCTAATTAGATTACAACCGGATAGAATCCAATGCGAAATAGCGCGTGAAGTGATTTCAGAAACTCCAATGAATGATTTCTGGGAAACATGGAGACCAAATGATTTGATAATTGCAAGTAGAAAAATAGTCAGGGACACACTTCAGATGAAGCTATTTGAATTGCATAAAGAAAAATTTGCAACGCTTCCAGTACCCCTTTGTTATAGGCCATCGGATACACGAAAACAGAACATTGAAGTTGATATTCCAGGACAGAGTGAAAAACAATTTCTCGTATTAAATGATATTGTGCTGGTTGATATCAATGTCGTTGAAGATGCATTGCGTGCTAATAAATCCCCGTGGACGCTAGGATACGCAGCGACGATACATTCTTCACAAGGATTGACTATCACAGACACAATTGTTTGGATGGTGGATAATCACATCGAATGGTCGAATTTAGTCTATCTCGCAGTATCCAGAGTACGAAAAATAAATCAACTTCGAAGAATTGTTTTCGATGATAATGACACAACAATAAGTGATATTGATGTTAACATCATTAATAAAAAACTCTCCGGTTACAAACAACAGGACAAAAAAAAACAACGAGAATTTGATATTGATGCTAAATTAATAATTACGCTGAAACAACAACAGAATAATCACTGCGCGAGTTGCAATTGTATAATGCGTTGGCAGTATTCGGATAAGAATCCTCGCCAATTTACCGTAGACAGAAAAAATAACAATCTCGGTCATGTCAGAAACAATGTGATGTTGACTTGTCTTGAGTGCAATAGACGCAACGGCGCTAGTTAAGACCCCGCGGTGGCAATTGAGTATCCTCGGGAATTACCTGTAGTTGTTGTCTAGTAAATCCTCGTTGAGGGGCAGTTGAATCCAGTTTATAGATTGCTGGTCTACCAGTTGATCGTGTTATACTAGATATCTTGTGTGCAGTAACACTCCAAATAGGATCAGTAGCCCTTTTTGTGCCACCCTCAAGCTCTCCTGGTTCGTATAAGTACCTAACAGTGACATTACTATGAAGAATTGGTTCTTTGAAATCTTTTTGTGGTTGTACGGGTATTGACTTCTTTTTAATCGCGTTGATAGGTTTCACGTTGATTGTTCTAGTAATCTCGTTATTCAGTGCAGTAATCACAGATGGTAATCTTTTAACCCATTCACGGGATCTTTTTTCTTGGATGAATTCTTTTGCGTATTGATATCCAAATAACCGCTCAGCAATCGTCCGATTAAATCGTTCTACAATGGCCTGATCGCGATGTAGCGCAGTATGCCCTCGTCGTATGGTGACATTATGATGTTTCATTGTAGATAATACTGCACCCTGAAATTCCTTGCCAGGATCAACCTGCAATAGATTTGGCCAGTGCAGAGGACCTCGTCGATAAATCCTCTCAAATGCAGAAGCAACTTCAGTAGCTGATTTTGTTTTTAACGGTTCTGCTTCTTTGTATCGACTTGCAATATCAACAACGGTTAAAGCGTATTTGTAACCACGATCATGTGGCAGAAATAATATATCAGCCTGATGAACTTCATTAGGAGCGGTCACATCAAAATGCGAGAATTGAATTTGTTTAGGCGGTGGTAGAAAAATTTGCCATAGTGCCTGTTTGGATAACCAATTAGCCGCAGTGGTTTTTTTCACTTTTGCAGCGCTAGCGAGTTTATGGATTGCTGATTTACCCCTCCAGTATCCTCTTGGGGAATAATAAATTGATTCCATATTATTAATTACCAGCACCTAACATCAATTTACTTTTCATAGCCGATTTTATCAAAAATGAAGCCAATTTTTCTTTGAAGGATTTATCAGGAATAGCATTTAACGCATGAATTAATTTCACATCTGCTAGATGCCTGTGTTGCAGATTGCTGCTTTTATAAGCAACATCATGAAGGTGACAGGCCTTATCAATGGCGTTTATTGGTTCTTCACCGGGTCGGGACTGATTTTGATCATTGAGTCTGATATCAAGTCTGGTTCCCGGTCCACAATAGCTATATCCCGGAAGGTGCTTTTCTCCGGGGTACTTTGCCCATGGGGTTCCAGGGAGCTTTGCCAATTTGGCTGCGATATCACCTCCTCGTTTTTTTTAAAACATCTCCGAATTGTAAAATCTTTGATTTTGTAGAAACAAATCTAAATTTTTTTGTACCACATGTTGCACATCTACCAGTAAGTGCTGATCTGTTATTTTTAGTTGTAACCGTCGTCACATCATTTGTGCTAGTACGCGTTTTACACTTCACACAATATAGATCCATAATTTATGTATAGAGATATGGATATAATTGATTTTTCGGCGACTAAAACAAGAGAACCAATTAAGCATCATGCAGCGCTACCAAACTCTATCCGGATGATTATAATCGGGCCATCTGGATCCGGTAAAACGCAATTGCTGCTCAATTTAATAATGAGATGGATGACGTGGGATAGGTTGTATTTAGTTGCCCCTAGCGTAGATGATCAGCGTTGTTATGAAGTGTTAAAGGATTTTAACGAGAATGCATCAGAAATTAAGGGTGAGAACGCCATTGAATTTATAACCGATATCGATGAAGCACCGAGTATTGATGATATTGATGGAGATATTAACAATTTAGTCGTATACGACGATATAATGTTGGATAAACAAAAAAATCCTGCTAGGATCTTTTCCAGAGGCAGGCATAAAAACACAGACGTGATATATGTCACTCAACGCTACACTCAGGTTCCAAAAGTGATCAGAGATAACTGCAATTTATTGTCTGTATTCAACGGAGTTGATACTCATACTCTTAGAAATATATGGCAGACATGGTGTTCTGATATGGACTTCAATGAATTTAAAAATTTCTTTAGTCATGCTCAGTCGACTCCGCACGGATTCGCAACAATAAATCTACATGATCCTCGGACACGATATCGTATCGGACTGGATCAAATATTCGGTTGAAATCGTTAAAGAATTATTAACCCATAGCAGCAGAGAGGGCGAATGACAACAAGTTGCGACCAAAATTAATTAAAAAATCGTAAAGTCTCCGTTTTCATTTTTTTAGTTAAAATGAAATTTCGTAGGGAAGACTCGTTAAGATTTCAATCAATTTTTTGTCTGAAAACGTTGTAGGGTTTGCCCCTGAGATATTTTTTTTTGGTTAAAATGAGATCGTAGGAGGCTCGTTTTAAGGATTCAATCAAAATTTTGTCTGAAAACGTTGTAGGATTCGCCCTCTCTGCTGCTATACATGTAACATGGGGAAAGAAATATCCATAGTAATTGAACTTGATCATTGCATAGCAGTGGAATATGAAACAGTTTTTAGAAGTGAAAGAAATTACGTATTGGCTCATACAAGAATAATCTTTGTGAATACAAATGATTCCAAAATATTTGGAATGATATCTTCATTAATATAACTTTATTATAGATTTTATTTATTGTTATAGAAACTCTAGAGCCATCCACCCTGTTTAGCAAATGTGCAAAACTTGATTGCAGACCTTGTTATTAGTTGTAAATATTGTTTAAAATAGACTTGTATTGTCTACATTTAATTTAGTACCTATAATGGCAACATTTTTACCTACAATAAGTTGCCATAACATTTCATAATTATGATTTTAATGTAAAGTTTGGCCTATTCTTCTCAGGGATTCAGAATTTATACATGCCGTGATTATCCGACTTTTGTGATGATTATGACTGTAGACTTTAATTATCAGACATATTAAGAATATGATATCATACTTAATTTTCAGCTGATGAATAATGAGATATTTCATGATCATAACTTAGAATTTGTCAGCCACTGAATCATGAGAAGATCCAGAGGATCTTGAATTTAGATATAGCATGAATATGCCTTCAAACAGCATTGTCCGCCCTTGTATAAGGATTTCAGAGATTATTATTATGTATTCGTCTTTGCAAATCATAAAAATGTAATAGAGTAAAATACATATGGAGTTATGGCCCTTGACTCCTGTAATATAGATGCTAATAAGGTGGAACATCCTTGCTTTCATATTTTTTTTATTAGATATAAATCAATGAATCTTCATCTCGGCAAGAGTTTGGAGAGATTTGATGATGATCACAGTTTTAATATTTTGAATTACAAAGACAATACGTTTGTTTGCATTCAAAGTGTTCACAGCTGGCTGATTACTGTGATATATTTGTTAGCATTCAGAGTGTTCACATATGGTCAGTTATTGTGATGATATGTTATTTAGCATTCAAGATGTTCAATGGGGTTTGGTTTTGTAATTTCACTGTGTCATAATTTTAAAAGCAAGGAATTTGATTACATTCGAAAATCATTCTAAAAACAAATCATCTCTCATCAAAATCAACAATCACAAAATGGTTGACTGCACATTAACCTAATGCATAACAAATATTATATCTTCAAAACTAATACAAAAGCTATCGTCACTTAAACTGCCTTGATTGCCAGTGTGAGATTCTGAGATAACCAATTTTTATCGTTTGTTAAATTCAGCAAGCATATATTATGAGATTTATATAATTGATACCTGATGAGTAGCATCTGATATTGAGCATTGATAAAGATTATAATGTTATCACCAACAATAACTCTTTTACTACTAAATCATTTTTTGTGGAACTTTCCATTATCCATATTGTACGTTTGCAAAAGGGCATGCAATGTTTACTTTACAAGTGGCTCGAAAAGTTGTAAAAGGGATAAATTGCAATTTGGATTGATATTTTGAGCTGCAATAGTGTTGGTTTATGAATGGTTCAGAGCTATATTCAATTATTGTATATCATTGCATCAGTTATAATTCTCTTAACAAATGCATTTTTTATTTCTAGAGGTCATTTTTTAAATCCTGTTTTCATTAAGCTTGAAAAATAAAACTGTATAATCTAGGTCTTGAAGGATTTCAAAACCATCCAAAATCCACATTTTTCTGGTTAAAGTTTGATTCCACATTAAATAATTTCATTATTGAGTGCCTTCTGAGTATAATGTTGAGATGATCTTGCATCTCATTTTTTGAGTTTGTTACTTCTCTGGTAGACATGATTTTGTAAGCCTGATTTGGATCTAATTTTATACGGAGATATAACAGGAAAAAACTAATTTTAACTGGATAATAATTAACTGTGGCTATTGAGTTACAATGACAGAAGTTCCATACTTCCATTCCTGTGACCCTTTAGACCATGTTGTACCATTTCATAAGCAATGTCATTTTTGTGTTAAAATCTCCCTTCAATAGCTCAGTTGTTATCATATTTTTCATTTTTCTGGTTTGATGGTACATTGACTTGTATTGGTTCAATCTTAGATGATATAAGCCAGTCTTACATCACAAGTATTCACCAAATGATGTCATTCAAGATCTCGCACCAATCATAGTTATAAAATAATGAGTTTTGATCGTAGCAAGGCAATCCTATTTTATAACACAACCGTCTCAGATTGGCTTCCAAAAAATATTATTATTTTGTGCAGCACACAAAGAAATCAATGCAGCCATCATGAAACAGTTTATCAGATCTTTCAAATATAACAGTACAGTACAGTTGTACATGGTATCAGGAAATCAAACTGACACCTACGGAAGCCTATCCGGTTGACAAAAACAGCACAGATGCCTTATTTTTAAAATCAAAATTCAAAACAGGAAACTACCTTTGGAAAGGGATGCACCTATACTTGATTGAGGAAGTCTTGAGCATTGATAACCTATGAAAACCATTCTGGTTACATATGTGCTCAAAGGTTCCTCAGGAGACCCTATAGATGAGTCTTGTTACAATCAGTAATAGCAAAACAAAAATCTTTTCAGAGTTAAAACAAGTCATCTCACAACAATCGCTCATCAAATGGGTTATTTTTAGCAAATCAACTCATGAGTTCCTATGGCAACACTGACACCATTGTCTCATCAGTCGCCAACACCTGAAAAGTAATCTTATCATACGCCTCACCTACGGTCTAGTCAGATACCGTCTTACATTTGGCCACATGCTGTTAAAGACCCATACTCCCAAATGTACGTTTGAACACACACTGATAATTGATAAATTTCACAATGCCCTCAATGAAGTCTAGTCAGTTAATTCAGCAACTGATAACAATGATCTCAATGCAGCGATGTCAAATTAAAAAGCTTTTGCTTATGCTTTTATGTTATGTAGTATTTTTGAATATGCCGCTGCATTGGTCGCTGATGACTATGACTGCATCGCACCCACTCCTTATTTTTACATTCATCTTCACTCTCCTCACAATATATCGTCACAGGAACATAACTCAGATCCTTTTCCGCAAACGCTGTACGTTACTTCGCATGCTTAAGCTATTCCATTGACTCCTCTTCACTTAACTGCACTATTTGAATACTACTGAGAGCCTCATCATTAGATTCCAGTTGATCCTTCAGCTTATAAAGTTGTAGGATAACATGGAAGATACATCATCACTATGCTACAATCACATCTCTACTGCAGTGGAACCTGTCTTGAAAGACCACCCTTCTGCCACATAATTAGGTCCCATTTCATCGAAGCTTATAGGATAACATTGAAAATACATCATCACACTACTACAATTACATATGTAGTACAGTGGAACCTGTCTTTTAAGACCACCCTTCTGCCACAACATAATGATCTCTCAAAACATGAGGTATCTAATAACAGTGGTCTCTCAAGACATATTTTTTTCTACATAACCAATAGTCCAGAACCAGTGTTGAAGTGACTACCCACTGGCCCAGAGCTCCTATTTATTACTCTTGAGTGATCCAAAAACTCCCATTCCTATATGATGGAATGAGAATCCCTGGTCAGACCCCACATCTCTTGGTTATCAAGAAGCCCAACACATAGTACTATAGATCAGTAGGGCTCTCTCATGCACCGTTTATCACGCAATGATAACGTGATCTAGAACACCCATTTACCTATACTATTGTTGTTCCTATAGATTTCAGTATGATACTTCAGGTAGTTGAAGTGCTCATATTGAAAATTGCAGTTATGAATTATAGCCACATACACTCAAGCTTCAAGGATTAAGTGAGTAAGCACATGTACAATTCATCCCTAAATTTTCAAATGAATTACAACAGTTATATATAAATATAAGCTTAATTTTTCTCTCATTGAAATATTTACAATTTTTCAAATCTGTATGGTATTTGTAAACACATGTATGATATTCATTCCCTAAACAAAATTTCGAAACTGCAGCTGCACTGGAAAATTAAAGTAATTTTCTTAAATTTACAAATCGTATGCTATACAGTTCTCACTAATTGGGGACCAATTTCAATGATTTGGGATAATTCTATGCCAGTCTCACAACTTTATCTTATCTATACGTTTAGTATGATTATTTAAATTGTTGCTTACATGTACCTTGAGACTGTCCCTCGTTGAAAGCACATGTCAGCTTTGAATGAGATCGACCGAAACTCATTTTGTCCATTTTAATGATTTTATCAACGCATTACCATGGTTAGAGTAACTGTTAGAAACTTATGTATTACTATGTTTACAGTGTATGTTAATCAAATAGTACCTCCCGGAACGTGCTCTGCTACTTTCTAATGGTGCTATTATTCCCAGTTGTTACAGGATATAATATTAAAATAACAATAACAATACTGTTACAGGATATATAATAAAATAAAAAAAAACAATATTGTTACAGCATAAATATTAAAATAATAAAAATAATATTGTTACAGGATATATCATGGTTTCAGTTTATTTCATAAATATTTGTTACAATTTATCAGATTATTTCAAAATTATGTGTCTTTTTTAGACATGAATGTATCACCATAATAAAATTAATATTTTTGTATCTCTTTAAGAGTTCTCCTGTAGCAGCAGTACTATATAAAAATCTACTATTAACAATTGGTATTCTGTATATTTTCTTCTTTGTTGAATAATAAAGCATTTGGAATAAAGTTACTCATATTTGTATTTGTAGTTCTAAGTTTAGAAAAAGTATACAATGTTTTTATCTAACGAAGAAAGAAAACAATCAAGGCTGGATAGAAAGATGGTTCATGGTTCTTCTTTACTACTTAAAATAAAATTCACTAGAATAGGCTCTTCCATCACCATTTTGTTTTTAAATAGTAAGTCATACTTCAGAGTTGAAAATCTTATTATTATTCAGAAAGACAGAAAAGGGTAGTAGATTAATTATAAAGTGGGGACAATTAGTTGCATGCTGGTGTCATCATCTATCCATCATACCTTCATCTGTTAGAACAAGTTTATAAAGTCTACTGAGGGTTGCAAAAACATGATACACACGTTCATTGCACTGTCTAGCTTGGTTTGGTGCCACATGGAAAACAAATATGGATAGTTCTTATTTCTACTAATCCTGCGTGGACTTTCATATCAGCATGTGGTCTTGACTAATTGACTTTCCATAAAGTCTGACTTTGCCACCATCTTCATTCGGAACATTCTGATTACAAAATTTGCCAAAATAACAGCCATCTTGAAAATATTGTGATCAATTATTCCGAATGAAAAGTCAATGAAGAAAATTAACATATAAAGTTATTTACTCCACTAAGTGAATTCTGAATCAAGGTCAGAAATAGAAACTGTTTCAGTTAGTAGGTGTCTATGAAAAGATTCAGGTCAAAATGAATTTTCTATTTGAAAAAAATGCCAAATAAGATCACACTATAGTTCATGGTTCTTCTTTAATACTTAAAATAAAATTCACTAGAATAGGCTCTTCCATCACAAAGTATGTAATGGAATAAAATAATTTGTAACCAACTAAAAACAATAAAATAAAATACAATATAAATTACGTCAGATATACGTAACAATATTTGGTGGACGGTATCAGTTGTGGAGGAAGAATCGGTGAAAATTCCAAAAAGAACGACTTACTCACGGGAAGCTACTGGTAAACTTTCTTTCTCATCCAACCACGTACGCTAGGCTTGATACTAGAAGCCCTGCAATCAGTAAACACAATGACTATAGACCACTTGGCCACCCAGGTCCTGCAACTGAAACTTAAACAATTAATTGTAAAACTACCTGCTCATAAAATTTAACAGAGTCCACTTTGACGTTTGAGATATTGATAGATTCCTCTTCGCTTGTGGGAAAAAATTATTTTTTCTTTCATATACCATACTATAAAACACCCGAAATCACATAGGAATCTATGATTTCCAGTATGTTTCTATCATTTTCCCATAGTCTCTTCCGATTGCTCTAGCCAACTCCCCCCCCCCCGATCCTTAATTACAAAGCAATAGCTGTTATACTCAGCGACAAATCGATATTACTCGAAGGTGTTTGCGGACGAACGAGAGTAGTTGATGCACCAGTGGAAAACATGCAAATGGTTCCAAATATGTAACACAGTTAGATCACTCGCGGTCATACTCATGAAAATACGATGCTGACTTGTCTTGAATGTAATAGACGCAGAGGTGCTAGTTAAATGATCGAGGTGGTAAGTGTGTATTCTCGTGTATCACTTGCTACTGTTCACGTGTAAATCCATGCTGAGGAGCAGTTGAATCTAATCTATATAGTTCAGGTCTTCCTGTGGATCTTGTTATAATATATATTTTGTGTGTGGTAATACTCCAAATAGGATCAGTAGCTCTTTTTTTAGCATCTTCAAGTTCACCCGGCTCATATAAATATCTTACAGTCACATTATCATGTATGTGGGACTTTTTGAAAAATCATTTCGTGCGGGCATATATTTATTTTGTGACCTCGTTAATAGGTTTCATATTGATTGTTCGAGTAATTTCATTATTTAATGCATCTATCTCAGTTGGTGATCTTGCAACCCTTTCACGAGATCTATTGTCCTTCGCGTATTTATATCCAAATTGCCGCAGAGCAAGTGCTCGATTAAATTGTTCAAATATTGCCTCATCACAGTCTTTCAACAGCGATGATACTGCATCTTGAAATTCCTTGCCAGGATCAACCTGTAATAGATTTGGCTATCGCATACCTCCTGGTTATGAATCGGTCAAATGCAGAAGCTAATTATATTGCCGTCTTTGTCGATAATGGCTCTGATTCTTTGTATCTGCAGCATCAAATATTGTTAACGCGTATTTGTATGTCCATGTATTGATAATATCATATGGTAAAAATAAAATATCAGCATGATGAACATCATTTGGAATTCTGACATCAACATGCGCGTTTTCGGTTATTTTAGGCGCTGAAAGATAAATTTGCATTATTAACTTATGATAACCAATCTGCTGCAGTAACACGTTTGCCCATTGCTGCTTCGGCAAGTTTATTAATGGCTGATTTACCTCTCCAGTATCCCCTTGGGGAATAATAAATAGATTCAATAATAATATTAATCACCAGCCCATAATACAAGCTTACCTTTCATCGCAGTTTTTATTAATCAGATAGCTAACGATTCCTTGAAATATTTATCTATAATATAATTTAACGCCTGAATTAATTTGAGATCCGCAATATGTATATGCTGCAGATTGTTACTTTTATAAGATCCACCATGAACGTGACAAGCTCGATCAATAGGCGGGTGTTGGTTGGTCTTGGCTGTCAAACTGGTAACATGGCCACAGTAATTATATCCTGGAAGATGTTTTCCTCCCAGGTATTTCTCCCATGGAGTCTCTTTTAATTTTGTCAATTTTGCTGCAATATCACCTCCTCGTTTTTTATTTTTAATTTGATTTGTCATATGGGATAAATTTAAATTTCATTGTTCCGTATCGTTCACACTTACCCGTGAGTGCTGATCTATTGTAATTGTTGTAAATTTATCTATTGGGGTAAGAGTTCTACATTTCAAACAATATAGATTCATATTATGTATGATAAATCATGGATGTTATTGATTGTTCAGCGACAAAAACACGAGAACCAGTCAATTAACATGCGGCGTTACCAAATTCTTTTAGAATGTTACTGAAAGGTCCATCTGGAAATGACAAGACACAGTTGTTACTTAATATGATAATATGATGGCTAAAATGGGAAAAGTTGTATTCGATAGCACCATATGTAGACGATGAGCGGTGTTACGAAGTGTTAAAAGATTTTAAAGAAAACGCGGCGACGACAAATTAATGTTATTACTAATTTTATCCCTGATATTGACGAAGCACCGAGTGTTGATGATATTGATGGTAGCATTAATAATTTAGTTGTATATGATGATGTAATGCTGGATAAACAATCAAGTCCAGCTAGAATATTTTTCAGAGGCAGACATACTGATGTGATGTATGTTACTCAGCGATATACATGTACACAAATTCCAAAAGTGATCAGAGATAACTGTAATATTCTTGCTGTCTTTAATGGAGTCGATACACACACGCTGAGAAATATTCATCAGACCTAGTGTAGCCGAGATATAGATTATAATCTTTTGGTAAGTTTCTTTATCTGTCAACCCCACATGGATTTATAACAATAAATTTACACGATCCTAGTTCAAGATATCGAATCGGTCTTGATAAAATATTTGGGTAAAACCAGAGCATTAGAGATGTTGTGACCTCAATTAGAGATGTCTATTTGCTAAACTAAAACCTCCTACAATATCGAAAAATATAACGGCAAAAAATACCCAGTAACATAATTAGCCAACCTGTAAGAGAAACTCTCGGTTAGTTAAAAGCGATTTTTCTTTTTGCCATTTTGTTTCTGTTTTGGAGAAAGTCTTAGTTTATCAAATATTTGCTTCTAACAGTTGTCGGAATCACCCTCTCTGCTGCTAATATTTTCAAGAAGACCACGATATTGATGCCCAAAAAAAACTATTTTCTTTTAGAACAAACCAAATCAATAGATAGATAGATAGATAGATAGATAGATAGATAGATAGATAGATAGATAGATTTATGTTTGTAACACATTTATCTCACAAAACCGTACCGCATGCCGAATAAATTATACAAAAGGTTTGCAAGTGCTTTAAATCTATTGAAATTTTGCTAGACTTTAATGTTAATCATGTCATCGAGCTGTTGTTTCTTATTCGATTCGACGAGGATCTCTCTAGTCATCCGAGGTCGGAGGGGCTGGTTCTGTTCTGTGGGTGCGCAGGTGGTTGATGAGAATAATCCATGCAGTCGTATTGGTACGTGAGACCAAAGCATGTGCAAAAGGTGAAGAACTTGTCAACGCTGCATTGCAGGTCAGCTTCTGAGCAAGCATTAGGGGCCCAGTCATCAGCAAATAATAAATTTTTGATGGTGTCTGTTATGAGTTTGGGTTTCGCTTAAAGCCTAAAAAATACAGTTGGTGGAGTAGTTCTAATACGACTGTGCCCCCAGCATTGTAAACTACAGCTATGATGGAGACTGAACCAGAGGCTTTGCCATTGGAGTGCAGACATATCGCTATCAGCAAGGTTAGAGAGTTATCGAATGCTTCGTTTCGTTGATGGGAAATTGAGAGAGACGACCGATGGCTTCATCATTGATGGATGAAGGGACAATTTAGAATGCTGTCAAAGTTTTCAGCCTACCGTTGAAAAGTCATCTCTTTGTCAGTAAGTAGTGTGTTTCCATCTGCTCTGAGAAGTGGGGATGATCCAGAGAATGTAGGTCCATAAACCTCTTTCAGGACATTGCAGAAGTTCTTCTTATTATGCTGGTCAGCTTTGCTGCTCTGCCATGTCTCTCGCATTCGACGTAGCTTCTGCTGAATGTTACTGCGTATGTTGTTGTTCGCAACCGTCCCAGAAATGAACCTGGGGTTGTTGAGGTAAGTTTGCAGGAGGCGGTTTTCTTATCCAGCAATTGTTTGATGCGTTCTGTTTTAGGGTCCTAGGATTTCTGAAACTGTTAAGATCTGCTCTCTAATTGACACCCGGTCCTTCTCCATATTCTGATTGTCCAGAGGGGTGGATTTCAGACATTCTTCCAGGGCATCCACGAGAGACTGTTTAGTATTGGTGATTGTCAGCTTGGTGATGTTCAGTCGTTTATGCGTCTTTTCTCACTTTTGGGCTTAATGCTGATATTGAGCTTAGTGATGGTGAGGCGGTGGCCTGTTCAGCAGTCGTCACCGCACAAGGAATCGATCACACGCACATGTTTGTTCCTCTTTCTGACAATGCCGTAGTCGATGAGGTGCTAATGTTTAAAGCGTGGGTGCATCCATGACGTCCGCTTTCGGGTAGGGAGGCAGAAGACTGTATTGGTGAGTATCAGTTCATGCTCAGCGAACGTCTGGAGCAAAGGAAGACCGTTGCTGTTACAGTGACCCACTCCGTGCTATGCCAAGACTCCATCCAAAGCAACGTGATCACAGCCTACTCTTGCACTGAAATCGCCAAAAATGAGGAGCTTTTCTGCCATTGGAACGTCAGCAATGATGGAATGAACATCCGCATAGAACCTGGCCTTCACTCTATCTGTGTTGCGCATGACAATTTCACAATTGACAGTTGCCGCATCACACAGCCGAAGGGCAGTCTGTCATTACCAGTGAGCTTGAAATGAAAGTTGACATACATACCAACCAATGAAAGTATTATTAAAATATACTGACACAGATAAAGGATTGCAGGGAGATGAATGCATATATAAACGAATTGATAGCCATATATTACGACAGTGGACTATGGTTTATTACACTCGGATTGATAGACCAAAGGTCATTAAACAGACACATTAACTCATATCATTTTAGGGTGGGATGTCGGGCAGTCGTGTGGCCATGTATATATAGATAAGATTTGAAAGGTAATGTTGGTCACTAAGTGGGCGTTACAAAGTGACCGTTACTGTGCATTTATGACGAATATGTACAACTAAATTATACTGGATTATTTATTACTTAAGTTTTATTTCATAATATAATGGACGATACAAAAAAAACTACGCTCTGACTTGCAGTGAGGAAAAGTATATTTGAATATTATATTCATTCTTCAGATGTTACATGTGTACAACATGTACTAACATATAATTTGGATTGCATTTGGGAATTCCATATGAAAATATACATTATCTACCTACCTACATACCTGGCTCAAACATATATGAACACACATACAAACAGATATACATACGTACGTATGTTAATACGTAAACACGCGCAATAAACGTTGTACACAAATGTGACATTCACTAATGTGATCTCTGTAACTATTAAAAGCCTAAAAGCGTGCGTTATAAATCCACTATCGTACTGGTAAAAACTACACTTTATATGCATGAACCAGTTTAATAGTAGTAAAGGTCTGATAGCTTTTGAAAGCGTTATCAGGTAAAGTGATAAACTTCTTGATACCATGGTTTTCCTCCTATATGCCCTAAGGCGAAATCCAGTTACTACTGATAACAGCTGAATGGCATGTTATGTGGTTCAGTATAAATCGATAAAGCAATGGATTTGTATTTAACCTAAGTTTGTAAATCGATGCATTTTGACCCTGAGTGTTCTGAAAAGTGTGTGACAGCAGGGCTTGGTTTAATCAGGAATATATGTCATACCATATCATTCGAGTTAAGAAAATGTACATGTATATAAATACGGTATATATTTAAGTAACTCCGTCGTGTGTTGTACAAGTAGTAGTGGTAGTTGTAGTATTAATGGCAGCGACATCAATAGCATAGTCTAAAGTAGTTCCTGTCTCCTGGGAGTATACGAATACATGCTAAAGCTGGCCGTGCCTCATTTAATTCTAGGACGTGTCTCTGTTTCATTCCCTTATTATAATCAGTCATAATTTCTGCCTTCATTCAAAGTAGTTTTGTAATACATACACAGTGTACTACATCACAATGTACATTTGATAGTTATTGTATAACTTGATATCTGAAAAGAATAAAGTCAGTTCCATGTAGTATCTGTATAGATAACCGTAATGTCTCGGCATATAAATTTCATTTAATTTCCTGTGTCTTTACATTGTAAAGAATTGTCTTTGTCGTTTCCATCCTAAATATAAATCTTCTTCCTAACCATTCATCTCTGGAAAAAATAATATAATATACGTGCACTTCACATGTTTGCAAAGGTACAGCAGTAAACATTATCAGTAACAATGGTGGTGATAGAAGCTGACATATGATAAACAGCAGAAAGTCCATTTTATTATCACAGTCGTAGTAGATGCAGTTGTAGCTGCTGTTGTATTATTCATTGATGGTTACGATTTTTGAACATATTTAGAAATGACATGAGCAACAACAACATCTGGTACTGGATGTTGGATGGTGTTAGGGTCTTACAAAGTAGTGGATATTTTCATTAATTTACTGAAGTGAAATTATATAAGGTAATACCATTTTAAGGACAAAACCGGTAACAAAACAAATTGTAGGACACCATTTCACTCAAACACAATCACGTCATCTCAAAGCTTTACCAGAGTAACTTCTTACTTTAGTTCATATGGGTAAAGTTTTTTCGCGTCTGAATTATTTGTGACTAGAAGCATATCATGAAGTATTACATATGGTACTTCGTTACATATAATCGGAAGAACTACACCATCTGGTGTCAGTTGCTTGATGTCTTTGCCGCATGGCCAAGAACACATATGCTATCATATTTATTTATTTGTTTATTTTATTTGTTTATGTTTAACAATACCACAGGGCTTCGTATGATTGTCAGGACGGTTATTTAAACGTTTGGCTGCCACTCATGTCAAAACAATACAGAGAATGGGCCAGATTCACAGTGATGTTGAAATGTCTGAATGATGAATCTAAATAGATAGCGGTCTATAAGGAACAACACTGACATTCAAACTGATGACATGCTTCCTCTTTCTCTCCATTGCTAAAGAGGCTCCAGTAGTGTTTGCCTCCTTGATTACAGTCACCAGATGTAACGATATTCTCCTTTCCAGGCAAGACTATGTAATAGCTCGTGATGACCATACTGGTGGGTGTGATCTTTCCATTACTGCCACAAAGGAACTGTTTATTTTAGACAGTTTTCATGAAAATATTATGATTTGACTAGAAGACTGGACATGGTCCTATATCTGATATCCAATATGACCATCATGGCAGCCATTCAAAAACGTTTTATATTGTTGTAACACTAAAACAGACAGCAAATATATACTACGTCGTAATGGTCCTAAGTAAAAATCGTATGACATCCAATTTGATCAACATGATGGCCATCTTGAAAATCTTATTGCCAGTCTATTTAAAAGAAAATTTATCTTTGACATGGGATGTTTCAGCTAAAGAGTTCTTATGGTGTCTAGCTGGTCCTAAATGAAAATAATGCAAACTAACCCTTAATAATGCCACCGTCAAAATATTGTTATCACTGGCATCACCGTGGTTTGTGTCACCCAGTGTGGTAATTCCCGGTGTCTCCCCCACTGACATCCTTCCTACACATAAGGTCAAAACGTGTATAGACAGTAATGTGCAGTAACTCATGGTGTCACCTCCATGGACCTCCTTTCCTACACAAAAATTCAAAATTTGTTGTCACGCCCTCAGATGGTATCACTCAGTGTGGTCCTCACCCCAACACACCCCTAGGGACACCACTGATTGTTATCTTTATTTGCAAATTATTAAAATGGTCTTTTCACCAAAAGAATTGTGCTATTCATGCTTTCAACATGGCTGCCACATGGTCTGTCTTGCAAATCCTTCTTTGTGACTAATGTCCTAAAATTGATAATCATATTGACATGAAATCTATTGACATGGAATGTATTGACATGGAATCAATTGACATGAAATCTATTGACATGGAATCTATTTAGATTGAGTCATATTAACATGGAGGTTTCACCAAAAGACTTGTATTATCAACAGGGTCCAATATCCTTATATTCAGTATGCTCACCACAACAGATAAGTTCCAATTCATGGAAATTCTTAGCAGAGCAAAGTGTCAGTCACTTGGCAGGTTTTGATTCGTTGCTGATGGTGGATATTACAGAAACTGAGGGCATTGCAGACAAAAGGCGATTTGTAAGAACATATTTATAAGAACATATTCTGACTCAGTGTTTTCAAAATTAAGAAAAAATGGAATTGGTATGCATTGTTGTGGTTTCTGGTATTTCTGTGTTTAAAAACTGTCAGCAATTTGGAAAGTGGTAATTTAGGGCTATTCCTTGTTATGGAAACTAACGAGAACAATTGGAAATGGGAACATATTTATACACGTTTTGATATTTTCATGTTTTGGAAACAGCAATAAACAATTAGAAACTGAACAATAATGGTTGTTTCATGTTACATAAATTGCTATATTCTATGTTTGTTACAGGGTTTTACTCCATATTTCAGCACTACACATTATAAATGGAAGAACCTCGGAAAACTCCAGAAAGAATGATGTAAACACGAGAAGCTTCTAGAAGGCTTTTTCACATACATGCATCGGGCGTGTCTGAGTCTCGAACCCATGCAGACTTAAGTAAGATGGCAGTGATCTATAACAGTGAGCGCATTAAATCACTCAGCTACGTGGGGGCCCCTAAACTAAATGGAGGATTACCATGACATTTTAAATGCTCATTTATCCTAAATCAGCGAATTTTTAAATCTTGTTATTGCTATATTAATTGGGTGTTGCAACAAATAATGTGTTATGTTTTCTAGTTGATCTTGAATACAAGTGTGATGCCAATTGACATCTAATATGGCCACCACAGTGGCCTTTTTGACAATGTGTTATGACTACTTATTCCAGAATGAAAAGACATATGAAAACTTTATATAACAAGAAGTCTTCTTATGGTGTATAAATTGTGCCCTGCATACATTAAATATAGCTGACACAGTGAACACCTTAACAGTCTTTGATTGTTATTATTCATCTTGCCGATGAAAGTGGTTTGTGGTCAGATAACACAATTATTGAAGGAGCTGAACTAATGTAAATATCAAAATGTTGTAATGCCAGTATCAAAACTAAACATTCCTTCTCGATTGTTGAAAACTTTCTTTCCTGCTTAGTTAATTTCTTAGAAAAAAAAGTACACTAGATGATCAACACCATTTTCGTCTTCGTGAATCAGAACTTCTCCAACCCCATTATCGCTTGCATCAACAGACAGCTTAAATGATGGTTTAAAATTTGGAGCTGTAGGAATTGTTGAGCTTTTAAGTATATCTTTTAACAGATCAAAAACCTCCTGAAAGTGTTTATTCCAACTTGTGTTTCTTGCTCGATACATTTGTCAGAAAAATTGGAGAAAAAAAATTCTGAAAGTATCCAGCCATACCTAAACATTGCATCAGTTGCTTTTTACAGACAGCACGAGAAATTCAGAGATATCCTATACATTTAAACTTGTCCATATCCCATGATATATTCTAGAAAAGTTACACTAGCACGACATAACTCACTTTTGGATACATTAATTGTTAAACTTGCATCAATGAGTCTGTCAAAGAATTTCCAAATTGTTGTTTAATGTTCTTTCCAGGTGTCGTTGTAGATGATGACATCATCGATATTAGCATCCCAATTATCTAGACCAGAGGTGATTGTATTATAGAGACGTAGAAAAGTACTTGGCAACCCGTTCAACGCAAAAGGCATCACTTTATATTGGTAGTGTCCATCCGGAGTCACGAATGTCAAAATTTCTTTGCTTGTTCTGTTTTGTGAAATTTGCGAAAATCCTTTCAAAAGGTCAATTGTGGTGGCATACTTGCCATTTCCAATTTTATCAATACAGCCATCTATTCTTGGTAATGGAAAAGAATCTGTTTTTGTCACACTGTTCACCTTCCTATTATCAATGCAGACACGGAACTTTTCTGTCTGGTATCGGAAGATGTATACATGGTGAACTCCAATCACTTTTATTGGGCCCTATGAAATCTTTCTCCAGTAAATACAGAATCTTTTTCCTGTTTCTGTGGGTTCATCCCATTTGGGAGTTGTTTCACAGGTTGGAATTTACAATTTCAACGTCATGTAAATTTGTGTTTGTTCTTGTAGAAGCATCTGAAAATAAGTGCTCATATTTAAAAAAACGTTTTAAGTTCATTTCTTTCTTGCTCTTGCAAATGTGAAAGTATGTGGTCCAGATCTTTCATAATTTCTTCATTTGACACTCCAATATCGGTATAATCTGATGATATTCATACACTTATATCTTCCCTGAGTGGAACAGGTAAATGAATTGCATGCTTAACTTGGCTGCTGTCTTTTTCAATATACTCGTACTCCTATAATGAGGAGCACTCATATTATAAATTAACCCATTCAGTTTTTTTAAAACGTTTTAAGGGCCATAATAACTGATCTGAAGAAAGTTTAAAGAATAAGCAAAAGAGGCAAAATTATATTGCCAGACTCAAACGTTCTCTCCATTGTAGTTCTGTTAAACCATGATTTAACTTCTGACTTGAAATGCCAAATCTATGTAAAAAAAAAGGGTAAAAAGTTCCAGACCTAAACTTTGATCCTTGGCCCAATTGTAAAGATTTGCGAAGACAAAAAAGAGTAACCGAAAAAAACTTTATCAAAGCCTTTACTAATGTTTTAGATTTACAATTGATCAATTGATCAAACGAATTGCCTCTGGAAGCCTTGTTGATGCACGTATAATGGTCAATATGTATTGGTTACCTGACTTGGAGAATAACACAATCTATTATAATTTTACTAAATGGTTCGTCACATGCTGGAATAGGTTGCAAACGAGACTTAGGTATTTTCTGATTGGGTGTTCCTACCATTTGACAAGTATTACAAGATCTACAGTAGTTACCAACATCACTTTTGATTTATGGCCAATAGAAGTGAGTCAAGATCTCGTGACAAGTCTTATTATTACTTAAATGACCAACCAAAGAAGTTTCATTAGACAGGCTAGGTATTTTGGAACTACAATTTAGTAGCTCAGTGATCACTCCTCACCAAAAGGTACCTCTGAAGGTCTCCATTTTCTCATAAGAAATCCATTTTAATGAAATAAGAGACATCAACTTAACTGGTTTGTTTCACTAATGGACCTTTGAAACAAACAGGAGATTTTTGGATCTTTTCCAGTTTGATGACAAGCCATTGTCGGTTATCACCCTGATTATAATAAAGAGAATGAGTAGTTAAAAGAGAATGAGTAGTTAAAAGAGGATCACTGTGGTAAATACCATTTGATTGATCGAAACAAGGAATGAAAGTGACCGCATGAAATACCTGACCAATACATGGGTCAGCTAAAGCGATATTTTCCTTATCAAAATAATTCTCAATAGATTTCATTGCCATAGCTCTGGTGATTGCATAAGCTGGGATCAAATCAGGGAATTATTGTTCAATTGACATTATAATCCAAATAAGGCTTGTCATTTACAAGTAGATTAAATACAACCTTGTCTCCTGCTAGCTCGTTGACTAGTAACAAATACATTTCCTCATAGGGTAAAGCAGAGACTTTTCCAACTGTCACTACTCCAGACTCCTTGAATAAGAATAAATACTCTCATTAGAAGAAGACTTCTCAGAAAATGGTAAAATACCAGACAATAGAGGACTCTGAGAAACTCCTGTGTCCCTTAAAACTTTCATACGGATAGGAGTGCAAGAATCACCAAAGATTGTAGAACTTTTTGATATGAATGGTTCATTATTCTTAATAATAAAATCAGACTAAGGCTTATTAGACACAACAAATGTATTGCATTCAATACATGACCGTGACCATTACCAATTAGAAATAAAAGCAATTGGAATGGGTCTGTTTTGATTATGATGCCTATATTTTCAGTTTGTAGCAATCAGAAATAACGTGTCCTTTCTTCTTGAAATAACTACATGTGGGAAGAGACAAGAATCTTTGGTCAAGCTTATCTGTAGCATGATTTTAGTAGGTGCGCCAGTTTGAGATTTAGAAGGGCTTGTTTTAGTTTGAAATACGTTTATGCCAGAAGACTAATGAGTAGTAGTCTTTATTTGCAAAAGACCAACACGACCAAAGTTTTGATGTTATGATCGTCACGATAAATCTTAATGCCATTATGGACAGAGTTCTTTCTTAAACTCATCAACCAATATGAATTGTCTGAGACTTTCTTAATCTTTATTATCCTTTCCAAAAGAACAACATCTATCAAATTGTTATTCCTTTACCCATTCAAATTCGAGAATGGTCTGGTCAGCTTCTTTGTTTTTATAGTTTCTGAACGTTTGCCTGTAGGCCTCAGGAACTTATTCATAACACATTAAGATATATTTCTTAACTACCTCGTTATCAGTACTCTATTACAGTGAAATGTAAATATCACGAGCTTTACCAGTGAGTAAACAATGCAATAATAGAGTTTAATACTTTCTTAGCCACATCAAACTCAGCACATTTTACTTCATTTGTTTTTCTTGTAACTGCATTTATCAATCTCCTCAATCTGTTTGCAACTGCATTCGTCTTACTTCTGTCTCTCTTTCTATTTGTATCATTTCCAACTGAAATGAACCTGTTTTAATGTCTTATTGTAGGTTAAGCATTGACGATCTTCCTCCTTGATGTGTTCAACGGCTTTCTTGTTATCAATGTTTATATTTTCTTTTATTTCCTTTAATATTGATATATATTTGTTGTAGTAATTTCTTATTTTACTAAACTGTAACCCTCAATTGTATCTCCTTGTTGGAATATTTTGAGTGTTATCCTTGTTGGGATAGTGTCGGTGTTATCTTTGTTGGGATATCTGTGGTATCATGTGGTCAATACTCTTCTAAAGATCTTTTGTTTAATGTTTTGTGCGTTGTAACTTGTTCTTCTCTCTTGTATGAATGAGAATACTATCTGGAAGGGAAGTTGTTTCTATAGGGGTTATTTCCGTTTCAGAGTTATGAAGCTTCAGTTTTGTTCCCACCTGCTTGATGACTGTTTTCTTCCACAATCGAGCACATTGGCTTGTATGACATAAGTAATGTGTCAAGTATTATGGACGAGATCTTATTTTGGGAATATGTCATATACTGGTCAATTACCACTTGTAATGATACTGGTTTCTTCGCAATAATGGTCAATATGATTTTTAATTTAACGGTGATGGTACGTTTGGCATTAAATTTTAAATTTTGTACTAACTCCACTTGCCTTGTCATCCGGATATCGGATATTTACCCGCAAATACCTGCAAAATGGGGCTATTTAATACATTGCCCTCCCCATTTCTCCTCTAAAAATGTGTTTGGCCTAACTTAAAAACTTAATATCGGACTAGCATATGTCAGCCTCTCCCCCATCCCCGCCGGTCTATATAACACAACATGCCGACAGTGTTGCAGCAATAATTAATAAGTCATAACCACTCTCTTACGGACGATTGGTATAAGACTGTAATGCTTTGTTATTAATATAGCACATAAGAGATAACCAGCTGTAAAACGCATACTGGGTTATTTAAAAATATGAATTCGGACGAATTTCAGGTAATTATTATATTCAAACTTGAATAGTGACATATATGGACCAGCTAGATCACTGAGTCTTACATCTACAGTATTTAATTATTATTTACTTACATATTAATTGGACTAAATTAATTTAACCGGTTCTAATCCACATTGGACCAAAATAGTATGTTTACAATATATTTATTATTTATAACACTGCTAATTTATCTCAGTCGACCAATACTGACTCATGAAGATTATATCTTTTGATTATATTACCATCATTACGTAGCTTGAAATCTAGATCAATTAAGCTGCAAAATTCGATTTAGGTCAACTTTCTTCCTTTTCTCTTCTTTTGCTTTAAATTTGCTCACAGATAGATATTTGGATAATCATATGTTCGTTTGTGTGTGTGTGTGTGTGTGTGTGAGAGAGAGAGAGAGAGAGAGAGAGAGAGAGAGACAGACAGACAGACATACAGACAGACAGAGATTTTGTGTATTCATTATATGCGTAAAAATTGTTTATCATATTGCTCTGAATTTCTTTTGCTTTTTGAAGTTTTGTTTGTTTATGTTGTTACTTGTATTTGCTTGTTATTTTTAAATCATGATTGTTCGAATTGCAATTAAAATGTGGGTGGAAGTTATTTTTAAAGTACAATGCTGATTTATTTAAATAGAATTCAGCAATTCTTCCAAGAAACTAATTTAAGCAACCAGAATGCCCTCGGCTGTTTACAGAAAAAGTATAGATTTTTTTCAACTGACATTTCTGTACAAAACGCAAACTCTAATCCATTCGGATCACATCGCTTTTTTCTGTGACAGAATTACCTATAGGATTCGTCAAATCGTAATCTCTCCTCGGCCTTTTACAATTTATGATAGACAGTACAGGTAGTCGGTGTTAGGAGTTTATCGGTTTACCTAAATATTTCTGTTTTAAGATGGTACGTTCCAAAGTGCTTTTCCATTGTACCGGAATGTCAGTAGTTTCTGTCGGTAACAAATGTACGGGAATTCCCAAATATTCTTGTTACAAATGTAATCATATTAACAACATTTTTTTTTATATATGTTTCATGCCACAATTATTATTTTGTTTTGTTGTTTGAAATATGTGTCACAAATTATTTTTAAATATTCCAATTATAATCGGTAGCATATCTACGATATTATGAACGACATCAAATCTGTGACTTGGCTTAATAAGGAATAATTGACAGAACATATTTCACAATAACACATCAATCTTGGACAGATCTTTCCGTAATACATCAATATCTTCGTCCATATTTCAGCATAACACATACATAGTTTGGTCCATATTTCACCATAACACACCAGTATCTTGGTCCATAGTTAACAATAACGCATCAAGCAGGCACATTGATGCGTATTAAAAAGAGTGATTATTCGTACTTTTTTAGTATTTATAACCTTCTTAGAAAGAAAAAAAGGGATCAACAAACCATGAGCTGTTTCAGTATGTCATATGTCAAAGTTCGGTCCAAGAACTGCCATTATTAACTCTATTTTTTTTATTGTCAATAAGACATGTATGAACTACCTCCTTCTACTGACAGAGTACCGATGAACACAATGGACACAGATGAGAATGTCGGCAGAGGAGCTCAAGTTGAGACAAGAAGCAGGACCATATACCAATGTAGGGTAAAGAAACACTCAGGATCCCTTGCTTTCCTCAGCCATTTTGATTTTACCAGCATTAAAAATACTTTTCATTACATGTCCAGTTTATTATTGGTTTTAACGGCATATTCATTTTTCTGCAATATCACACACACACAAACTGATGATATTTCCACATTTAAATGTGACAACACTGGTTTTAACTTACCTGCCGAGACGGCCAATTGATTATGGTGTGATGCCCTGCCAAATATAATTTGTTGTGTCCATAAAGATGTTGTGTCAATCTAAATTTAATTCAGTAAATGAGTTGCAATATTTTGTTCAGCTTAAAATCCTTAACAAATGTATGGCTGCCATATAAACTAAAATGGAAAACCTATTTTTGGCTTCTTCGCCAAAGCGTTTCAACCGGTTTTGTTCAACATTGATATGAATCGAATGTTTCTGACTGGTGTCTTCCATACCATCCAAGTAAAATACATGAGTTTTACTTATCTTGAATGACTGAGCTAATTTCAGTCAGATTTGGTAAAAATGTTTATTAGAGAGTGCTACATGAAAAATGTGCCCTAGATAGCATCTCTAGCAACAGTGAATATTTCCTTTGCAAGGAAATTCTACATCTAATTTTGACTTCTGCCCCTAAATGGCTGTCATTTTGATCATACTTGAAAACAAATCCTGTCTGACACGACTGCATTAGTAGTGGAGTCACTTCCATAGTAAATATATGGGGAACATATTTTCAATCATAAAGTCCTACCCTGTTTTCTATAGTAAACATACTGCGAACCTATTTTCAATCATAACGTCCTAGCCTGTTTTCTATAGTAAACATATGGGGAACCTATTTTCAATCATAAAGTCCTAGCCTGTTTTCCATAAGGGGAATCTATTTTCAATCATAAATTCCTAGCCTATTTTCTAGAGTAAAGATATGGGGAACATATTTTCAATCATACAGTCCTAGCCTGTTTTCTATAGTAAACATATGGGAACATATTTTTAAAACCAAGATATCCATGGTGTATGTGATAATTGTTTCATAATCTGTATAAATATAGAAAATTATAAATAAAAAATGGTGTTGTGACAGTTCATATTACTTCAATGATGATTATATACCTTGAAAGATAGAAAAAAGAAGTATCACAGAGTAATTGTTATGATAATGTTGGTGGCCTCGAGTCTAAAGCGCTCACCGTTATGCATCACTGCCATCTCACCTCTGTCAGCAGGTTCGAGTCTCAGGCTCGGCCATTGTGGGTATGTGAGAAAGCTTGCCAGTAGCTTCTCGTGTGCGGTGATTCTTTCTGGGGTTTTCCCGGGTTATTCCTCCACCATTTTTACCGGCTGCTATATATAGCCTATCTTGCTGAAAATGGCGTTAAACTATGTAACATCAATGATTATGTTGCTTACATAACAGAGATACAAAAATTATAACAGATATTAATTGATATGATTTTCTTATTTGAATAATAGAGAGTAAGAATTATAACACCTATTCATTGTTATGAATTTTATTGCTAGCATAAAACAGCAAATGTTATGATTACATTGTTTACATCATAGTGAATAGGAATTATAACACAGCACTTGTTATGATTACATTGGCTACATGATAGGAAATATAAATTATAACACGGTAATTGTTATCATTACATTGTATACATGATAGGGAATATGAATTATAACACATCAATTGTTATGATTACATTGTTTACATGATATGGAATAAGAATTAAAACACAGCACTCGTATGATTACATTATTTAAAAGATAGGGAATATAAATTATAGCACGATAATTGTTATGATTACATTGTATACATGATAGGGAATAGGAATTATAACAAAACAATTGTTATGATTACATTACATGAAAGGGAATAAGAATTATCACCCATATTTCTCAAATACAATGTGCTTTTTATCTATATGGCAACAGAGGCGTAGCTGGGGGGGGGGATCATAGGGGGACAGATGTTCCCGGGCGCCTGAATAGCGGGGGCGCCAAAATGGGCTTTGAAATAGGTTGTATGTGGAATTTGCAACTATACATTAGTTTTATTCTTCTCTTTAATAGCAGTTGGTGTTATCTTGGGTGATGGTGATTTTATTGATGAAAATAATTAGTTTCAGAGTTAAGGGGGTGGGGTGGCGTAAAAATGACACTTGTCCGCGGGCTCCATACACTCTAGCTACGACTCTGTATGCCATATATATATATATATATATATATATATATATATATATATATATATATATATATATATATATATATATATATATATATATATATAATTCTACTCTATTATTTAATTACTGTACTCAAACAAGAGATGTATCGAGTCCTGTTTTAACATCAGCAAGTAATATTACTTTGTGACTCATTGACTTATCAGTGTTCAGCTAGAGATATTCCTATTATATATGAACTACTATGAAAATAGAAACACTTTATATAAATTTAAAGGCCTTTTTGTATGTGTGTGCCTGTTATACAATGTGTTTTAGATTTCTTCTGGACAGTTCACAGATGTTTGCTTACTAATTTGCTAATGGGCTGCTAGAGATGTAAACACACTCGTGGCATGAGTGTGTCATATATCGGGGTTAGATTCAGGGACGTCATTTGCATGTGCTGTAAAACGCTGTAAAATTGATGTAGCGTAAATACGGAAATTAACAAGTCTTCCCATCCCATCCCAAAATATTGAAATGACGTCCCTGGTAAAAATGTCTGACAGCTTCCTATGTCCCCATAGGGTATCGAATAAGTTCAAGCAGCACTGTCACACTACTCTAGTCTGAAGTAATTTTTGAATGGAAAATACTGCAGAGTGAGAGATTTACTCGACCCGAGCAAAGTTTATAAAAGCAATTAAAATACACACAATGTCAAGCCTGCTATATCAATGAAATTATTACAGCAGCTTTGCTGTGTATAAAGTTTCTTTACAGTGTGTTAAATGGTCTCAGTATATATATATATATATATATATATATATATATTTATATATATATATATATATATATATATATATATATACATTCATCTAGATTTTCTTCTGGTGAAAGTGGAAAATATAGCTGGGTTGTGAATATATTTTTGTATTTTTGTATTAGATTCTAGTGACGGTATATATAGAAAATGTTGTGAGCGATAGACAGGAAATGGATGGCCAGACATTATGAGTTGCTAGCAGTTGTGTTATTCTGCCAATAACATTGGAGGATTAGATGTATAGCAGACAAGTGGAAATCGTATGAATGAAACATATAATTCAATTAAGGGAGCAGAGATGATAACATAACTTTTCCGAATCAAATCCAAAGCACATTCATAAGTTGGTAAATTTGGCTGTGACCTTAGAAATATAACTAAACAATGCAAGCAAACCCAAAAATAAACTTCTGAATGACGACTTCCTCCTTTAACACAAATTATATTGATGACAGAAGGATTGTTTGAAAGAAAGTGGTGGACATTTTTGGAAAAACTGGATGAGAGATCTTAATATATAAGGTCTTAATATATTACATAGTACAATCGATATTGATAACATACAAGGATATTTACAAGCGCAATTATAGAACATGTGTTAAATGAATACGAAATTAGGAGAGTGTCTTGGCCAGCGCCCAGCAGGCCATTGAAATGTGCGACAGGCCGTTTTCTTGCTAAATAAAATCACTTTAAAATAGTTTCATATCAAAATAGCAAGAAAGGAAGACGCGCATTTTATTTGTGAGGGTTTGTACTTTAACCCCTTATAATATTGATAGTTGTGTGCAAATGACTGGAAAGGGAATCTTGGGGCAATTATATTAAAGAAAGCATTGTGATAACGATGGCGAGCACGTACAACTAGCACTATACAAATCTTTTAAGTACTATAAACATATAAACGTGCTCAAATGATCCGCAATCAATAAGACCATCTAAATCAAAGAATATAAATTAAACTTTAGTCTAAATGATTACAGTCTTTAAGTTTTAAATGATGTATTGACTTCAATAATAAGAAGTCAAGCACCTGATTACATCTACTATAAAATACTGAGTAATTATTGTATTCAATGATATAAAAATATGCTCAGTATTAGTATCATCTTAGGAAAAGGAAGCTGAACAATTTACATCAATAATAGGCTTGTCAGGTCAAAATATAAAAGACGAGCTTCTTACTTTTAGGTGATATGTGTAGAGTTTCTTAATGTCTGTTTCATTTGAAACTAGAATCTTGTCATCGTTTAAGCTATAGTAAATAACATGAGGTCTCTCTGGAACCCCTTTCGATATGATCTGAAGAACATCACCATCTGGTGTTAGTTGGTGGATGTTGTTAGAGACGCATCCAACTACATACACGTTATTGTACCGGTCTGTAGCAACACCACGGGGATTCTTAAGACGGGCATGTTTGTATACAAACTTCCGTCTCCCGCACACGTCAAAACAATACAGGGAATTAGCTTCATGCACAGTAATGTAAACACGTGTGAAGGACGAATCCAGAGCTACATAGGACAGTGAGGGCTCACACTGACAGTGAAACGGATGACATAACTTTTCCTTCCCCTTGCTGCTGATAAATCTCCAGTAGTATTTATCTTCATCTTCAGAGTAACCTGATATAACGATCCTTCCTTTTCCAGCATCAGCAACGCTATCGCATCTATATTGTGTCTTTATCTCCCTTGTGGGTGTGATCTTCCCAGTCTTGACAGACAGGAACTGGACTTTTCTCAGACTTGGTAAAGTCACTGCAACCTCGTCGTGATCCTTCACACAACACACGTTTCGTGTGACGTCTTGCAGTGTGTACTTTGTGACTGTGTTGTGTGAGTAGTCCAAACGATACAGTATCTTGCTTTTTTGACCTGCTAACATCAAATGACCGGAGTCCAAACACAAGACACGTGCAAGTGAATCATAATTAGCTTTTATTTCAATATTGGCACTCCTTTTGATCGGATACTCTCGGGTTGGCTGACTGGTATTTGGTACAGGCAAACATTTTAACTCCTTCTTTCTGCTTATTATCTTTCCCAGACTGTTTGGGCCTTCTGACAGTAAGGAATTAAACTTGGCATTCACTTCAAACTTGACTGTCGTGGTTTCCATCTTCACATAATTTTCTTGGATCTGTTTCAGGCAAGATGTCATTTGTAATCTGATTTTTTCTGTCAAAAGGTAAACCTGCATTTTTGTACCATATTTCTTTACTGTTTCAAGGAGTTTATGTGAATTAATAATCGAGCTGATCAGACTTTGACAATAGTCATTCTCTTCCTGTTTTCGTTTCTTCTCTTCCTCGCAGATTTCATTGCCTCTTATGATAACCATTTCCTCCAACTTGTCAAGGGCGTCATTCACTTGTTTTCTGAGCTCTCTGATCTGAATGGTCACGTCGTTCACCTGGGACTCAAGGGAACTGATGTCAGACTCAATCGCCTCAGTAACCGTGTGCAAATGAGCCTCTATTGTCTTCATCTGTTCATTTACACCGTCTGGGTTTATTTCCAATAGGAGATGTGGTAATTCGTTCTCTAAATTGGAGATATTTTTACAAGTTTCGTGGCTGACATTATGACATCTATTACAATAAACAGTCATATGATCTTTGCAGTAGCTATAATTGTCTATGCCATCGTGGTTTGTACAGCCCAACCCATTTGCAATATCCATTACATTCTGCGAATTGCTCGCAAATTGTTCCATGGATATTATTTTATGACCCATAGAGATCTGCTGATGTCGATGTGTTTCTGAGCACGTTTTACACATTTCCTCCTTACAATTCATACAGATATCATGTGCTTGGATTGAATGTCCCCGAGCGTGGCAAGCATTGCACGGCTGTTCTGCTTTCACTTTACCATCACTTTGAATGTACTGCAAAATCACATTGACCGGAAATAATCTTGCCGAGATATTCACTGACACTTCTTGTGGAATACAAACATATTGTTTACAAATCGGACACTCGATTCGTTTTAGAGTCTTAACAATTTTCTCTTGAGACGACAGGTAGTCCTGTAAGCATTTTTCACAGAAACAATGCATGCATGGTAACTGCCTTAGAATCGTAAAATCTTCCAGACATTTGGGACACTTTTGCATCTCATCGGTTTGAAAATCATCTCTGAATGTTAACATGCTCACGTCTGACATGTTAGAAGCAGTAATTGTATATTCACGTATGTATATTTCTATGTTTATACCTCAAGCATTAGCTGCTCTGAATATATTACTTCCGGGCGAAGTCCGAGCACGTAGGCCTGTGACGTTTAGACTGGCTGTCAAACTTCCTTTTCGCTGTTTATCTACTATTTAAACATATCGATTTACAGGTGCCCTCTTAGCTCAATAAAATGTGAACAAGTTAAAGCTTTCGGGAAAATGTATAATCTCTACGATTTTTAGTTTCTGAAAAAAATTGTAAACGTCGACACTATTTCTGCTCCAAGGTTCGGATACTCAGATCCTAAAATTAGAAGTTTTTACAGGTGCTTTATTAGTAGTAACGTGGGGCGATATGGCTTCAGACGAGTATTTATATTAAGCCAATTTCGTCCTTCCTGGCCTTTAATGGGAATTTAATATTTGCCCATATGTTTAATAATATAGCCTTCTAAGGCGAATCTGTAAAGTTAAAAATGTGGCATCTGGCAGGAATTGCAATGCTGCAAATAGTTCCTATGTTGTATCAATTAACAAAAGACGCACGGGCTTAATAAAGTAAATACAAATAAAATATTACTTGTATGGAGTTATACACTCCATCAACGGCACACTCGGCTAATAGTCACACAAGTACAAGAAGGGTTGAATCGGACAACTTACAGTGGCGTCTGTTTGTCAAACCAAGGCCTCCTACAAAACAGAAAAAAGAACAGAACTTTTGAGATGCATATTCGTTGTCGCGCCCCCTTTGCTGCTATTAATTAAATCATATTGTAATACCTAATTCAACAAACCGTAATACTTGGCGCTATTAATAACTACATTCCTTTTCCAATAGTAATACTAATAATGATAATGTGAAAACGTAAAACACGTCAGAAAACAATGAAGCAGTTCACTATGTTGTAATACCATAATGGTACGATGAATGAAGTTTTGCATGCACATTGTCCAATTAATATTATTGTGTCAAGATTATGTGATCTTCAACGTTGAGATGTGAGATGATGTTCAACTATGAGACTATGGCTTATTTGATCATGCCATTTTTATCTCTCAATGAAAACATTTATCGTGTGTGAATTACTTCTTCCGTTCCTGAACATACGCAACCCACCCACCATCGATCGTTTAGATCAATGTCTGCATCTTTTATAAATGTGTACCCTGTGTCTTATACTAAATGTGAATATAAAACCTTGCTCTAGTCCGAAATGTCACGCTGTTTTCATGAATATTAATGAATTCGTCAAGGAAGTCATCTAAAGACGTCAACACTTCTACAAACTGTGGGACACCAGCATTAAGTAGAAAGTAGTTCGCATGTTCTCAGTTATTGTGCCATATTCATTCCATATTGAACCAAAAGTGTGTCATGCTGGAATTTGACATGAATAGTTTAGGAAACGAATCATCTTACCTTCAATGATTTTGGAATACCTAAGCGAGAAATATGATGTTAGCCCATAAACTAATGCATTCAGCCATTCGATGGAGTTTTATAAACAGCAGAGATGATGGATATTGCCCAGCTGAAGAATCACATTTTTCTTGTCATACTTGTGTTGAACAAAACGTTAGAACTAAGTTTACTGTTCATTATTGAAAGTACTTGGTTATGTAGTTTTACTTGTTGTTTTACTTTGCAAAATACATGTAGTATGCAGTTGATAGGGACTATTTCTAACAAGTATTACGACTCAATGGGTCATCAGTACGCTGTACTCTCACTCGATTCGCACTGAAATTTTCTTGTCGGTTTCTTTGAGTTCTGTAATGAATATATATATATATATATATATATATATATATATATATATATATATAAGATTAACAGTAAAAAACGCACACCACGGACATTGTGAGCACAATTTAAGTCTGTCTAAATTGCGTGATCATATGGATTTTTCATACAGTTTGAGCAGTTGACTTGGTTACAGCCATGGCTAGCCCTCAGAAAGACAAACATTGATTGGCTAACTAAGGTCATGTGACGTGAATATGAGTCTATAAATATGAGTGCAGACAGAGCACTGGCGGATAGATGTGAGAGCGGCAAAGTATGAAAATCTAAGTAGAAAAGAATTTCGGCCTTGTATTCTAACTTTGGCACTTTAAAATCCAAAACCTGAATCAAATTGTTATAAGAAATGGCTAAGTAGATTTACTACACGATCGCTATCGAACGTAACTGCCTCATAATAAATACTGTAATATTTTATATAGCCGTTGCTAACTCCCACCACACTTCCCAAGTACACATGTACTAAAACCATTATTTTTGTATTGAGATCACGCTACTATGTAAGGATGTATTACAGGCAATCTAATAAAAGCCTATTGTCTTTTGAAATTTAGATAACCAAGTCTGCTATATATTCTTGAAAGTTGATAGTGTTGTTACGGACACTTTGTTTATGTAAAGTCAATTTGCGTTATTGAAAAGCATGTTATATCTCACCTTTATTAATTATAAAATGCATTTTATTCCTGAACTCTGGATATTTTTGAAATAACACACGGGGTGTTACAATATCATATAACAAGAATGGTAGGAGAATCAGTAACAACTAGATTGGCAAGAGAAAGATTAGTCGCAATTAAGAAATTTCTACCCGTCCATGATTCTGTCAAACGAAAATTACAGCAACGACAAGAATCTCAAGTTTAATTTGCAGCAGACACAAAACAATTATTCAAACCGGTACAAAATCTACTGCTAAACTCTTGCTTCCATTAATAGATACAGCTATACAAACTAAAAAAAACAGAGGATATTATAACAGGGCCTTCAGACAAGATAGCTGCAGATCAACCTCAGAAAAAAGGTGCTACTCAACCTCAAGAAAAAGAAGGTGCTGTTGGTGGAAAACCAAAAAAAGGGAATTGTTTTTACGGAGAAATTTAATGAAGGTGGTATAAAAAATATAATAAAACAATTTCAACTAATAAAACGTGATGATATACTATGCTGCTAGTAGTTATCTTTCAAGAGCTAAGTTTTTAAAACCTGAACATAATATAGGTATAAATCGTGATGAATGGATTGATTGGATGTATAAAATAATTAACCGAAATATTGTTCAAATAAACAAAAATGAATATGTTAAAGATATAATTCGTGATGAATGGATTGATTTGGTTTATAAAATAAACCAAAATATTGGTCGTATAAACAAAAAAGAGTATGTTAAAGGTATAAATCGTGTTGAATGGAATGATTGGGTGTATAAAAAAATCCAGAAAAGAACTATCTTATGCCACATACTTATCAGGAGTACGTAAATCTGATAAAATACAAGAACGAATAGAACAAGAATAAACAGAACAAGAACAAATAGAACAGGAACAAATATTACAAGAAAAAATAGAACAAGTACAAATAGAAGAGGAACGAAAACAAAGGCAGAAACAACAATGTAGACATAAAAAAACAATATCCTCTCTATGAACTTCCTGCGCCGTTGTAACAAATGGAAAAAGAACAAACAAGAGAAGAAATTTACGATTTTACGACAACAAAAAATATTAACGATGAATCTGACCGTGATGTCAAAGGTCATGCATTTTCTCTGAGTGGAACTCCGATTGTAACTCGTGGGAGTGATCTTGTTTCCTATCCTAATAATATTCTCTCCGACATACCACGCTTAGAAATACTCGGAGGAGATAAACATACTGGAAAAAACTCACCGGAAATAATTAATGAAGCCGCTGATATATGTAGACGATTATTTCAATGCGTTGTCTTGGATGTCGGCGTATATCGCGCGTTTATCTCTTTGAAGGATATCACAGTGATTGATCGTCACTACATTAGATCAATAACAATTCAATAAGATGATCATACACTATCACCATTATAAACCAACTATGACCTACGTAGTAAATTCGCTAGTGTCCGTTTTTAGAACGATTTATGGAGATGGTCTTGGTAATGTTATTCAAGGGTTATATGCAAGGATGGCTCCAACAATAGCACCAATCGCAAAACAATTATCAATGAAGGCAATTGATGTTATTTGTGAAAAAAGTATTATAGCTATTGGTGATGATGTCAGTAAAGCGTTTTCTGTAACTAAAGGAAGACTACCTTGGTTCGACGACGAAAACCACCACCAGTAAATTACCATCCACAGAAGCCATGATCTCGCGAATGTTAGCAAAATAATAAACCAAGCCGACCAACAAAAACTAGGAGCGTTGATAAATCAAGGATCTGATGCGCAGAGAAATATTACTGCAAATTTAATAGCAGGCAGTGGCCTGACAAATTCAGCAAGATCGCGACTTATATCGAGAAATTTATAATAAAATGTTCAAATCTTCACCCGAGCTGGCATTTGATATAGACGCACCGATTCTCAAATATGAATATGTACGCGATTATTAGTTTTATTCCTATAACACAATACAACCAGACAGTCGATCAAGAATCTGAGTTGGATTTGTTAATAACGGTATTATGGCGTTGTTTAGTAGCGCTGGATATATGATGGAAGAGAGAATGAATCTATTGAGAATGATGTTGATGTCGCCACAACAATAGTTGGTTTAGCTAGATATTCTGATGATTATACAAGATCGGCTGGATCATCAATTATGTCTGCTAAGGATGTTTCTGATAAGGCTGATCATCTTCAGCACATTATAAAACGACAAAAAGACAATGCTGGTACTGCTAATATTGATGTCGAGGATATGATTATTAATCATGATAACAAATTCAACTTATAATTTGCAACACGTATATGCGCAGAATATTTTCATGTGTGATTCCATTGTCTCATATTTTCGGATTTTCGGATTTTGGAGGAAAGTTAGAAAGGTAATCTTTAGAGCGAAACATACAGTAGTCCAAATGCGAACTGGCATGATGCTCGTGTTGCTGATGCTAAAGTAAATCTTACAAAACTATCATTGTGGATGCCAGCAATGAGTTCAACTTATAATTTGCAACACGTATATATATATATATATATATATATATATATATATATATATATATATATATATATGTTGCAAGGACTGCGCAGAATTTTTTCATGTGTGATTCCACTGTCTCATATTTTCGGATTTTTGGATTTTGCAGGAAAGTTAGAAAGGTAATCTTTAGAGCGAAACATACAGTAGTCCAAATGCGAAAAGTGCTTACCATGATGCGAACTGGCATGATGCTGGTGTTGCTGATGCTAAAGTAAATCTTACAAAACTATCATTGTGGATGCCAGTAATGAGTTCATCAATCACCGCAGAGGAAAAAGTACTATCATTTATGGATACAGGTGGTAAATCATTGATATCATGGCTTACAGCTACGACTGATACAATGACGTGTTATGTTAATCGTACAGCTACATGGCATATAGCATAAAAACTGGTTGTTTCTAAGCCACGGCATATATTAGTTGCGCTACAGGATAAGGTACGATTAGGTAAACAAATATACAGCCATCTCATATTTGATCAACTAGGTGTTAATAAAGTCTCGTTATGGATAAACGGTCATCAAGAGCCATCCAAAGATAAATTAAAATCGATGTGGTCAGAATAAACTATCACTGACAGCGCGTCAGATTATACATTTCAATGATTCTAAAACAGATTTTAAAAATGTGATCAGTTTAGTCTCTCTGTGGCTGTGATCAAAGACACAATCAAAGATCAGGTGGTATATTTCCACTTCTCGCGGCGTTACCAGCATAAATTAACCCTACTTTCACCGTTACAGTTTAACGTATCATCAAGTATGTCCACGGGAATTAATACTGCAAGTGATATTATAGATAATGGAGACACCAAAGTATTTAGTCTCAACTTTGTCAGTGGTAATTTAACATCAGCGTTAATAACATGAAATGTGGAATTTGTAATTGATTTAAGTAAATAGTATAATGAATCTCCAACATTATCGATACAATCAAGTGCGCGAGTTTCAAACTAAAAATCTCATAGACGAGTATACGGCAAAAATGTTAAAAATTTACCATAGGCGTATTACACGTGTTTACATAATTGTGTATTCGGTTTCAAGTGTTATTGTTGGAAGGGGTATTTTACTATCAGCGATAACAAATATTACACCTGTAAGTTAATACAATTTTTGTTTCAGCAGCAACAACTATTACAGGGTTTCTTAATATCATTGCAAAAAAGATATTCACATGCAGTGAGAATAAACTACACGAGTATATAACTAAGTTACATATCGCAACGATGCATATTCTCAAATTTCTACGTTGATATCATCCTGTCTGGACGATACAGTGATATCCGATAACGAGTTCTCGGTGATGACTAAAATCTACCACACAGTCACAGCAAAATTAGGAAACATACAATAATTACAATGACAAGGACAATAAAATTACTGCAACAGATAGCCGCGAACACAGCCCCATCAAATACAATTAATCTCAATAACATCAACTAACCATGAAATTAATATCAATTAATTCTCTAATGATTGCAAATAAAAATAAACCAGATGGAACCACTGTAATATTGTTTCTATACCGTCCGGGAATTATCTAATCGAACAAATCAATAATAATCTCTAGCGTAGAATAAAATCGATTAATGGAAAAGAATACAAAATTGCTATTTACGGCTCACGAATCGACAGTATCAACCTCGATCGAGATAAATTCACCTGGCTACGTTGTAGATCCTTATCAGTCTTAGATCAGAACAGTGCTAGGATGGCCTGAAATTCCTCCTGCACCAGAATCATCTAGGTCTGATTATACCACGGTTAATAGATCTGATCACAGAATTACCCCATCATACAAAAAACGCAAGGGTACAATTTTATATCGCAGATTAAATAAATTCAGTCAAACTAAAATATGAAACCCACATCTATGTATTGTATCTAGGAATAAATACATGGGAAATTCCATTTACGTAGTTTCTAAGAAGGACAGTAACACTATCAGCATTACACGCACATCCGGGGTGGAGTTACTTCCCTTTTGGTAATAGGCTTTTATTGTCTATGTTCAAACTGAATTTTCTGTCCGTAATTGTTCGAAAACGCAGATTTATATACATTTTCTGTTACAAATTGAACTCGGGGCATAAATATATCAAAATACCTGCCAGCTTCATTCATCTATTGAAAAATTAGTTCTTGACCCGTCTTAGCATTTATAGATTTGACAGATCTTACAATTTTTTTATGCCTTCCTGTGCGACCACGTTCGGCATTCTCACTTTGAGTGATAGCTAGAATATTACATAAATAAATACTTTTTGGATCAGAAGCAATGTGATCAATAATGAAACTATCTAGGATTTCTCCGGTGAAACAATCAAAAACTATCAAAATGACTTAAATATCTTTTCCCACCTCCACCAGCAGCAGACATTAAATAACCCTGATTATTGACAGTACCTACTGGTCTTTTCAACCGGCAGTGTCTGACTACACTATCAAGTGATGCTTCGTAGTTCTTGATCGTAGGATGTGGTTGAATATATTGGCTCATTTATATATCATATATTTATTTGTTTGAATCATTATTTGTTTTAATTATTGTTTGTTTTTAAGAATCTAGTAATATAATCCTCGGAGGTTCTTATTACTATGTCATTCACGCTGTCAACGTCATTATTTTTTTTATCATAATACCGTCTAAGCTCTTTGTATCGCTTACCACCACATTCGATGCACAGTTGTTTTCTTTGTTTTTGTCGTACTCCAACAAAGCATCGTATACAAGACTTCGGCCCTAAGCTTCCTCGTCGCACACTCTGTGAATGATATCCACAGAATTCGTTTCTGCAGGATTTGCTAGAAGGTGTTACGGATCATATCATAATCCATTTACAGTGGTTCATTATATAAAATGTCTTTATTTAAATACTTATTTTAATTGTAATTTGGAGGAATTCGCGAGATTATCCAAAATCAAACCCTCGAAAACCTATCTATTTTATCTCGATAGAAGCTCTGTAGATGCACCAAGGAAAGTTCTAGTGAGCGACAAAAGCGTGATTAATAAAATGTATGATGATATGAACGAATTTTAGAAAAATGGCGCATCTCACTCCAGGTCAACCTTTCGAGTCGATGGTAGTGTTGATGCTACAATGAGTAATAAACAAGCAGCGGATATAATAGCGCAACTCCAACATAGAAAGTATTTTTTCAGAGTGAAATTTATTATACAAGCAGAAACACGAAACTGGATTATTCGGAATAAACACGACACTAGCCTCAAAAAATAAAAACCGTCATTGTGAATAGATTGATGAATATTGACCGGAATTTACGAACCGTATTATGAGCGAGCATATCCTGTGACCGCGGTTATTTTTAGAATTTGTCCGATACATTTTAAACCAAGTGTTGAATATATGAAACCTGTGAAAGATAAATTGTGGAGTCGAACGAGGAATAGAGCATTTTACAAATACGATGCGTGGAAACGGTCTGACAGATATAATACGTAGCAAGATAAACAAATGGGCTTTATCAGTCAAGGATACTGGTGCTACAATACAAAATGTGGCTGAGTTAGAAACAACATTAACATTCACAAAAACAGTAGCAACGATATTATGAGAATTATTAAAATCAAAAGGAGCTACAATAGTTATCATCGATCATAATGCACACGCGTGGACTAACGCAGTAACAATATTTCCACGAGATGGAACTGTCAAATACTACACTTATAATTTGTTTGATTTTATTAACGAGTTATTAAGTAAAAATAATCCTGTGTCAGTGCAGTAATTACAGAGTTTGGAAGATGAAGAGGATAAATTTGATCAATTTGTAAGACCTAACAATGAAATATACCGTTTGGAATCTCTTCATGGTGCGATGAGAAAACTCGCTGAGAAATTTTCAACGGATAATGCCGTGCAATTACTAACAAACTGTTATACAGTCCCGTCAGTTGCAGCTTATTTCGCGAGAGAGAGAGAGAGAGAGAGAGAGAGAGAGAGAGAGAGAGAGAGAGAGAGAGAGAGAGAGAGAGACAGAGAGAGAGAAATCTGTGGACGTCAACACGATTTGAATTTCTCTCACATGTTCAAGCTAGTTGTGTAAGATATGGAATCACATGCATAAACAAACACATCTTGACTAAAAGTTTATAATTTCATGCACAGCCATTATAACCACCACTACCATGAGAAACGCTACATAGCAACACCACGATACGGTCTGCAAAGTTATCAGTCCTCACCGCTATCATTAATAGTTGTCATTACTTTTTGATAATACGCCAAAAGGTGACTTGAATTTTATAATAGAAACAGCGACAATAGTACGGTTGAGAAAAACGGGGAAAATGGGGATTTGAGCTCGTATTTGTTGTATTTGCTGGATTGTCAAGTAGAGAGAAACAAAATATCGGTGCAAGAACTTGGGTTCCTGAAGTTACATACATACATTAAAAACGATGGATGCAGTCCTTGGATGTTTTGCATTACTAAAGTCAAATAAAATAAACTTAAATATATTTATGAACACATGGGAGTTTTGGAATACTAACGTAAAACAAATAATCTAAAGGACAAGATTGCAAACACGGGTGTTTTTAATTATTGAAATCAAATAAGTAAACTAACAGAGATAAGAACAATATTTGAGTTTTGTGATGACATTTGGATCCTTGTTCAGTTTAAGCTCTAATTCTGAATAATGCGCATTAACCATTTGCTTGAACAAACCACGTGAACGGGGTACATACAATGCAACATTTGATAAAGATAAAAGATCATGAAGTCATAGTTTGCATCAAGGAGACAAGTAAGGTAATGTATGTGTGACCTAGATCAAATCAGACAGGTAATGCAACATGTACGTAACCTAGCCGGTTGTTATACGTTTCTGAATTACTTTACATGGATTGGTTTGTTTGTTTATGTCAATGATATTTGCCGGGGAAAGACATGATACAGCAGGCAGAAACAGGATTTAGCCAGTTGAACCCAAGGCTTACTAGTATATTGTGTGTAATACAGGAAGATGGAAGATACATGACAGAATATCTATCTCGCAAGTAGAATTAAAAAGTAGAACCTCAGATGAAATCTTTTACAGGTTTAACACGATACTGTATTGGACGACAATTAACAACTTGAACGTTTATGAAATCAATGAAATCAATGCAGCCATCATGAAACAGTTTAACAGAACTCTAAAATATAACAGTACACGGTATCAGGAAATCAAACTGACACCTATGGAAGCCTATCCGGCTGACAAAAACAGCAGGTCACAGATGCCTTATTTTTTAAATCAAAATTCAAAGCAGGAAAGGGATGCACCTGTACTTGATTGAGGAAGTCTTGATCATTGATACCCTATGAAAACCATTCTGGTCACATGTGAAGAAGTCTTGATCATTGATACCTTATGAAAACCATTCTGGTTACATGTGAAGAAGTCTTGATCATTGATACCCTATGAAAATCATTCTGGTTACATATGTGCTCCAAGGTTCCTCAGGAGAGTTTATAGATGAGTCTTGTTACAAATCAGGAATAGCAAAACAAAAACCTTTTCAGAGTAAACAAAAGGTCATCTCCACCAAAGAAAAACAATCGCTCGTCAAATGGGTTATTTTTAGCAATTCAACTCATGAGTTCCTATGGCAACACTGACACCATTGTCTCATCAGTTGCCAACACCTGCAAAATAATCTTATCACACGCATCACCAATGTTCTAGTCAGATACCGTCTTACATTTGGTCACATGCTCTTAAAGACCCATACTCCCAACACATACTGATAATTGATAAATTTCATAATGCCCTCAATGAACTCTAGTCAGTTAATTCAGCAACTGATAACAATGATCTCACTGCAGCGATGTCAAATTAAAATGCTTTAGCTTTTTATGTAGCATGTTTGAATATGCCGCTGCATTGGTCACTGATGACTATGACTGCATCGCACCCACTCCTTATTCTCACATTCATCTTCACTCTCCTCACAATATATCATCACAAGAACATAACTCAAATTCTCTTTTTCATACGCTGTACGTTAGTTCGCATGCTTAAGCTACTCCATTGATTCCTCTTCACTTAATTGCACTATTTGAATACTACTGAGAGCCTCATCATTAGATTCCAGTTGATGGAAGCTTATAAAGTTATAGGATAATATGGAAAACATATCATCACACTACTACAATCACATCAATATTACTATGGAACCGGTCTTGAAAGACCACACTTCTGCCACAACATAATGATCTCTCAAGACAGGAGGTCTCTAATAACAGTGATCTCTCAAGACATATTTTTTCTACATAACCAATAGTCCAGAGCCAGTGTTGAAGTGACTCCCCGCTAGGCCCAGAGCTCCTATTTGTTACTCTTGAGTGATCCAAAAACACCCATTCCTATATGTTGGAATGAAAATCCCTGGTCCAGAGCCCACATCTATTGGTTATCAAGAAGCCCAGCAACATAGTACTCTAGATAAGGCCCTCTCATGCACCTTTTATCACGCAAAGATAAAGTGATCTAGAACACACATTTACTTATATTATTGATGTTCCTGTAGATAATTCAGTATGATACTTAAGCAGTGATAAATTGGTCTAGAACACACATTTACCTATTCTATTGGTGTTCCTATAGATAATTCAGTATGATACTTTAGCAGTGATAAAGTGGTCTAGAACACACATTTACCTATACTATTGATGTTCGTATAGATAATTCAGTATGATACTTTAGGTAGTTAAAGTGCTCATATTGAAAATTGCAGTTATGAATTACATATACACTCAAGCTTCAAGGATCAAGTGAGTAAACATATGTACAATTCAGCCCTATATTTTCAAATGAATTACAACAGTTATATATAAACATCAGGTTAGTATTTCTCTCATTGAAATATTTACAAGTTTTAAAATCAGTATGGTATTTTAAACAAAATTGCGAGACTGCAGCTTCACTTGGAAATTAAAGTAATTTTCTTGAATTTACATATCGTATGCAATATATTTCTCGTCACCTGGGGACCAATTTCTAATGGTTGGGGATAATGTTATGCCAGTCTCACAATTTTATCTTATTTTTACGTTTAGTTAGATTTTTAAAAATGTGACTTACATATACCTTGAGACGGTTCCTCGTTGAAAGCACATGTCGGATTTGAATGAGATCGACCGACACTAATTTCATCCATTCTAAAAATTATTTCAACTCATCGCCATGTTTCAAGTAATTGTTAGAAGTTTCTGTATTACTAGATGACGATAATTTCTGTAATTTCTGATGCCTTCTTTGTTTACAGCGTATTTTAATTAAATAGTGCCCCCTGGAACGTCCCAGGTACTTTGTAATGGTGCTATTATTCCCAGCCTTCCATGTTGCTGAGGGCGAGGTGGTAGCGTTCGCGTTTCTAATCAGAATCGGAGGATCTTGAATGTCTCCGTTGTTTATGTTTGTGTCAATATTAAAGGTTCTTCAAGGATATAGAGGGAATAACTATGGCTCCCGTTGTTGCAGACGATCGTCTGGTTCCCTAAGCTCTCCCCACTCAGTTACTCTTTGTTCAGAACGAATTTCGGATTAATCCAGATTTTGATTTATACAAATTTCGGATTAGTCCCGATTTTGATTTAAACAAATTTTGGATTTGTCCAAAATTCTGATTTGTCCAGACTTTAATTGATACAACTTTCGCTCTTGTTGAGATTTTAAATTATCTGAATTTCGGATTTATCCAAATTTCGGTTTAGCCCAAGTTTTGATTTACACACATTGCTCGTTTGAATAAAATTTGGAAATTGACCAGATTTTTGTCTGAAGATTTTCTTTTATATAGCTTTTGTAATCAAGGTTAGTACCAGTCTCCACAATAGGATTAATCTTTGGTATTATAAAAACATAAATTTTATTTTATAACATCAACTTCATAAAATATTGATGCTGAAATTGATGTTTCTTAAAGCATACATACACAAGTTTGTAAGAAAACAAACAAGATTGTTTGATATATTAAATCTATAGTCATAAAGTAAAATTATTGTTGTATATGTCAATGTACTTGTGAAGTGAATATTCGAGAAATGAAATAAGAGAGAGAGAGACAACACAATGCAAAGTAAACATAATTTATTATGTGTTTACTTGACATAGATAGTACACAGTTCTTCATTCTCCTCTATAATCCCTTCTGTCATTTTGGCCTTTTATTGTATACAAATATAAATACAAACCCGACAACAAAAAATGCTACATTTATTTCACTTCAAGCCAGTACCAGTCGCAACTATATATATATATATATATATATATATATATATATATATATATATATATATATATATATATATATATATATATATAGAGAGAGAGAGAGAGAGAGAGAGAGAGAGAGAGAGAGAGAGAGAGATAGCAAAGAAGCAAGACGCTGGATGGCGCTACAATACCCACTTACATTTAAAATCATGCATAAACGTTAGCAAAAAGAAACTTAAAAAATTTAATATCCATATGTATTTCTCCTGACAATATGAATAATTCTGATATAAGAAAAGTACAGATATTCTTGTAGAGTTCAGTCTTATAGGCTTGCATAGAGCAGACCAAATTTTTATATAAAAAAACCTATAATTATACACATATTTGTATTTGTGGGAAAACAATGAAGCAGTACTTTATATGAACACATGGATTTGTTATGAAAGAGACAAAAATAGGTGTATGCATGCATGTGTAATATATATTGTTTATATGTGCATCGTGTTTGAAGATGCTGGTAGAAGAGCGGTATCTTTGTTCGCTCATATTATGTATATTCCATTTATATTGCAATGCTTGACTTTTGTCCATTATTGAGGACAGAGGTTTTTGTGTACCTGACTTTGTAAGATTTGAAAATTATAAATATGTTGTTCTCTGATAAATAAATTCAAGGTCTAGTCTGATTTGCAAATTTGTAATATTCAGAAAGCAGACTTGTGATTCGCTTCTTGGTTATTTTGTTGTGTCATAGGTTTGAATAAAAGCCTATGGTAAACAAATTCATTCACTCCCATTTAATGATCAATCTTTGGAATCAATTGTAGGTGTGTGCAAGTATAATTGCAAAAGGACTATTTATTGGAAAAAATTCTTTGAAATTACTAAAGTGCTCATTGATTTGGGATAAATACACTACTTTGAGATTAGTTGTAAATTCATTCAGGTCATTTTGAACTGCATTATGTCAAGTCTTGGTATATCACTACATTCAGGACTCTTATGAACGTTGTGCTACATCTAGACATTCAAGACTATTGAAATTAATTTGGAACATTCTGTAGTATTTGACATTGTCATAAGACATTTAGGATTATTTGGGATAAATTCACAATACTTTAAGCGTCTTTTACATTCTAAATGTTTTCCCGAGATATCAATTATTTATTGATTGTTAATTAAATTGTTCGTTTCACTTCTTCCTTTCATATTTTTAAGACCTAGTTTTGTATTCAGCTCACATTACCCTTTTACTTGTTAGATTACCTGCTTATATTTTGCCACAAGTCTACAAGTTTTATTGGGTGGTAGAGGAGGTAGTAACTATCATAAGATAATGCCTATGATTTTATTATATATTAGTCTTTAGGCATTTAGAGTTACATTATGTTTTTTGTTTGCATTGTCATGCACATAGGAGTGGTCTCCCTTACACTGGAAATCCAGTTTGCCTCTCGTCAGGTGGACTTCCTGTTTCCAGCTGATTTTTTGTACCTTAAATGAGCTTATATAATATTTCCACAACCTTCCAGTTCTTTTGGGACTAATACAAATGACCACTATTTAACCCCAGTATCATGTTTTGGCCATGAGGGGAATGCAAATGACCACTTTTTGTTATCCTAGTATCATGCTTAGATCGCGTGGTCAAACTCAGTATCATCTAGCTACTATGTCGTAGCCTCAACTTGATTTGTTGTGGTTTAAGGATCATCATCATGTTTAGCCGATGAGGACGATGGAAATGACTAATGCGTAGGTGAGGCTTATGATCCAAAGGTCCAAATTTCAATAATACTTCCTTTATACACATCCCAATGACAACAAGTCCTTTTATAAAGGTCCTAATGGTAATTGTCCATTATAAAGGTCTTAATGGCAATGATAAGTCTTTTATACAGATTCCAATGACAACAAGTAATTTATAAAGGTCTTAATGACAATGATAAGCCCTTTATCAAGGACCTAAAGACATTGATATGCCCTATAGAGATCCCAATGACAAGTCCTTTATAAAGGTCCTAATCATAATGATAAGTCCTTTATCAAGGGCCTAATGCCAGTGATAATTAGTTTTAAAAGGCCCCAATGAAAATAAGAACATCCTTCATAAAGGTCCCCATGATAATGGTCAGTCCTTAATACTGTATCACTCACCTAGATCTCATGAAATATGAAATTTCGAAAAGTGACATACTATATCACACAACTGTTCCACACCAATAGTTCTAATCAAATGTAGTCGAAAGTGTAAGGATGGTGAAGGCAACCCACATAGGACGCAATAGTTTAACATTCAAAACAATGTTCCGATATAAACACACTCAAATGATAATAAGCTATTTTGAAAACGCCTTTTAAAACAATCAGAAAACACAGATTGTTATCTGCCTGAATGGTTACAAATCAAAAAGTTTAAGTGTGGCCATTTCGAATGCAACATACTAAAGGTTTAATTACAACTTATTTCATTCCTGAAAAGGGACTTGAGTAGTTAATGGGGATACTATAGGGACAATGGAAAATCCAGTCAAAAAGTGCTTGGGACACTATGGGGACAAGATTTATAGGAAATATGGAAAATCCAGTCAAAAAGTGCTTGGAACACTATGGGGACAAAAGGTCGTGGGACACTATAGGGACAAGAAACAATTGAACATGGTGGGATTGTATAGGGACAAGAAAAAATTGAACATGGTGGGACTGTATAGGGACAAGGGAAATGGAACATGGGAAATATGATTTGTATGGGTATAGGGGACTTTCTAGTGACAAGGGAAAAATGGTGGCAAAGAAAGTTAATATCTTTTCGAGACCTATGAGTGGCCCTGAAAAGGGCCGTTATGTGTAATGTTAGCAGTATTTTGTTAACATAGAGGACATCTCACAGATCTTCTTCTCTTCCTTAAACTTCTCCTCACCTCTTGACCGTATAGTAAGACTCTCTTCAAACAGCCTTGCCTCTCTGCATAGATCCTTCTTTTCCAAAGGGTTGTATCCGTCATTCGGATAATTGTCCATGATGATTTAACATACATGGGTATGTCAGTCCGAAACAGCATGGTAGAAACAAGGGTAGAAGATTTTACGTTAGTCCACATCTTGTGATGAGAAACAGGTGAAGCGAATGCTGTGTACTGCGGTTATTTATAGGGGAAGAGCGGATCGAAACAGATTGAGTGTATCCACCAATCCAAACGTGCGTTACAAAAGTCAGTCACAGTTATCCAATCGGAAGAGAGCGGTCTGTGACGTCACCTTACCTATATTTGTGTTCAGTCAATCGATGCGACAGAGTTGTTCAATGATGTCGGACACTAAGAAGACGATGAATTGGGGTGAGTCAGGAGCAGAGACAGCAAGTCATGGGCCAGCAGTGACTACTAAAGTCATGACAAATCTACATCCAGAAGAAGTTGATTTTAACTGGGATATTCTGGATTTTTTAACATCACAAGAATTTATTCCGGAACCGTTGTTACCTTCTGCATCTTCTTATGTACACGTCGATGATTTTAAGCAGAGACAAAAATAAGAATTGGAGCGATTTTTACAACAACAGAAAGTAGAAGAACAAGCTTTTCTTATGCAACAGCAGGAAGAAGAAGCAAGAAGGAACACCAGGAAGAAACAGTAGCAGCAACCGAGAAGAAAGAAGACCAAGGACGAAAAGAGAATAGTGAAAATCAAACGGTCACGACGGTACTTTTAGATATTTTAGCAGACTTAAGGAGTCTGAAACAAATGTATCAGACTTCTTTATCACAACCGAAGAGAAGCAGTGAGGGATAGCAAATTGTCAAATCTATGCATGTGTACGTACCCGTTCCTGGGTGTAAATATGTTGGTGAGTTAGTGTTATATAGACACAGGTCGTGTCTAGAAATGAAATCTTCTATGTTATGGACTCTGTCGTTTATGTGATTTGATCCCATAAAGTGTTATGGGCATTAAAATCCCCGAGTAAAACGAAGGGCGCGGGAGAAAGTTTAATTAATTTAGGACTTCATAGTCCTTTATGAGGGACGTTTTTTCTCTTAGGACTTCCTAGTCCTTTATAAGGAACGTTTCATTATTTAGGACTTCATACTCCTTTATAAAAAACGTTTTAATCATTTAGGACTTCATAGTCCTTTAGAATGAACGCTTTATTCATTTAGGACTTTATTGTCCTTTATAAGGAACGTTTTATTCTTTTAGGACTTTATAGTCCTTGATGAGGAATGTTTAAATCATTTATGTCATAGTCCTTTATAAGGAACGTTTAATTTTTTTAGCACTTAATATTCCTTTATAATGAACGTTTTTTTCATTTAGGACTTCATAGTTCTTTATAAGGAACGTTTAAATCATTTGGACTTCATAGTCCTTTATGAGGGACGTTGTTTCATTAGGACTTCATAGTCGTTTATAAGGACGGTTCATTCATTTAGGACTTCATAGTCCTTTATAAGTAACGTTTCATTCATTTAGGACTTCATACTCCTCTGTAATGAACGTTTAAATCATTTAGGACTTCATAGTCCTTTATAATGAACGTTTAAATCATTTAGGACTTCATAGTCCTTTATAATGAAAGTTTAAATCATTTAGGACTTCATAGTCCTTTATAAGGAACGCTTTATTCATTTAAGACTTCATAGTCCTTTATAAAGAACGTTTAAATCATTTAGGACTTCATAGTCATTTATGAGGGACGTTTTTTCATTAGGATTTCATAGTCCTTTATATAGAAGGTTTCATTCATTTAGGACTTCGTACTCATTTATATGGAACGTTTAAATCATTTAGGACTTCATAGTCCTTTATAATGAACGTTTCATTCATTTAGGACTTCATATTTTTTATAAGGAACGTCTAAATCAATTAGGATATCATAGTCCTTTATAAGGAACGTTTAAATCATTTAGGACTTCATAGTCCTTTATAATGAACGTTTCATTCATTTAGGACTTCATATTTTTTTATAAGGAACGTCTAAATCAATTAGGATATCATAGTCCTTTATAATGAACGTTTTATTCATTTAATACTTCATAGTCCTTTATAATGAATAGTTTGGATTCACTACTTCATAATTAAAGCTCCTCTAATATTTCTATTTATTACTTTGATAATGAATTTGTTTGCTAAGTTTTATAAAGTTTGTTGGTTTTGCTTTTATCAGTTGCTGATTTTGTGACCGTAGAGTGATAACATGGCACATACGGTGAGTGAACACAAAATCTAGAGCTTTGCATCTATTTTGTTTTTTTCTATCTTTGTCATCTATTTTGTTTTTACTATCTTTGTCATCTATTTTGTTTTTACTATATTTGCCAACTATTTCGTTTTTACTATCTTTGCCATCTATTTTTTTTACTTTGTGAATATTTTTATATAATCAAAATATTGGCTGAGTTTGTTTAGCAGTAAACATTTAAGCAAATTAAATATGTATCTATCGTTTGAATTAATTATAAGAATCCTATATGAAAATAGGTAATATTAGTAGATGGTTTTCATAGGTCATAATACACGCAGCTGCTTAATAATCAACTAATAATAAATAATCATGGTGAACGATATCAGGCCTAATAATAAATAATCATGGTGAACGATATCAGGCCTAATAATAAATAATCATGGTGAACGATATCAGGCCTAATAATAAATAATCATGGTGAACGATATCAGGCCTAATAATAAATAATCATGGTGAACGATATCAGGCCTAATAATAAATAATCATGGTGAACGATATCAGGCCTAATAATAAATAATCATGGTGAACGATATCAGGCCTAATAATAAATAATCATGGTGAACGATATCAGGCCTAATAATAAATAGTCATGGTGAACGATATCAGGCCTAATAATAAATAATCATGGTGAACGATATCAGGCCTAATAATAAATAATCATGGTGAACGATATCAGGCCTAATAATAAATAATCATGGTGAACGATATCAGGCCTAATAATAAATAATCATGGTGAACGATATCAGGCCTAATAATAAATAATCATGGTGAACGATATCAGGCCTAATAATAAATAATCATGGTGAACGATATCAGGCCTACATTGGTCTTACGTTTAACATTCTAAGAAATAGAGGGCTCGCTCAGCCAAATAAAATATCATGTAAAACTTCTGTAATGGTGAGTTTTGTGACTCATTGTGTAATTTTTTTTAGGAACATTATTTTGAATATTAACATTGAATTATTTGTTAGTAGATTTTTTAAAAAGATTTTGTTTGAATATATGCTAGTGATAAGGTAACATATTATGTTGGGCTAAAGTTCCTACGTCAACTGAACCATTGATGTTTTCAAACCAACTAATACACAGCTAAAATATTATTTACGTGTATTGGTTTAATATCATTTATTAATATAACTCAGCATGTTTATTTAGATGCGGGTCTAGCTTACTGGGATTCCTAAGGCGTACCTTACATATTCCAAGTTTAATAATATAATTTGATTAATAGACCGTATAACTATAATTATAGCATTTTATTTTGTAAACATTAAGCAGATTCAAGAAGGTTCCATTAGATAATATTTATTTTATAAACTGCTAATTGCGACTTGAGGTCAAGTATATAACCATATATTCTTGTTACGGGAAGTAATATGTATTTTTGCTTGCAGAATCAATTGTATTATTGTTGTGTCCAGAAATTAATTTTGGTCTTTAATATATTTATTGTAGGTATTTAATTCAAGTGATAATTCAAAAGATAATATTCTTGGACAAAGACACAGCGGCGTCGTTAGGGTTGGTGTCACCCAGTGCGGTAAACCCATGGTGTCACCCCTCCAGACTTCCACCATGGATTTCTTCTTCTTACAATGCAATTTTTCATTTTGGTGTCCTCTGAGATGGTGTCACCCAGTGTGGTCCGCACCCCCCGCACCCCCTAGCGACGCCACTGCAAAGACATTCACTTTGATTTATAGTGAATTCAAACCTGGAATTATTTTACTGTGGCGCAACACCACGATAAGGCCACCAGCCACATCATCACCTTCAGCTTTGAATTTAATTTTGATTTTATGTAAAATATATCAAAATCTTCGAGCATTAGGACTTGCGTCTTTAATTCTAGGATTATTTTAACTGACTATACACTTTGTATTGGAGTGTTGTACGATTCGTTCATTATTTCACATTTAGATGCAATATAGTAGCATTGTGCACCTTCCAACATTTCAAACCTGGATTAGTTAAATGGTAGCAGACTGTGTGTTATGATATTCTGGAAATTCAGACTGCATATACCTCTGTCCTGGTATCGCCGATTTTTGTATTAAAAAGTGCTATTAAAACCCACAAAATCAAGAAAACCACCAGTCTGACAGTTATCAGTTTGATTTCCACAAAAGGACTAACGGATTTAAACACCAGTAGTTGCGAAAATTGATGAATTCATGCACTTAGGTTTAGGAAGAACTCTACTGATTTCACTGCTCAAAGATCAATGTTTAAATTCACTGTTATGGTTTACACATAAACTTTAGTTCAGCACCATCTATTGTAAGCATGCTTTGTAGATGACATGAGTAAGGATGAAACTGTTTTAATTTTGCATCCAAAGATCAAAGTCATTTCAATTAAAATAGCAATACAAGATTTCTGATATTCAGGTGCTTCACCATTTAGAGTTATCAGATGTGTATGGATTGCACTGGAGGAAAAACAGAACGGTTTTGAAGTTTAGATCAAAAGTTCAAAGATCAAGACCACAGTGACTGAAAGTAAATAATTCCCACATGGAGTTGTCCTCTCTCTAAAGCGCTGTTGACTAAGTTTCATTATGACTAGAAGAAGAAGAAAAGTAGTTTCTGCACAATTACTCGTGTTCTCTGCCATATATAGTTGCAAAACTTAGTTGATGGTATGCATTTTCTTTACGAAATTTGAAAATTACAAATATGGGGTCATTTCAATGACATTAGCTCTACACTGAATAAGGATGAGGGCTAATGATCGTGATTTGAAAAAGGCATAAGTCAAGGTCACTGTGCTTATATAAACAAAGGTTTATATACACATTTTTCCAATATCAAATTTTTTATTTTATCAACATTTGTAAAAAGATACACATTAACTCTGTGTGTGTGTGTGTGTCTGAGTATGTGGCAGCTGTTAGAAGTCTTTGATATAACTTGGCCGGTATTCGAACCCTTGACCTCCTGCATGGGGTGGTACGCTCTCAACGCTAGGCCACCGGAACGGTCTACGCCTTAGTTAAGATAGAATTATATTGATTTGGAGGTGAAGGTCAAAGTCACCGACGGAAAGAAGATATGTGGTTTGCAATAAATCTTTAGTCATATAGCACATGAAGAGGCCTGATTAAATGTATCATCAAAACGCAGAGGTTAAGGTCATTGTGAGATCATTATAGTGGTTATATTAGTTCAATATCACTCATGTTATATATATATATATATATATATATATATATATATATATATATATATATATATATATATATATATATATATATATATAGCCAGTCATGTTTCTACCAATGTAACTAATCTGCAATTGTTAATTGCTTAATAAATGATTGATACGTTGAAGGGCGATATTGAAGTGAAACTTTGTATTATGTATATATGAATGATGGTATAATTACCCAGGTGGAAATAATTTACTGATACTGGTTCTTGTATCAGACAAATTGAACCGATGTATGTAATAAAATAACAAATCTGAATGGTTTATAAGTATTTATTGACAATTCAGAATAGTTCTTGTTAATTGCCGTTAAGGTCATACTTTGTTGGAAAATGTATAGATTATGTATATGAGTTTGCATACATGTATGAAGCTAGAGAAGGATGAAGATAGTGGTGTAAATAGGAAAAATGAAATCATTCAGTGATATATACCTGAAAATAGATGTGTACAAATATGTGTGTAGGTGTGTATATATGTGTGTTAATATCTGTAGATATAGGGGTGTTAAAATGGTACTAAATAAAATTGAAATACTTGCTTTGTACATTAGTGTGAAAATACAATTAGTTAGTGTGTAAATGTTTTGTACATGAGAAGAGAAGAACAAGTAGAGAATATATAATCAGTCTCAATGTATAAAATCTCGGTTTTCAGAGTCTACACCAGAGAACACAAAATGATCTGCTTTATTGACCATTAAGATATTATTTTTTAAAGATCGCAAATAAAGGAAATAAGGTTGCGATGAATTACAAAGAAATTTCGTTTCTCAGTTGTTGCCAGTGAACACACTCACAAATTTCTAAACTGAATACAACTTCCTTGAGTTTTCTACAAAACTAATTTAGTATACACGTCATGTGCTGTTTCATTTTTTGATGTATGTTAGTGATTCGTATCTATTTATCAAAATATCTAATCATGATGTAGTATATTTTCACATGCCCTGTCACTTCTAGAAGCCTGTGCTTGATGCAGAGATAATTAAAGTTATACATATTTGATGTCACAAATATTATATAGGTGACCAACTTAGTCTGGTAACCTTTGATCCGGCTATAAAAGGCATGCATGTACAAATCGAATTAGGTAAGCATTTATATATATGATTATGCTTGGTACTATTGTATTGGAAAGTGTATATGTAAACACATGATGTTTAAGAAAATTATCTGTCCATTAATTAGGGTGACCTCATCAGGTGATGGACATATTACAACCGGTAAAATTGCATGCAGGCCATTAGGAATGTTGAATGTTCCACCTGAAAATATCCCTTCTTTAAATTACATTATGAAAATTTTATGAATATTGGAAGACTGACATTAAGATTGGAAGCTGTATACGTGACCCACTTTTAGACCCACTATTAGAGTTTCAAATAATATAAATAAACATATTAACATGCTCAAATCACTGCAATCTATAAGTATTGAGTATTTTCATTTGACATGGTAGTACTGAGTACATTCGCAAAACCTCAATTGTTAGGTATATTTAATTTTATTTGCTGCTAGTTTAATGTTGTTTTTTTTTCTTCGTTGTATTCTATGGTAAAGTAACATTGTATGCTGGGATTGACCTTGCTCAAAACTGAGTTCATTTCTGCCTGACCTGATTGAATTTGGTAACAAAGATTAATTTAAGTTTATGTCAACAACTAATACATAGCTAAATTATTCTCTATGTGTATGGGCTTAACATCAGGATTATTATTCCGGTAAACAAGAAACAATGGCTATGTTTATTTGGGTCATGTTTTTGGAAATTCCTTTGTGAATCATATAAGATATTTTGTTGTAAGTAAACCAAAAATTCATTAGATCTTTCTAGAAGGTTCTTTTCCATTAAGTAGTGTGTCTTGTTTGAAGATGTTAATTGTGACCAAAAGTCAACTAGAGGACAATATAATCTTACAGTTGATCATTCGTGTTTTAACGTCTAGCACTTTTAAGTTGTATTGTATGTTCTTATCAGGAGTTTTGAGCTGTAATCTTTATTTGCACAAAGTATTGAATTCAAGTGATTACTTCACCTGGAAATACAAAAGTGCTCTGATAAAATTCTTAAATAAAGATCAGTTGGAATTTACAGGATACGCATACCATGAATTATATTTCTGTATGTCAACAAAAGACTGTTAATACATCAGCACATCAATAGCTACCATCAACACGTCATAGACGTCAGTTTAACGATATTTTTCTGGACTTTAAACTGAATTGTGATCAGGACTCTTAAGTTACTAACACTTGTGTCTGTATATATATTGGATTATTTTGGATTTAATTCGCAATACTCTTGTATGTATTTCTCTTTTTCACTTGGTATTCTAGAGAAATAAATATATTTGTTCACTTTTAAAAAGCTTGTTGTCTTTCACTCTTTAATGTTACTTAGTTTAAGAACACAGACTAATAACAGTGTTACAACATCTGATTAGATTAAGAACACAGACTCATAACAGTGTTACAACATCTGATTAGATTAAGAACACAGACTCATAACAGTGTTACAACATCTGATTAGATTAAAATCACAGACTCATAACAGTGTTACAACATCTTATTAGATTAAGAACACAGACTCATAACAGTGTTATACCATCTGATTAGATTTCATAAGATATACATAGTGTTACTGATATTTAAACAGCAACACTTAATTTGTTTTATATCTTTTTGATATCTTAATACCCTTACGTGTAATCATTTCAAACTCAGAAACATAAAAGTTGTTGTTCTTTTTTGGTCAATATTGGTAGCGTTTTCTCCTGTCTGTAATATTTGAGATTAGAAATAAAACCTAAAAGCTCGATGTATCATTATCATTTGCACAAAACTGAAAAATATGCATTATAATTATTTTGAAAAAAAGATTCGATCAATTTAGATCTCGATAAATCAATTTCCTCAAGTCAGCTGGTAAATATAAAAGCTGTGCCTTTTACCATTTTACCTCAGTCGATATTGGTAAAGTTTTGTCTTATCTGAGTCATTTGTGACCAGAATCTTGACATTGTCTCTTCTAATGCAAATAGCCATAGGCCTCTCTGGAACCCCATCAGATATAGTCTGAAGAACAACGCCATCATGAGTCAGCTGGTGAATGTTACTAGAACGACATCCAACAACGTACACATTATCATAACTATCTGTAGCAACACCACAGGGACAATCAAGACTTGAATGCTTGTAAACAAACTTCTGGCTGCCACTCATGTCAAAACAATACAGGCTATTGGCCATTTCCACGGTGATGTAGACACGCGTAAAAGACGAATCCAGAGCGACATACGTGTATGAGGGGTTACAATGACAGTCAAACTGATGATAAAACTCAAACTTCCCTGCACTGCTGATGAGACTCCAGTAATATTTGCCTACTTCTGCATATTCACCACACACAACGATTTTCCCCGTTCCAGCAGCAGCAACTCCATCGTATTTATATCTCGTGGTTATCTCTCTGGTGGGTGTTATCTTCCCATCTGTGAGAGAGAAAAATTGGACTGTGTTAATTGCAGGTAAAGTTACAGCCACCACATCAGCATCATTGACAACACAGATCTCGCAAGGTCCACATGGCAGTTTGTAGGTGGTCAGTGAGTTGTCTGAGTTCAGCAGACACAATGTATTGTTCTTATAATCTGTTAGCATCACATGACCTGAGTACAAATACGCGATACCTGAATAATGAGGTATTGCATCATCATTATCTTTAATTTCAATAATTCTATCCATTTGAACCAGACAGTTTCTGCGCGAATTCATGATACCTGGCACAGGTATCCACTGGAATTCCTTTCTGCTTATTATCTTTGCCAAATTCTCTGGGCCTGCTGACAGTATTGACTGGATCTGGGGATCCAATTTCAACAGAAACGTTGTAGTCTCTGTCTTTACGTACTTTTGTTGGATCTGTTCCAAGTTTGAAGTTAGTTGTGATGTCATCTTCTCTGTCATAAGAAACATCTGCGTTTCTGTTCCATATTTTGTAACTGTTTCCAAGAGTGTATATGAATTTCTAATTGAGTTGATTAGACTTTGACAATGGTGGTTCTCCTTTTGTTTTCGTAGTATCTGTTCTTTGCAAATTCTATGTCCTTCCATCTTAATTGTGTTCTCCAGTTTATCTAGGACATCATTTATTTGCTTTCTTAGGTCTCTGATTTGTAAGGTGAGGTCATTTACCTGGGACTCAAGATGACCAATGTTAGACTCATTTACCTCCGTAAACGTTAATAGACGAGTCTCTAGTTCCTTCATTTGCTTTGTAACACTGTATTGGTTCATTTCCTGCAGTAGATGCGGCAATTCGGTCTCTAAGTCAGAAACATTGGCACAATTTCTGTGACTGAGCATACAACATTTGCTACAACAAGCAGTCTTGTGTTCCTGACAATAAAAATCAATCGCCTTCCCATCATGTTCTTGGCAGCTGAACCCTTTTGCAATCTTCATTACATGTTGTGGATTACTCAAAATTTCGTATACGGAGATTATTACATGATTTCTAGAAACCTTCTGATTTCGATGAACTGCTGAACAAGTTTTGCACATTGTTTCCTCACAGACCACACATAGGTCGTGTGCCTGGCTTGAAATTCCTGCATTATGACAAGTATCGCAGGGCTGTTTAACGTTCGCTTTATTATCACCTATAATCGACTGTAAAATCATATTAATTGGAAATTGGGATACCAAGCTTGATGTGGGTTTACCTTCTTGAGAAATTCCAACATCTTGCCTACAGATCGGACACTTGAGTTGATCCAGTTTCTTTAAGGTTTCCGCCTGAGACGACAAGTAGTCCCGTAAGCATTTTTCACAGAACGAGTGCATGCACGGTAGCTGTCTAGGAATGTTGAATTCACCCAAACAGATGGGACAATTCTGTTTCTCCTCAGTATGAAAATCAGCTATTGATGTATCCATTACCACATTGGTCGCTTTAGAAGATAGCTCTTTCTTATAATAGATGTATGTATATCCAATTTCGTTTCTTTGTTTTATAAGCCTACCGGAACACTAGTCGATTTGAGAATATCTCTTCCTGGTCGATATGTATATATTACACCGGCGTGTCTTATAGACTGGCTTTCAAATATATTCTTTGTCGCTGTTTATTTACTGTGCACATAAGTAATACGCGGCTGAACAATGTCCAACTTTCGATAAACTTCTAACTATATGCTGTGCTTTTTCGTATAAAGGTTATCAAGAACTTTTGACAGTGTTTTTCCTCGGTCTGGTATCGATCCATTAGTTTTAAAGTATAAAAGTATGTAAAGTGTGAATTTGTGTTAAAATATAAAAGTATGTAAAGTGTGAATTTGTGTTAAAATATAAAAGTATGTAAAGTGTGAATTTATGTTAAAATATAAAAGTATGTAAAGTGTGAATTGTGTTAAAATAAAAAAGTATGTAAAGTGTGAATTTATGTTAAAATATAAAAGTATGTAAAGTGTGAATTTGTGTTAAAATATAAAAGTATGTAAAGTGTGAATTTATGCTAAAATATACAAGTTTGTAAAGTGTGAATTTGTGATAAAATATAAAAGTATGTAAAGTGTGAATTGTGTTAAAATAAAAAAGTATGTAAAGTGTGAATTTGTATTAAAATATACAAGTTTGTAAAGTGTGAATTTGTGTTAAAATATAAAAGTATGTAAAGTGTGAATTGTGTTAAAATAAAAAAGTATGTAAAGTGTGAATTTGTATTAAAATATACAAGTTTGTAAAGTGTGAATTTCTGTTAAAATATAAAAGTATGTAAAGTGTGAATTGTGTTAAAATATAAAAGTATGTAAAGTGTGAATTGTGTTAAAATATAAAAGTATGTAAAGTGTGAATTTATGTTAAAATATAAAAGTATGTAAAGTGTGAATTGTGTTAAAATAAAAAAGTATGTAAAGTGTGAATTTATGTTAAAATATAAAAGTATGTAAAGTGTGAATTTGTGTTAAAATATAAAAGTATGTAAAGTGTGAATTTGTGTTAAAATATACAAGTTTGTAAAGTGTGAATTTGTGATAAAATATAAAAGTATGTAAAGTGTGAATTGTGTTAAAATAAAAAAGTATGTAAAGTGTGAATTTGTGTTAAAATATAAAAGTATGTAAAGTGTGAATTTGTGTTAAAATATAAAAGTATGTAAAGTGTGAATTTGTGTTAAAATATAAAAGTATGTAAAGTGTGAATTTATGTTAAAATATAAAAGTATGTAAAGTGTGAATTGTGTTAAAATAAAAAAGTATGTAAAGTGTGAATTTATGTTAAAATATAAAAGTATGTAAAGTGTGAATTTGTGTTAAAATATTAAAGTATGTAAAGTGTGAATTTATGTTAAAATATACAAGTTTGTAAAGTGTGAATTTGTGATAAAATATTAAAGTATGTAAAGTGTGAATTGTGTTAAAATAAAAAAGTATGTAAAGTGTGAATTTGTGTTAAAATATAAAAGTATGTAAAGTGTGAATTTGTGTTAAAATATAAAAGTATGTAAAGTGTGAATTTGTGTTAAAATATAAAAGTATGTAAAGTGTGAATTTATGTTAAAATATAAAAGTATGTAAAGTGTGAATTTATGTTAAAATATACAAGTTTGTAAAGTGTGAATTTGTGATAAAATATAAAAGTATGTAAAGTGTGAATTGTGTTAAAATATAAAAGTATGTAAAGTGTGAATTTGTATTAAAATATACAAGTTTGTAAAGTGTGAATTTGTGTTAAAATATAAAAGTATGTAAAGTGTGAATTGTGTTAAAATAAAAAAGTATGTAAAGTGTGAATTTGTATTAAAATATACAAGTTTGTAAAGTGTGAATTTCTGTTAAAATATAAAAGTATGTAAAGTGTAAATTGTGTTAAAATATAAAAGTATGTAAAGTGTGAATTGTGTTAAAATATAAAAGTATGTAAAGTGTGAATTTGTGTTAAAGTATAAAAGCATTTGGATTCTGAATTTGTTATATGAGTATTAAATTATATACAAGTTTCTGTACTTCCGTATTCAGTTGTATATCAATTATGGGGCATTGATAATTAGTCTCCTGGAGTTCCTCTGCCAAATGTGAACTTGCTTTCGAGTTTCTGTATATATTCTTAATCCTGGAGGTTAAACTTGGTGTCTAATATATTAGTTACTATACAGAAACGTTGGTATATTTTTGTATAGTTTTTGCAGATTTGTAGGACAGGGATTATATCACGTTGGGACATTTTAAACTCCCAGTCGACTAGATCTCTAATGTATTTAGCAATGATCATCTTTGTAATTAGGGTATCATTGTTTGTTTTGTTGTTCTGATAATCCATCTGATACTCTGACTGATCCAGATTTGTGTTCCTCCTAGTGTGATCCTGTATCGTATTTGCTTTATTTGTAATTTCTACTTGTACTTTTGATACTGTTATTGTAATTGCTCTTTCTACCTGTGTTGTTAATTTTGTAATTGTTATTTTTGTTGCTATTGCTATTATTTCCTTTACTACTGCTACGTTGGTTGGTTGTCCGAATTCCTTGCTGTACAGGCTTGCTGTTGCTTTGTTGGACGTTGTTTCCTTCATTAGATCTCCAGGTCTCCAGTGGTTGTTTGGGGTCGTGGAGTAACTGCTGTTGATGGTGTTGCTTGGGGTCTCTTTTCGTATGACTAAAACACGGTGTCTAGCATTGTCTTATATTGTGTGACTGTTTGCCATTTGTCTCGCGTGTTGCCGAGTCTAAACTTTAGTTCGTGTAAAATGTAGTCGGTAATATTCGCGTTACCGGACTAGTAGTGGAGGGAGGGGCTCCAGAAATACAATACTTGAATATTGATGGTACAGCGAAATGTCGAGGATACGTCTATTCGTATGACTTTGATTCCTCAGGGGTTCGTTGCAGTCTTTCTTATGTTGTTTTCCCTTACTTTTAAATGTCTTCTTATAAGTAAAGCATTGGCGATTCTCCTCTTTGATGTGTTCAACGGTTTTCTTGCTATCAATAATTGCTTTAAAATTTCCTTTATTTTCTTTATTATCGATCAATATTTGCTGTAGTGATTTCTTAGTTTACGAAACGGTAACCCTTAATTGTATATATGCTAGTCTCCTTGTTGGAATATGGTCTGTGTTATATTGTCCGTGTTATATTTGTCGGAATAGTGTCTGTGTTATCCTTGTTGGAATAATGCCTGTGTTATCATTTTTGGAATACTGTCTGTGTTATCCTTGTTGAATTATTGTCTGTGTTATCCTTGTTGGGATATTATCTGTGTTATCCTTGTCGGGATATTATCTGTGGTATTATGTGGTCAAGACTCTTGTAAAGATCTGTCAGGGGTCAGGTTTATTGCTTGCATGCATTTCTCCACAGTAGTCTTTTGTTTAATGTTTAGTACGTTGTAACTTGTTCTTCTCTCCTGTATGTATGCGAATACTATCTGGACGGGAAGTACTTTCTTTGGTGTTGTATCCATTTCAGAGTTATGAAGCTTCATTATTGTTCTCACCTGCTTGATGATTGTTTTCTTCTACAATCGAGCACCTTGGCGTGGATGAAAATCGCAATGTGTCAAATATTAGAGACAAGATCTTATTTTGGGAATATGTCATATACTGGTCAATTACCACTGGCAATGATACTGGTTTCTTCGCAATAATGGTCAGTGATGAATTTGATTTTGAATTTAACGGTGATGGTATATTTGGCATTAAATTTAAACGTCTTTACCAACACCACTTACCCTGTCTTCCGTAGATCAGATGGGCGCGCGCAAATACGGGCAATATGGGGATATTTATCCCCTTGACCACCCCATTTCACCTCTAAAAATGTTGTTGGCCTAACTTAATAACACATCATGCCGACTGTGGTGCAGCAATAATTAATAAGTCATAACCACCGTCTTACGGACGACTGGTCTAAGACTGTAATGCTGTGTTTTTAATATAGCACATGGGAGATAACTAGCAGTAAAACCAAAGCCAGTATCGTGGAACGTTTTTAACGCACCATGAACGAACGTTTGTAGAAATCAATACACTCTCAAGTACATTGACGTCTTACCTCACTTAGTCCAAGCGTACAACCAATCTTACCATCGAAGCATCAGACGATCCCTACAAGATGTGACACTCGACAACGAAGTGAATGTTTTTCAGCGACTCTTTGGTACGTGCAAGACGATGGTTGTAAACAAGAAAGTTAGTTTTTTTTTCTGGTTTAACGCCATTTTAAGCACAATATAGGTCATTTATGGCGGCCAGTATTAATTGTGGAGGAAGAACCCCGAAAACTCCCGAAAAGAACCACTGACTCACGAGAAGCTACTGGCAATCTTTCTCACATAACTACATTAGCCGAATCTTAGACTCGAACCCACGCAGACAGAGGTGAGATGGCTGTGATCCGTAACGGACAGCGCTTTAGACCACTCAGCCACTCGGGGCCCCTTCAAGAAAGGTAGAATGCTGTCAACAGGAGATTGGGTTCGCAAAATGTCATCATTGACAAACATACAAGCTTTTTTAAGAGCAGGCAAAAATGTATTGCTTCAAACGGGTAAATATATTTTGGGTCCACGAGAAACTCATATAAATGGTCTGAACGATACAGAGTAAAAAAAGTCCTGCTTCCCTGATAACACAGCAAGGGCAAAGTAGAAAGAGACGACGAATATAACCTTCCTAAGGTCTCCATACCTCTAAAGTTAGAAAGACTAAGATAAAAAGAACCCTTCGAGACTTACACGTTTTTGATTATATAAAAAAAAAATCATAAACACAGAAAAACGAGGCACCATGAGTAATGTACCTGTTCGGAAATGGATCTGTTTGCAATGCCACCCGCTATGGTGACCATGCAAGAATTCCAATGGGTTGAATTTTCTCCCGTCTCCTCCTTGACGGATTCAATTCCCATCGAGTTTCAATCAAAAAACAAGCCGAAGATTACATCGATCGAAATAGAAGTTACTAGTATTTTAAAGTAAAAGTGATCAAAATGGACAACACCATTTCGGGAGTATTTTGATTGGTATGGATTGGCACCATTGGGAGACAACATCATTTATGAGAAGAAATGTTCAGACGACACGATTCAATAATGTGAAATTACAAGGAAAATATTCCATGGTATGTAGACAATATTGTGTCAATTTTCTGCATCATCGCAGTCTTAGATATTTCTTAGAACATTTAGTGACTTATTGTGATTGTCATTCTTCTAGAAACGATGACAAAATAGATCGATGGTTTTGTGACCATTATGGCTATATGTTGTCTTTTGCTAGGAAACGTAGTGTACATCAATGGCCTAATGACTTGCATTCTCGGAAATATAGCTTCACTTCTTCACAACGTTGGCAACCATGTCAAAAATAATGTGTTTGAAGAAATTTTTGTCACTGATCAAGGTTCATGGTTAGTTGATTGTTTTTTGAAGAAACAGTGTGTTCTCAAACAAACTATATATGTCGTTTGTTTTCAAAGTTTGGTCGATTTCCATGTTCTTTGACTAATCTATATCCCTCAACCTAAACTTAAGATTTCAACCCAACAAAACACATCCAGAAATGTTTTTTATTGCGTCCGTTCTTGGACCATATAAGTGAAACGCTCGTCAGTCTGGCTACCTATCGTTAGCGCATCAACCAAAAGAAGATTAGCAGACTCGCCAAAGTTCTTGAACTACAAATGTATCTGGAGTATGCTAGGCGATTCTTTGTCGAGCTGGCCATGGAGGCCATAGCCGAACAGGACAAACTAGACATGAAAAAAAATAATCTCATCTCATGATGGTGAAGTCTGGCAGGTTACACCTCCACAACCAAACCCAGTTTGACAGACACAGCCAAAATGTCATCCACGGTTGTTGTATTTAGGAAGAAAAGAAGAACAGGTCTTCACTATCCATCATACGTAAGATTCGGATAGTGAAGCCACGCAAGCTTCGTCAGCACTCCTAAGAACAACTGTTGATTGGGACAATGACTGGAGCCGTCGATGTGTGTGCGGCGATAGACCTGGGAGGTGACAGCATTAGCAAGTTGCATGTGAGGTTAAAACAAAACACTCTTCTCAGGGCTAACCAGATTTTTAAAAGAGACTGTTCAAATTGCCTATTGGTGTATAAATGGTGTAGTGTGATTATCAGAAGATTTATGAAACATTTTATATGATATATAGTTGGTCTCAAGTGAAAATATAGGAATCTGATGTCCAATGTGTTCACACTAGCTGCCATTTTAAAACTATAGGTACAAGTATTCCTCTAAATGGATGGTCATATTAGCATGGGGTTTTCACTAGGATACTTTTAATGTCTAGTCGGTTCGATAAAAATATTGATTTTATGTTCAATATGTCTTTTTAATGCCACTTGATCTGAGTTAAGGAGACATTTTACTGTCTTGCTGGTTCTAAACGCAAACGGTTTCGGTTGCACAAAAAATGGCTACCTCATAAATATTGCTATTGCCGATCATTCTTTATACGGCCCATGGTGGCAGAGTGGTCTAAGGTCTTGCATTTATAGATAACTTATATTTCACCTCTGTTCGCGTGGATTCTATTTTCGGACAGATCCAGGTGGGTGCGTGAGATGGCTTGCCAGTACATTCCAATGGATTGGTTGTGCTTTTGTGGTTCTTCTTTGGTTTTTCTACCAAATATATTAAGCACAATACATACCCTATAATATAATGAAGAAGAAAGTTTGAAACCCAAGAGACCACAAACTCCTCATGAACAGGTGGTCATATTTACACTGGAAGTTTTACAAGTGACTTGTTATGATTTTTACTTAGTCTTTAATAAAATATGGTACCATTCCGACTGCTAACATGACTACCACAATGCTCATCGTCAACAGTCTGTGATTGGCATTAAGACATCTTACGTTATCTTGTTGATTATAAATGAGCATGGTGCCAATTAGACATCCGGTATCTCCGCCATCACGCCAATTCAAAATATAGTTACCGATTAGGAATATCAAAGCTGTTCGTAGCATACAGCCGATATAAGAAAGAAATTGTGTCTTTAATATCTCGAAGTTATTTCAAGTTAGTAGAACGTCTGCCTGTCTTCCTTTCTGCAAATTATTTTTTAAAACAACATCCTAAAAAACTAAAAAGTTAAATGAGTACCATCATTTAGGCCTCCAAAACCTGCATGCCTTAATATTGTCTTTTGTATGAAATCCCCACCCACCACCGATCCGTATGGAACGAATATAGTACCTATTTATTTTGCTGAATATTAATGTAATCGCATGGTACAATATAGTATTCAACGCAAATGCAATAGCATAGTATACGGTATCATTCATCTCAGTATTCAGCTCAGATGCAACCCCCTGAACCCTCCATTTTCGGCTGTTTGAAACACAAATACAAGCCTTTGTAGGCAAACAAACCAAATAACATACCTTGATTTGTCATCAGAATATCATGCACCCCCGACAGCAACAAAACATTTAGAAAACGTTTGTCTCCGAAACACCTCCCTGGTTCCATAAACAACAACACTTACTTTTTACGTTACACGATGGAAACAAATCTTCCAGAAACCTTATCATGAACTCATCACAGAATTTAGAAACTACACTAGATCAAAGAATGAGGAAGAGGCTGCTTCAATTTTTTTTAGTGGCAAACACACAATAAAGGATCGTTTGTTGCCAAATCATACGTCCATTTTTTTCAGTCGAAATAAGAGAAATAGACCTTGCCTTGAAATTGATTGAAAACAAAAGATTCATAAACAGCATTATCTTCTCTGACTCACTATACTATCAGTGCTTCAGTCACTACACAATAGAAAACTCAAGAACCAATTATTATCAATCTCCTCGTCAAAAATACTGAGCCGAGTGCCTCCCACAATATAGAATAATCTTGGATGCCTAGCCGTATTGGTATTAAAGGTAGTGGAAAAGCAGATAGCGCTGTTAAAACAGCACTATCTGAAGAAACATCTGATTTTAAAATACCATATACTGATTTTATATCTTGTATCAACAAGTATTTACGCCAGAAGCGGCAGGCATTGTGTAATGATGCAGTGAATAACAAACTTGACACCATCAAACCAACCCGGGAGAATGAATTCCTTCCTAAAGAACCATCCATAGGGAGGACTGAGTCGTTGCCGTAATTCGAATTGGTCATACGTGTATAATCCAGTCCAACATATTAAAAGGTGCAGATACACCAGCGTGCGTTATTTGTAATGAACCATTCACTGTTAAGCACTTTATGATAGATTTGTTTCGACATGCAACCTACGCCATTTTAAGTATTATCAATTTAACTACGCCTTAAATCTCCTACTTAACAGTCTTAAGCCCGAAACGTATCCAATATATCGCACTTCTGTATTAAGGTGTCGACCTGGCCCTAGATTGAAGATTATCCGGGTCTAGTGGTATAATGCGCTCTCTGTTACGGATCACTCCCATCTCACCTATGTCTGCTAGGGTTTGGAGTCTCCGATGTGGATATATGATAAAGCTTGCCAGCACTTTCTCATGGGTTGGTGGTTCTTTCCGGGGCTTTTCTCGGGTTCATCCTCCACTATTAATACTGATGGCCATGTATAGCCTATCTTGTGCTGAAAATGGCATTTAATCCCAATTCAATAACAACACCAACAAGATTATTCTTTGTGAGTAGGTAATATTTGAAAGCACGAGACCACCAGTAACGTTTAAAATAGAACACGCATCAAATTAAATGAAATCAATCGTTAATTAATCGAAAACACCAAGACTCAGAATCATTACTAACTGAACGCTGTATTAATTTTCTGCAACTAGTGATCTCGTCTTATCATGTATACTGCTAACTTGCGCAGATACTTATAATAAATATATTTTGCTTTTGTTGTTTTCGTGTTTTTGTTCTTTTTTGTTTGGGGTGCGTACGTAGGTACGAATTTTATGTGTGGTACATACCTTTAAACTCTGCAGTCGTCTTCAAAAGCTTTCTCTCTGGAGTGGAGAGCCAAATTTAAGTGGAAATATCGTTGACAAATATATTATGATGACTAGATGGTCTCAAAAAAAAAAATCTGCAATCTGATATCCATCATAGTCGCACCGGCTGTCGTTTAAAAATATTGGTATCACTAGCTGCCATTTTAAAAATATTGATCATGTTAGCAAGGAAGACTTTTTCTTAAGTCTAGTCGGTCATAAATAAAGATGGTACTGGTTTTGATTGTCAATGTCTTTTTACTGCCATTGCTTCTAAGGAGACGTTTTACTCTCTTCTTGGTCCTGAAAAAAACACGGTTATGCTTACCCATACAGAAAGGCCACCACAGCAGCCATCCTAAAATATTGATTTTGCCACTCCTTATTAACGTGACCAGAGGTTGTCGAGTGGTTTAAGGGGCTAGCATTTATAAATAACTCGTATCTAACCTGAGTTCGTGTGGATTCGGTTTTGGGAAAGGTCAATATGGGTACTTGAGAAGGCTTGCCATTGCCTTAAATATGGTTGGTTGACCTTCCTTTACTCTTATTGTGTTATTCTTCCACTAAATAACCTAGTTTGTGCTGAAGAAAAAGAGGATGGTGGTCGGTACGACAGCTCTGTAAACGTTGATATTTGTACCACTCTAGGGACTGTAATTGTATCACACTCGTTTAAAAATTCTGCCAGAGGCGCTGCTTTCCTACCAGTGGGTACCAGTGTGTTCATCAACACTCTACCAAGGATTGTGTATGCAATGGAGATCAAACCTATTCCAAGGTAGTTTGAGGAGTCAGACTTTTCCCCTTGTATTTTGCAAAAGATGTTGATGACTGCGTCGCGGAGGTCTTGTGGAAGTTTCCCTTCATCCAAACAGCAAATGAAAACTCGTGAAGTTTGGTGTGTAATGCCGGGCCTCCACGATGCCATACGTCTGGTGGGATACCGTATTTTCCTGTAGCTTTCCAGTATTCAGCTGTTGCATGGCTTTTACTGTCTCTTGCAGTTAGAGCAAATAATTGAGTTCCATCTTTGGTGGTTGTTGTCGGATGCAATCAATAACTGCTTCCTGTTTCATTTTGTATGTCGCGGAGCCGACATAGGAGATAGATGCAGACAACGAAAAAGCCTACTTTCTTCAGTTTACGGGATGGTTGAGAGAGGTGGACTTGGCATACTGGTATCTTTTCTTTTGGCAATCTTTTTTGGAATATATGGTTTTCCTCAAACCACTCGTTGCTTCTCTTAGTGTTGAATCCAAGAATGTATTCTTAGGTATGCAGAATGGCAGCTTTTATGTGATTCAGCATCTCTTTCGGAGGTAGATCTGACGAAAAATTTAGTTCTTCAAGTCTAAAATGGAGGATCTCTTTAAAGTCTGCTGCATTGACGATGACACACAAAAGGTTTTTAATCTGCACCTTTCTTCTCTGGATTCTTCATTGTTGTCGGGACCTGGGCTTGAAGTGGACGTAGAGTTTGCATCTGACAAGACGATGATCTGTGTGCCACTCTGCATTAGGCACCACTCTGGTGTGAGGGACATCTTTTAAGTCCCTCTGACGTACTATGATGCAATATATTAGGTGCCTGTATTTTTATCTAGGGTGCATCCAGGTAGTTTTCAGGCTGTCTTTCTGCAGAAAGACGATGATGGTGATGGTGAGTTGTAATTCTACGCATAAGTAAAAAAGCAGGCACCCCATGTCTTTGCAGCCACAAACGCCATGTTTCCCAAGATTAGCTTTCCAGACTTCTGAGTCTCTGCCCACTCTAGCATTGAAATCTTCGAGGATGATTATTGTGTCTATTTCTGGTACGCGCTTGAGAAATCTACGCAGATAAGCGTAGAATTTGTCTTTTCAGAATGTTGGAGCACATACATTAATGAGTGTGGCATCTTGTTGCTTCCAAAACGGGTGACGCATGAATAGGATGCGGTTGGTGTGACCAGTCAAAAGGTTTGTTAACTTGGTGGCGATTGAGTCCCTGATCATGAAACCTACACCTGAAAGGCGTTGACAGTCGTTGGTTTTCCTGAATAGTAAAGGGTTTATCTAGCGTCAAGTTCTCTCTGTAAGGTGGACTTCGCAATGTGCAGCAATGTCGATAGCAAGGCGAAAGCGTTCGTGTGCGATTACTACAGAGCATCGTTCGGGTCTGTTACTATCGGTTGAGTCTAGAGTTGTTCTGATGTTCCAACAAGGCAGTTTTAGTCTTTTCCCACGATGTGAGATAGGTGGGGCATGCCTTCTTTTTCTGTTATGTTTCGACCGCGGTGGAGTATGCTCGTTGGATGCGGAAAGCCAACTGGGTGTAGGGAGACGAGCTTTGGTTAGATCACCTTATATAGGCCCCTCTCCATGTGAAGGAAGTAGTGCTATCCGTAAATAAGACTGCTTGGTCCCTCAGGCTCTTGCCGGATGATGTTGTCGTCTCCGAATCAACATCAGACAGCCAAAGGCCTGAGTCCCTTGCATGTAGAATTGGGACTGCGGCTTCCAGTGCTATTTTTTACCTGCCGTGTTCGCCCCTTTTCAATCGAACGTAAACAGTATACAGTAACTAGCTCCTTCATGCATGAGCAATAAATTGTGTTGGGACTCAGCTGTATTATAGTATGGCTAAATAACGTGAAAAAATCCACTCCACCCCCATCTAACTCCGATCGTAGCAAAAACAAAACGGAACTGTGTCACTTTTTTAACTCCACATAATGAAGTGAAAATAGAGCCATTAACTCGAATGCAATAGTTCACCGTCACAAAGCGATAATGTATTGTGTGGAGACCAGAAGAAGGCAAGGCTTCCAATACATATTATGATCAGGGTATGCCTATCACTCTTAATGACACTAGGTAACTAAGTCGAGACCAGTTTTTTTTAAATGCAGGTTTCAATATTAGCATTGATATATTGTTCTCTCTCAATAGTTCACCGGTATGTGTCGTCAAACATTACCCTGATATCCACAAAATCCTCATGCATTAAAATCATTAATGTTTGGTTGCAAATAAAGTGCACGTATAAACAAATACATCTCGATTTCTTGCAAAGATATTTTAACCACCATGATCATCGCTACATATCAGCAACACGAAACGGTCCGTAGAGTTATCAGTCCTCAACGCTACCATTGATGTGAAAATAAAGGCATACTGACCATTAATAGTTGTGGTTACTTTTTGATGATACGCCAAAAAGTGACTTGAATTTTATAATATAAACAGCGACAATAGTACGGTTGTGGATTGTTTGGTCGGAAGCGAAAAACGGGCAAAATGGGGATTAGAGCTCGTATTTGTTGTATTTGCTGGATTGTCAAGTTGCTGGATTGTCAAGTAGAGAGAAAGAAAATATCGGTGCAAGAACTTGGGTTCCTAAAGTCAGATAAATACATTAAAGACGATGGATTGCAAACACTGGTGTTTTTAATTAATGAATTCAAATGAGTAACTTAACAGACATAAGTACAACATTTGAGTTTTCTGATGACGTTTTTATCCTTGTTCAGTTTAACTTCTAATTCTGAATAATGCGCATTAACCACCGTCATTTGCTTGAACAAACCACACGAACGGGGTATATACAATGCAACATTTAATACCCATTAAAGACCATGAAATAATAGGTTGCATCAAGGAGGCAAATAAGGTAACGTATGTGTGACATAGCTCATATCAGACAGGTAATGCAACATGTACGTAAACCTAGCTGGTTCTTATACGCTTCTGAACAACTGTACATGGATTGATTGATTTGTTTATATCAATGATATTTCCTTTCCGGGAAAGGAACAGGACACACCAAGCAGAAACAGGATTTATCCCAGTGAATGTGGAGACAAGGATTAATAGTATATTGCGTGTAATTCAAGAAGATGGAAGATACACGACACAATATCGATCTCGTAAGTAGTATGAGACAATAGAAACTCAGATGAAATCATTTAATGGTTTAACACGATACTGTTATTCAATGAACAAGGTGAATCAAGCTGTATGTGTTACTCTATTCATCCAGCATGTCAATCCTGTTGGACGACAATTAACAACCAGAACGTTCTTACCTCTTCTCAATCCACGAGTTTGTCTATCGTCATATTTTCATATTTCACCAGATAAGTGTTGTCCGACGTCACCATGTATCTGTTCGGGTAGACGATATGGGTAGGTCCATGTCAGATCATGGATTTCTTGTTAATCTCAAAGTAAGTAGCAGTGCTATTTCTTAAAGAAAGGTCACATGTGTCAGAGTGGACTGGGGCGGTTTCTTTTACAGACCAACATATCACCTCTGTCTGCGTTTGTTCGAGCCTCATGTTATGTAATTATTGGTATGTGAGAATCCTTGCCAGTAATTTCCCGTGGGCTCTTTCTGGGATTTTCACGAATCCCTCCACCAGATATACTGGCCGTCATGTATAGCGTATAATGTGCTGAGAATTGGCGTTAAACGCTAAACAACACATTTTTCAACTACATGTTAAGAAAGGTTACCCCAACTCAGTGTAAATAATTTTTTAATAATGTAGACTTTATCAAAATATTACTTTTAATTGATTCCTTTCAGTTGAGCCCTGTCCTAATCAATAGCTGTATATGATTATACTGCCCTTTTGCAAAGGCAAACTATTCATTACTACTAAAGGGCGTAACTAAGACATCCATATAATAATACATTTCCGCTTATGAATGCTTCTCACACTTTACATCAAACTGTAGAATGTTGCTCTCTTTGTAAAAGACAGTGACAAACACCGAATCACCCAAGTGAAATATAGAATCCTTCAATATGAATGGTCCATAATTCTTCAAAATAAAATCAGACTAGGGTTTATTACAACCAACAAATGTATTGCTTTCAGTACGTATACTTGACCAATTAGAAATAAAAGCATTTGGAATGGGTCTGTCTTGATTCTGATGCCTATTTTTTCAGTTTGTATCAATCACAAATAGCGTGTCCTTTCTTCTTACAGTAGTTAATGTGGTAAGAGACAAGAATCTTTGGTCAAGCTTATCTGAAGTATGATTTCAGAAGGCGTGCCCGTTTGAGATTTAGGAGGGCTTGTATTAGGCTGAAATACTTTTCAGCCAGAAGACTGTTGAGTGGAAGTCTTATTTACAAAATAATTCATACGATCTCAAGTATAGGCGTTTGTAGCATGACCAGCATTTTTTAAGGTTTCGACCTTTTGCTCATCAAAACAATTTCTAATGTCACTATGGACGCACTTATTGAACCAACAAGTTGTCTGCGACTTTCAAAATCTTTTTTAACCTTTCTAGAAGTGCTCTATCTATCAAATTGTCATGCTTTTCCCCATCCAAATTTGAGATAGGTCTGGTTAGCTTCCTTTTTTATAGTTTCTGAAGTTTTGCCTATAGGCCTCAGAAACTTACTCATAACCTATCAAAATATAGTCTTTAACGTGTTAGGCTGGTGAGTTGAGTTTTATTTCTATTGTTTCTTTTTTGCCTATAGGCCTAAGGAACTTACTTATAACCCATCATAATTTTTGCTGAAAAGACTCGGGAACTTATTAATATCCCATCAAGATCTAGTCCTTAACTACGTCGTAATCAATACTCTACTCTAGTGATTGTGAAATGTAAATATCACGCTCTTTACCAGTGAGTACACAATGCAATATAATACTCCAGTACTCTACTGGCCACCACAAACTCAGCAATTGTTTCCAATAAGGAAAATATCTGTCTCCTTCTTCTCCCAGAAAAGGAGGTACTAACTTGATATTATTTATAACATTAAAAGTAGATAGTGTTTTTCTTTTGCAAGCTCTAATTCTCTTAATCTTAATTAAATTTGAAATTCCCCTGCCCCCCGTCTCTCTCTCTCTCTCTCTCTCTCTCTGCAGATTTTACAAAGGATTTAAAAAACTAGAGGAATTAAAAATTTAAACAAAACGTTTCCTGAAATATTTTTGCCAAAATTCAAATATTGAAGGACAAGGTCCCAATTTCTGTTATGTGCTCTAAGAAACAGTAAGAAAGAGAAAGTAAAAACAAAAAGCTTTGTAAAATGTAAACTATAAATTTTTTCCTTGGAAAAAACAATGTAAAAATGGGAAAAGACCTTACAGTTTTAAGAATCAAATCCAAACACATTAAAAAAATAATCTGAGAATAAGAATCTAAAAGTCATACAAATAAAATGTTCAAATGAATTTAAGTTCGATTATTGAAGAAAATCCAAGATGGAAGGCATTGACATATGCTGTAACCAGTATGGTACTGTTGTGTCTACAGTTCCTTGTAGAATGACAACAAATAACCCTCCAGTGTTTTGAATTCCAAATAAAAGTTCAAGAAATCTCTTTGTCCAGGGATTCTGTATGTGCACTAAAATATTTGTAGAGAAATAAATTAATCTTTTAGAATCCAAATAATCTGAAGCAAATTTAAAATAAAACTCGAAACTGGTCACAACAGAAGAAAACATGACATCAAGTGTTAAAACTAAAATTAATTCACAAAACATCTCTATTAAATCTAAATTCTGCACAATTTCGGAAAAGCCCGAAATAGAGGGTCACATTATCATGCTTGCATGTTTAAGTTACATACTCCCAATATGACCCGGATAAAAACCAATTTTATTCTAAGAATAAAAGAGAAATGGAAAGTTATTTACTCCGATAAGTGATTTCTGAATCAAGGTCAGAAATAGAAACTAAGTAGGTGTCTATGAAAAGATTCAGGTCAAACTGAATTTTCTATTTCAAAAATGCCAAATCAAGTAAATAAGACCACACTATAAAAGCATGTAATAGATAAAGTAATTTGTAATTAACCCCCCCCCCGCCCCCCCCCAAAAAAAAACAATAAAATAAAATAAAATATAAATTAAGTCAGATATACGTAACACTATTTGCTGGGGGGTATCAGTTGTGGAGGAAGAATTTGTGAAAATTCTTTAAAGAACCACTGACGCACGGGAAGCTACTGGTAAACTTTCTCATATAACCACATACACTAGGCTTGATGCTAGAATCCGTGCAATCACTAAACACAATCACTATAGACCACTTGGTCACTCAGGTCCCTGCAATCACTAAACACAATCACTATAGACCACTTGGTCACTCATGCCCTTGCAACTGAAACTTAAAGAATTAATTGTAAAACTACCTGCTCATAAAATTTAACAGAATCCACTTTGATGTTAGATGAGAAACTAATAGATTCCACTTGGCTTGTGGGCAAACTTTGTTTTCCTTTCATATACCATACTATAAAACCCAGAAACCATATAGGAAACTATAGTCTCCAGTATGTTTCCATCTTTTTTCTCATAATCTGGAAACTTTGCGTTTATAAAGATCCCAATGACAACAAGTCCTTTATAAAGATCCCAATGACAACACGTCCTTTATAAAGATCCCAATGACAACAAGTCCTTTATAAAGATCCCAATGACAACATGTCCTTTATAAAGATCCCAATGACAACAAGTCCTTTATAAAGATCCCAATGACAACAAGTCCTTTACAAAGGTCTTAATGTCAATGACAAGTCCGTTATAAAGATTCCAATGACAACAAGTCCATTATAAAGGTCCTCATGTCAATAAGTCCTTTACAAAGGTCTTAATGTCAATGACAAGTCCGTTATAAAGATCCCAATGACAACAAGTCCATTATAAAGGTCCTCATGTCAATAAGTCCTTTATAAAGGTCGTAATGATAATAATAAGTCTTTTATAAAGATCCCAATGTCAACAAATCCTTTATAAAGGTCCTAATGACAATATTTCGTGGGCGGTATAAGTTGTGGAGGAAAAATCGGTGAAAATTCTAAAAGAACCACTGACACACGGGAAGCTACTGGTACACTTTCTCATATAACCACATGTGCTAGGTCTGATTCTTGCAAACACAGGGGAGATGGCATTGATCTGTTAACACAATCATGCATGAGCAATAAATAGTGTTGGGACCCAGCTGTATTATAACAGGCCTAAATAATGTGATATCCACTCCAACCTGATCTAATTCAAAACGTGGCAGGAACAAAACGGCACTGTGTCACTTTATTAACTCCACATAATGAAGTAAAAATAGAGCCATTAACTCGGATGAAATAGTTTACCGTCACAAAGCGATAATGTATTGTGCAGACTAAGTCGACACCAGTTCTTTTAAAATGCAGGTTTCAAAGTTAACATTGATATATTGTTCTCTCTCAATAGTTCACCGCTATGTGTCGTTCAACATTATCCTGATATCAATAAACCCTCTTACTTGGAAATTAAAAATGTTCGGTTGCAAATAAAGTACATGTATAAAGAAAGAAATCTTCATTGAATGTGTATAATTTCATGCACGGCCATTATAACCACCACCACCACCATGATAGTCGCTACATATAAGCACCACGATACTGTCAGTAAAGTTATCAGTCCCCAACGCTATCATTGATTTGAAAACAAAGGCTTTCTGATCATTAGTAGTTGTGGTTACTGTTTGATAATACGCCAAAAGGTGATTTGAATGTTATAATAGAAACAGCGACAATATTACGGTTGTGGATTGTTTGGTCGGAACAGAAAAAACAGGCAAATTGGGATTTGAGCTAGTATAATAACATTTGTTGTATTTGCTGGATTGTCTAGTAGAGAGAAAGAAAATATTGGTGCAACAACTTGGGTTCCTGAAGTCAGATAAATACATTGAAAACGATGGATGCAGTCCTTGGGTGTTTTGCATTACTTAAGTCAAATAAATAAACTGAAATATATTTATGAACACATGGAAATTTTGGAATACTAAAGTAAAACAAATAAGCTAAAGAACAAGATTGCAAACACGGGTGTTTTTAACGATTTAAATCAAATAAGTAAACTAACAGACACAAGTACACATTTGAGTTTTTAAAAGAGAAGGAAGGAAGGAAAAGGGAGAAAACGGATTCAAACCATACTTCTTGTATCTGATGGACAGATGGAGCGAAGGAAAGACATATACAAGTACTGTGGTTACTGAGGTCAAATAAAAAACTGAAAGACATATATCCTATGGTTGGAGTTCTGCTCACTGCGCTCTTATTCATTATTCACCTTATCATATTTTCCATACATTATCTGTCTGGATCTGCTTGAACAAACCACACGAAAGAGGTATACATATTGCAAGAGAAACATAATGTGGTCGAGTCATGTAACCTATTCACGACCTAGATCGATGATGTATGCTTATAATATTATCTGCTGTGTTTGGTCGTTTTGTTTATAGCAACGTCAGAATTTGTATAGAAATACATGGTGTAAATTAAGGAAGACTGGATTTTGAGGGATTTATATAAACGCTGTATCAGTCTTCTTGATATAATTATTAAATTGCACTCCTTTATATTGTATTAGTTTTGGGCTATTCTAATCAACGTATTGTGCAGGTATCGATTTAACTGAACTCATTCATATACGTACAATTACGGGAATTCCTATCTAGTTACTGTATAATGTGATATTGGAATTAGACGCTTTAGACCACTCGGCCACTAATGTTCCCTACCATGAAATAAGTTGACGTATAATAGGTAAACTAAGACAAATGCGTGAATAGTCTTTCCCACTTAGTTTGCAAAGTAATACCATACTGTGTTTTAGGTGTACACGCGCTTTGCATATAATCTAGACTTATTTCGACTGATGCTGGTTTGAAGTTTATTGCCATTATATAGCACAAAACTGTTTAAGCTGGCGGTCTGTATAAAGGGCGCAGGAATATGTATTTATGCCTAAGACATTGGTCTTTTATACACAAGCTAATATCCCTTCCATAATTTTAAAATAGAGCAGTAGCTATTCCATGATTTCGACTGGTCGTTTATTTGACTTGAATTTAATAATAGAAACAGCGGCAAAAGTACGGTGGTTGATTAATTAGTCAGAAGGGAAGAATAAAAACGGGCAAAATGAGAATTTTGAGCTCGCATTTTTAATAGGTTCTGGATTGTCAAGTTGAGAGAAAGAAAATATCGGGGCAAGAACATGGGTTCCTGAAGTTAGATAACTTAATTAAAAACGATGGATGCAAACATTGGGAGATTTCATTACTAAATTCAAATAAATAAACTTCAATGTATTTATGCAAACAGGGTTTTTTTAATTATTGAAATAAAAAAGTAGACTAATATACATAAGTTCAAATTTATAATTTTGTGATGGCCTTTGGATTCTTGTTTATTTTTCCCTCTAATTCTGAATAATGCGCATTAACTGCTTGCATTTTCGTGAACAAACCATGCGGGATACATACATTCCAACATTGGATACTCATAAAAGGCCATGAAGTAATAGTTTGAAGCAAGGAGACGTGTAAAGACGTGTAAAGAAACGTATGTGTGACCTAGCTCAAATCAGGCAGGTAGTGTAACCTGTATGTAACCTAACAGGTTGTTATGCGCTTCTGAAATACTTTACACGGATTGGTTTGTTTGTTTATAGCAAATAGATTTGCCGGGGAAGGACAGGACACAATAGGCATAGATATGATTAACCCAGTTAAGCCTAACCTTATACAGTATATGGTGTGTAATTCACGAAGGTTGTATTCTGAGGAATTTGTGCAACTTATGCAAGTATGAATCTTTATATACTTATACAAATACGTAAATTACATACTCACCTTACCTGTGTTAACATTGGGGGTAGGGGAGTACAGCCTGATCAATATATTAAGCATGTATCAGTCTAGCAAATGGGATTGGTATTCATATTGGCTGTGTTCACATTGTGGAAGTATTAAAAGGCCGATCTATTTTGATGATAAAATTCTGACAAAAAGAGTTGAATTCTACTAGATAAACTAAGACAAATGTGTGAATATTCTTTCCAAATTTGTTTGAAAAGCAATAGGATACGGTGTTTATAAATGTACATGCAACATGCATATATTCTAGACTTATTTGGATGCTGTCGATTTGAAGTTCATTGTCACTATCTAGAACAAGATAGGTTATACATGGCGGCCTGTATAAAGGGTGGAGGAAAAACCTCGGTAAATTATTTCTATCCAAGGGAAGTTACTGGCAGTTTTCTCAAATATCCATATCAGCCAGCCCGACACCTACGTAGACAGATGTGAGATATTGGCTAATGGATACAGGTCAACTCGAGACCCCCTATAATTTTGGTATTCTATAATAGTAAATATTAATTTATGGCTAAGACATTGGTCTTTTATATACAAGCTGATATCCTTTCGATATATTTTTAAATTTAACAGTATCTATTCCTTGATTTCGACTGGACGCCTGCTGTCTATATTTTGCAGACCGTTCCTAACAAACATCGTCACAGTATTTGCTTAACAACTCACTTCACCTAGAGTCAATACATCTGTATCGACATTCCATTGAAAAGACACGATGGCCTCTGTAAGACCGCAAGATGCTATTTGCAGAATAGTCAAACATGGGATTCTGGAACTAGAAACGAAAGGTATGTAATAGATAAGTCATATCTAACAACCAAGATGATAATTACTAACATATCAATCAGTATAAATGCTGATCCGAAATATACTAAACACAATTGGTGCAAATTACATCAACGTTTAAATAAGCCTAAATATAGATAACATAGTTCAATCTGATTTGTTATTTAATGTCTAATATAGGCAGCGACATATTTCAGCAAAGTTCAATATACATTGCGTGTGAGTATAATTTATGTTGACAACAGTGGTCCGACTGTGGGGATGGATGTAAAATGATAATTTTATTCATCATTAAGACAGTTGCTATCTGATTAATGTTTCAACTGTTTTATATTTTCTTGTCAAATTGTGCAACACACAGTTTAGTACAACTAGATATTGAGAAGGGGAAAAAAATCTGATTTTTCCTCTGCTAAGTCGGGTTTTCATCATTAGTATTATTTTCAGGTCTTGCTTCTAATAATCATAAAGCTACAGTTTTAGAATGTATACCCCTGTAATATGCTGCATTAGTTTTAAGAAATAAGATACCTTTTCAATGATGATATTTTAAGAAGGGAGAAATTATAACAAATTTGATCAAGTGAAAGGCAGATTTCAATTTGCACAAGTATAATCGGCAAGAAAACGACTATATTTGTCTCGAAATGTTACTTTCATTTGTTTAGCATCACCATAAAAGCAAAATTAAACCCATTCACCTTATTGAGCTTTCAAAACAGAAAACGGGCTCATAGTCACATACTGTTATTTTTCCATTCAATCATGCAACGTGCCAACGGGATTTGTTGTTGTGAGATGATATGCAATAGGTTTATTGGCTGCTGTAACATGTTTTCATGATGAATGGTCCATCCTAATGGTTAAATATGGATAACATCATCCACCGTAATAGTTAGACATGGATAACATCATCCACCCTAATTGTTAGACATAAGATCACATGATCCACCCTAATGGTTGGACACACATAATGTGATCGACTCTAATGTATAGACATATATTACATGATCCATCCTAATGGTTTGGCATAGATAACACGATCAACCCTAATTGTTGGACATATATAGCATGATCCAGCCTAATGGTTAGACATAGATAACATGATCCACCCAGTGTTAATGGTTTGTCATAGACAACATGATCTACCCTTATGGTAGGACATATATAACATGATCCACCCTATGTTTGGGCATAGATAAAATGATAAACCCTAATGGTGTACACAGATACCACGATCCACACTACTGATTAGACATAAGATAACATGAGCCACCCTAATCCTTAGACATATATAACATGATCCACCCTAACAGTCAGACATACGATTACACAGGATCAGTCATAATACAGATAACATGATCCATCATCATAGATACAGATAACATGATCCATCCTAATTTTTAGACACGGATAGCATCATTCATCCTTATGGTTATATTCAGATAACAAGGCCCACTTTAATGGTTAGCCTCAATGAAGTAGCATTTAGATGCAAACTTGATTCACGACCAGATCCTTTATAGCAACGCACACTGCAATTAAACAGCTTTGTATAAAAGAACGAAACAAACGAAGGCGTTAGCATAATAATAAAACAAATACACTCACATATGTCTTCCAAATCTGACAAGATATGATACAATAGGCATAAAAAATAAATTTAAAAATTAAGTACAATTATCAAATTACCTAGGAAAAAAATAACAAGTCAGTCACATATTGATACCTATATTTTCAAAAACATGACAGGTTCAAAAATATAAATATATTGTGCACACTGTTATAAAGTAATCATAGACAACAACAAGACATATATATGTTTGTTTATGAAGTACAAAATTACATATAATACTCGTTTCTTAGCTTCATGTACACAAAGTTTTTAAGAAACTGAAAACGAGATATTCAATGTGTTTTATGTTTGACAATATGACATAATAAATAGAAACGTATAATTCCATTCCTTGCAGCGTGTAACAATTTGTCTTGCATTGTTTCTTTAGGTGATTTTACCCTCTATCCTGGCTACAGCTTCACAAATATTGAAAGCACTATTATAAAGTAGACAAATCTAGCTCAACGAAGCCCTGCATACATTCCTTAAAATTCTGTCGAAAATAATTGACCATCTCTTTGTTCATGTTTTATGTACCGACTTGGAAGCCGTGTTCAAAAACTGATGTCTGATTTGTCTAATAATGAGTGAAAACTACTGTGCCGCGTCAGCATTGCTTTGTCTGGTGTTTTGAAAACCATTGAGAATGACAGTGTGACCTGTTTAAAATACTGTGTTAGCCAGTGGCGTACTAAGTGAAAATGGTGCCTGGGCGACAACAAAGACCCAAACAGTTTTGGCGCCAGAGGCCACAGCCCTCCCCCACCCCCACCGTTAATACTTATCTAATGTTATTTGTTGTTTCCAAACAGTTGTGAACATTAAAGTGCCTTGCCCAAAAGACCGTGTTTCTGATATTTCTAATGTGTTATTTTAAACATAAGCTAGACACAGTGCGCACTGTAAGTAATATGTCCTGCTCAAAAGACCGTGTTTTCTGGTATTTCAAAATATGAGAGAAAATGGATTTGTGTCCTGTTTTAAAGACTGTGTGTAGTCTAATGTTTCTCTAAAAAAGGTTGTAACATTTATTGTTTGGTCAGTTTTAAAGACAGTTTTGTTTTATGTTTATAAAAGTAGTGAAAATTACAACTTGCCCTCTTTTAAAAACAACGTGAAGTCTGATGTTTCTAAATATGACAGACAATTTATGTGTGCCCTGTTTAAAAGACCGCGTTCTCTGACGTTTCTAAAAATGAACGATACTTACTATGCGTTCTGTTTAGAAGACTGTTGTTTGAAAAGGTGTTGTATAATGTTTAAAAGGGACTGTGCTGTCTTATGTTCTAAACAGGAGTGACGTGTATTTCAGAAGCTCTTGTTGAACCGATTAAGAGTTTGGCTAACTTATTTACGTGCTGAAATTACACTTCCAAAACTTGTATTGTTATGCATGCTTTGTCCGTTACATGTACTTTAAAACTGTGCATAGTGTCCGTGATATGGATATACGAACTGCGCAGACACTGTGTAAACCATTTTTAAATCAAGAATTCCTGCGTTTTACATTCATTATTCACCTGTACTTCCTATGTGAAAATAGCATTATCTTATAAATACATTGATCTTCCATGCATATATGACTAGGTGCATTTCACTGCTGTTATCTTCTTAAATGAAGTTTGATTGACATTAAAATCTCATCTTACTTTCAGCAACATCTATTTAATTTTTATTCCTTTGGTCTGCTTCAAAATCTGATAAACCAGCTAGTAGTATTTGACATTGTATTTGCTTATGAGCATCTTTTGAGATTGGGAAAGAGTCAACGTCTTATTTTAAAATGTTATGTCAGTTATTTTTCAGGTCACTTATTACCATACAAGGACCTTGAGGACATTGTATTAGCCTTATCACGTGTTTTCATGTTTGCATTTGTGATGTGTAACTGTGACGTCAGGTATTACCACATTAAAAGATAAATTGTAGAAACCTTATCACGTGATTTCATGTGTACCATTTTTCTGTTTTACTGTCATGGTCTTTTCGTGTTCTGTCATTTTTTCTTCAAACTCTGATGTTGATGGGTTTACCAAAAGTTTACTATCTAGCTTTGTGATTAATACAAATTTCATGACGTGCATCTTTTCAAATCATTTGGTTTTATATCTTTACTCTTTAGAAAAGCGTAATCTCTTAAAATCTAGCTACCCATATATTTTATAGCCGTAATTAATTCATTTTAAACGAATAATGTTTTGTTCTCAGTGGCGAGTCGGTTCTAACTCAGTCTTGTAAAATGTACTATGTCCCAGTTAGTTACGTTTTCCTGACCAGTCCTAACACTAACCTCTTAATGCTGAATGCCATGCGTGTTTGCTGTTGATATCATATTTTATATCAATCTTTGTTATTACTAGGCCGCGTCTCGAATCCGCGACCTTCTGCATCCGAGGCGGACACTCTAACCACTTAAGCAACCGGGACTTTGTGTTGGGCACTAATTATTTCACTATTAGCAACTGCTACAAGGGTTGGCGCTGCTTATTTCAATGCTAGTAATATTCCTACCATGATTGAAGCTGCTTTTTGTCAGAGTTTGCAATCGTACTATCGAGGTTGACACTGCCTATTTCAGTGTTAACAATCTTTCTTTCAAGATTGGTGCTCCTTATTTCAATGCCATCCTCATTGAATGTTATGTGTCAGGGCAAATCAAATCATACACAGGTGTACCTTGTTAAATAGTTCATGTAACTAATTTCTGACCTATCGAAATTTTAATAAACATTGAACTTTAAAGTTCAATGCAACAACCACATAGATTTTATCACATTTAGACCAGGGGCGAATTTGGGAAGGATCATTCCGGATTTTATTTTTAATTTCTTTCATATCAGTAATAAACTTCAAAGGATCCAGGGTTCCGATCGGTGTCAAATAGTCATTCTTCAAACGGAAAAGTTATATAACGAAGTTTAGAGATTCTGACCGACGATACAAACGATTGTCTTAGGATTTATATTTATATGGAAACAACTGCTTATGACTGGCTGAGTGAAATTATGGTGTACACCTTAGAAGTAATATAAATTTAAAATGACAACCTCGATCGAAATTCTTTAGTTCGATCTTGCCTCATGCAAATTTGTTTGATATGACTAGGTTTTTTATAATGTATCGTTTATTAAATTTCATAAATATGTTATACTAGATTTGTATGCAATTTATCTTATTTAATTGCATGGAAATGTGTAGATGCTAGAGTTGCTACGCAAGTTATCTTTTAGGTTTACTGTTATTAGTTCATTAGCAAAATGAATTGCATCCGATCCGAATGCCCATATGTGCAGGATTCCATAGGGTTATATGGATAAGTATGACATAATTTCCTTTGTCTGTTAGGACAATACTGCTTATCGTGAGCTAACGATAACTACCTTTATTATTTGCTTTTGTAATATTTAAATAATCTGGGGGTAAGGATCTGTGAATTGTATGCAATAGTAATCGAACATGTAGCACATGTAATGTTCGATATAGAAGTCACGTGGTAATTTATGGCACGGTACTACCAATGTGGGCCTTACGCAGTGTCTCAATAGCCAGTGTGTTCTGTGTAACGTAAGTGAAGGCATTGTATGTACATCGATTGAGTGGTACATATATCGATTTAGGGATAGTTTTGTTCTTTAAGTAAACAGTTTTCCGAAGGCGAGGGGACTCGATAGTCCAAAGAGAAGTGAATAGTGAAGTCCAAAAGGGGAAATTGACGAGTGCAGAGTAAAATCTAGAAAGTCCAAGAAGGACAATGTCGTCGGAAAAGGAAGACTCTAGGAAATAGGGAAGGTTGGAACATGGTCAAGAGAAAGGGGATGCAATCCGTCGTGGAGATTCGTGGAGAATCCTGTTGATATAATTTGAGTTAAATTACCAATATGAATAAACCGCTCTGGTGGCCTAGTGGATAGAGCGTCAGCCGCGGAAGCGGCAGTTCGTGCGTTCGATTCCCGGCAGAGTCATGCCACTTACAAAAATGGTAATAAAAGCTGCCTCGTTTGGCGCTCAGCATTAAGAGGTTAGTGACAAGACTGGTCGGCCAGGTGTCAGGATAATGTGACTGGGTGGCCTGGTGTCAGGATAATTTGACTGGGTGGCCTGGTGTCAGGATAATGTTACTGGGTGGCACGGTGTCAGGATAATGTGACTGAGTGGCCTGGTGTCAGAATAATGTGACTGGGTGGGACATCATGCTAAATGCTAAATGTCTGCGGTATGATGCTATGTTCTAGACATAACTTTAAACAGCATCACTGCAGACATTGCAGTGAATTTGACTGAAAATTGTTAAAGCTTCGTTAAAAATCCAAATCGCACACACACACACACACACACACACACACATCAATATGAACTGTTTGATTACATTAGTTATTTTTCTTGTCTAAGGGGGTTCGCACTGCATTATATCTTCCAAAAAATCTTGCCCAGTTCTCTTTTGATATTCTTTCACTCACACCGGGTCATAATATCGAGGGAGGTTGTTCCCTAAATAACGTAGCTAAATCCAATTAACTACCCCGCTTACTAAGAGGGATACGTTACATAGTGTATGTGCTCACGTTCTATTGAGCTTGACTGCATTTCTGGGCTAAGCCACCAAATCAAACCAAAGCCGAATTAGTAGTGTGTTAAGCAGCGTTGATGTACTGTATTTATTCAGAGCAGATCCTCATATACAGCTCGCTCTAATTTATATCCAACGAGTAAGTTTAATTAGATTATTAAAAGGACCTTTGCCAACGTTGGCTTCCTTATTGAACCGATCAAATGACAGGAGTGATTCTTTACTTTTTAATTGATTATACAGAAAAGTAATGTCCACGTGCGATATTGCGTTTAAAGCGAAACAATTACGCTAATTATAGACCTGTCTCTTTTCATTGAAACGACAAAACATTTCTAATGAGCACTTCAGTGAGTCCTACCAAATATGGTACTAACAGCTGTCTCGCTTGGCGCTCAGCATTAAGAAGTTAGTGTTAGGACTGGTCGGCCTGGTGTCAGGAAGCAGCAGAGGGGGCGAATCAGACAACATTTTATAGGCGTCGATTCGGCAAACTGAGGCTTCCACGTAAATCGTAAAAAAGGCGTCCACAGGGTAAACCGAGGTTTCCTCGAAATCGTAAAAAAAGGACGCCAATGTCGTTATCGCGCCCCCTCTGCTGCTATGGGGTTAACAACTCTTGTTAGGATGAAAAATCATTTATGATTTTACAAACAGACTAATTTGTAAAACCTCACCTCGTAAATCAATCAGATTATTGGATTGGTCAGTTAGTTTGAAATTGATTCTCGTTAATGAATCATTATGACATCTCACATAAACTTGATTAGTTGGATCCTCAATTATTAAAAACCCTGGAGGAGCTGTTGGTGCAAATGAATACAAAATATATCCCTGCTGAGCTTGATATGATCGCTCGAGATTTATTTGATAGCTTCTTTCGATGACATCACATACTAAATTCAATGCAATCACCGAGGATATATTCACATTGAACGGTGCGATATGCCTACCACCGCCGTCTGGGTCATTATTATATTTGAGAATTGTTGTTTGTGGTTTCCATTTGGCGAGTATCAGAGAAAAGTTTCCTTGAATAAGATCATTAACAGACTTTTTTCGTTCATTTGCGATATACCGAGGAAACTTGAGATCGGGTAAATCGGCCTCTGTTATATTGTAACCAGTTAGGAATTTTTGTTTATCTCCGTTCTTATCATTAATTATTACTTGAATTATTCGTTTGTTGATATATTCCATGTCAGATACAAGCTGATTTAATATCTCAGCATATTTTATGATCTCATCACGTGGTTTTGTTATATCAGAGATATAGTCTTGGAAGCTCCGTTGTATTCGTTCTAGTTATGTTGTACGTAATTGATTAATCTCTTTAAAATAATTAGTTATGTTATATAAAATGAATACAATTGCAGTCGATGAACTAGGAGTTTTCTCAGCACCAAATTCCCAGTGCATGGTATTGTTATCAAGAAATGTGAATCTCTCAGTTAATTTTGTATTTGTTATATCAAGTAAATAATTTCGATATGATGGGCTGATTTCATGATATGATTGTTTATCCGTGGTAAAATCAGATTTTTGTGTATGTTAACAGTTTCTTGTCGAGGTGGCATTTTAGGCCAACCCAGTATTGTTCTGACTGAGCTCTGATAGATATCTACGACATAACTGGGCGAGTTGATCTCAATGGAAGATGATAGCGTTGGCTCGTGAACCGTTATAGCTATTTTTGATTCTGTTCCAGTAATAAATTTTATTCTGCGTTGAAATTCAGCATTGATTTGTTCAATTTGGTAGGACCAAGATGGCAACGAAACGACGTTCCAGTCTAGGGTCCCGTCTTCTTTATTCTTATTCGCGAATACCAAGGAATTATTTTGGTTGTTGACTACCAAATGCAACGACCTGATATTAGGCCAACTGTCATATACTCGTAGTTTTGCCAGTGCTATCTCCTTAACGGGAATCGGAGTAGGGAAATTCACACTGAATTCAGGATTCGTTGAGGTTATTGAGATCATGCTTGTTTTAACCGGGGTTGTGTTTTCCGCTATCCATTGAAGTAGTTCTTGCGGTGTTGTTATTATTATTGTCGCGCTCTAATTCCAACATAGTTGACTCGTACAACTGACCCATTTTCGAAAACTCATCCTCGGTTATTGTCGTGTCGTCTATCAACTTTGTAACAGAATTGTCACCGAGTGGATGGTGGATTAAATGAACAACACAAACACAATATGTGAAATATAATGTAAATTTATGAAATAAATTATTAATGAAAAATAATGATGTATCAACACAATAACTCATGCATTCAACCCACAATCACATTCCACAACCATTCACAATTCAAAAATAAATTAAATATTAATACAAAATAAAACACAGATACAAGGAATCTCTTGAACTATACACAGATCCAAAGAACCTTTACAAAAGTTATATTAACGCAAGTATAAATTGCGATAACATATACAAACATTAAACTATACTATCGCACGTATGGATTGCGACAACTAGCACAAACATATACATGTATTTAATCAAGTTGCTAACTTTTATTGAGAATCATGTAATCCCTTGAAATGCTACTGTGATTCGAAGTGACTATGTGGAAATATAACAATGTATCCAATTGTACTACAATTGCAACACACACATGTGTCTCGACCCTGTATAACCGTACGATTCACCAACTGTTGAATCGCCGCCCAGCTTCTCCGAATACTTAGGGTTGACTCAATACTTTTATCGGTCACTTGCCCTTCACGGATCCACCAGTTATACGTACAGACAGCATACAGCATCTACTAGAACCAACGGTCCCAAATACCTAGATGCTACCCCGGACGTTTACACCTCTAGATAGCTCCGACACTCGGACATTAAGACTTCTAGATTTCCGGATATTTACACATCACGACATATGTAGACGGACAGACATTATTCATCAACACTAGAACCAGAACCCGTAAAACATCATGTTATGTTACCAAACTCTATTCGAATGATTATCATTGGATCTTCAGGGAGAGGTAAAACACAGTTGTTAATTGATATGGTAATAAGATGGATGAAATGGGACAAGTTGTACTTGGTGGCACCGACCGTAGATGATCAACGATGTTACCGGGTGTTAAAAGACTACAACAAAAGAGCCATAGAGAAGGCCAGCGAGCTTATAACCGAGATCGAGGAAGCACAGACCGATGGAAGTGTCGCATACGACGATGATTACGAAAGAGCTGTAGAGATTGTCAGCGATGGCGTTATTAGGTTTATAACCGATATCGAAGAACTACCAAGCATTGCTGATATCGATGGAAGTATTAACAATTTAGTCGTATACGATGATGTGATGTTAGAGAATGAAAATAACCCTGCCAGGATATTTTCGAGAGGAAGACATAAAAACACCGATGTGATATACGCCACTCAACGATACACTCAAATACCAAAAGTGATCAGAGATAACTGCAATTTGTTATGTATGTTTAACGGAGTTGGCAATCATACACTACGAAATATTTGGCAAACTTGGTGCAGCTATATGGATTGTAATAGATTAAAAAATTTCTTTAGTCGCACCCAATCAAACCCACACGGATTTGTAACGATACATTTATCAGATCCTCGGACGCGATATCGTATCGGACTTTATAAAATATTCGGTTAACCCCATAGCAGCAGAGGAGGCGCGACAACAATATTGGCGTCCTTTTTCACGATTTCGAGGAGACCTCGGTTTACCCTGTGGACGCCTTTTTTTTACGATTTACGTGGAAGCCTCAGTTTGCCGAATCGACGCCAATAAAATGTCTGATTCGCCGCCTCTGCTGCTCAGGATAATGTGACTGGGTGGGACACCATGCTACATGTCTGCGGCATGATGCCCCAGTGCTAGACATCACTTTACACTGTCAAACTGAAGACATCGTAGCGATATGAAATTTGTTAAAGCTTTGTTAAAAATCCAACTCTCTATCACTCACTCACTCGCTCACTTACTCACTCTCTCTCTCTCTCTCTCTCTCTCTCTCTCTCTCTCTCTCTCTCTCTCTCTCTCTCTCACACACACACACACACACACACACACACACACACACACACACACACACATAGGGATTTACATAAATATGTTTTGGGAAATACAATCTTCACACAGGTTCCAGGGATGATCCTTTTACAATGAAAATGAAATTGAGGGCGTGTATTACCTTAATCTGAAAGCGAGAGGTCAATGTGCTCTTCACAGACAAAACAACAACGGTCACAATTGTTTGAAATTTAATCGGAGTATCAATAATGTGTAAATATCGATGTTCCATATGTAATTATTATTGAAAATACTTTACAGTAAGTAATTATGAGTAAAATAAAAATAAAAATTACAATTTGTGGTATTATTTTCAATTTGTTATGATATAAATACAAAATTCAAAGTATATGTGATGACTGTCAAATTAAAGTAAATTTCAGAGAAACTGTAACAAGTACACGAAAATGACCAATATATTTAAATAATTTAGGAGAATATTCTAATTTTTTTTTAAAAGTGAACATAGAAGGTGAAAAAATTGAGAAAAGGTGTACTCGACAGAAAAATCGTCAATTATTATATGTTGGGAACGTGTATGGAGTACCCAGGTGTTGAACGATACGATGTAGCGAGTTCTGTAGCCACATACATTAAGCAATTTTCCTCCACTTGACATATCAGCGCAATTTTGTGCACAAAATGTTGGCAAATTTAGAGGGTAAGAAAGCCTTTCGCGTTCCATAAATTCATTTCTAAGAAAATTTCGTACGTCTCAAAAAATAATTTGCGTAAGCTACTCTTTCATCTCTAGACTATCGACATGAGTATAAGCACGGAACAGTTTTTTTTTCTTTTCTTTCTTCTTCTGAAGTCTTTTTACCCAATCATGTTTAATGATATGTCTGATAGTTCTTAGAGAAGACACGTTACTCAAGTTGTCAGAGGATTAAATAACCACCATTGGTAGGAATAGTTAGAGTTTAGAGTTTAGATTACATACCCGCACTCCCACCGCATCCTCCCTTAACTATTTAGTAAATTTAGGTTACAATAACAAGTGACTGACCTTGTGTCAAAGATCAATCACAATACAACCGATGGCTTATTTTACCTGTATTTCCTGGGCCTAATACATATATAACACGAAATCCACCCAATCCATGTATTTAGCAATATGTGCAGATGGTTTTGTAAACAATGAGTGTCTTGACCTATAATTCGCTGTATAATATCATTTTCCAAAGAATAACAAATAAGCTTAATATAATAAAGAAGAAAGAGAGTATCATTGTTTTTCACGCACACTTTGATATTTAAAACAATAGAAAGCACGCATCATGCCGTAGGCTAACATAGCATACCTTAAAATACTTTCCAGCTGCATAATGAATGCAATTTCAGTTACTCGAAAAAGCTCTCCCCCTTCCTGAAACTAACATGGATAAACAGGAACTAAACGTAACAGCAGCAACAACAACAAAAACGACATCTGCAAGAAAAGAAACTAGAGCAATTGTCAACATCATCATCGCAACAGCAACAAAAAAAAAACAACAACAGCACAAAGATCATTGACATGACTGAAATAAAAACGATAATGATAATGACGACGATGATGATCATTCCTACGCGTTGACCATATCTCGAGCCACTTGTTACAATTATGTTGATAAATAACTTGATGAGGATGATGAAAATGATGCCACGTTTTAAAAAAAGGATCCCACCCATTATTTCGATACCCACACGTAAATCTAAAATTTCAATTATTTGTTCTTGTTAAAATGTACAGTCCAACCTATAAATAAACAGTCAGTTTATATGACACCTCTAAACCCCATTACCTTGGCCTTGGAATGTACTGAAAATAAGTCACAGTAAAGCAGTAACATGCTACTACTAGTACTAGACAAAATCACGCCATTGTTAAATGCAGCACACTCAGTTTAGAACTTTAGATCACGTTTGGTGCAAGTCGTGGGGGTCTTTTGAAATAAATCTAGGATTTGTCAAAATACTTTAGTTCAATAAGCCACGATTTTTTTTCTTGCAGCGATGAAATACATGCCGTTAGATGTTATAAGGCCGAACGCTCACACGTCACTATATACCGATGACGTCATAATGAAGCCAAAACATAGACTGGTCCCCTATCATACATTTACATTGTGTTACGAACGCAACGAAATCTTGACGTTTCCTAATTGAAACGGTTCTGTATCTATTGTAAACAAAATGGCCGATGTGCCCAATGCTATTTAATTGTGTATGTACTGATTTATATCCAAACAATTTGTATTGGAAAAATAATAAGAGAGACTTTAAATGTTATTTTGTAAAGATCTTTTGTAAAGATATTTTAACTGTTTTACTAAGAGAATATGTTTAAAAATGCATGCAGCTCTGGAACACATACGCTGGAAATAAAATGGTTATGTGATAATTATCTAATGACAATAGCTTGCCAGCACATTGGAAGTGTCACGTTTATACTGTTATGTTTCGAATGACATAATATTGGTTACTTAACAATCCTTTTGCTGTATGCTACCACCACAGCAGTCTGACGTTTTATCAACAAAGTACGGCGAAATGTCTGACTAAATGAAATACCCTTATGAATAATATATATATATATATATATATATATATATATATATATAAATATATATATATATATATATATATATATATATATATATATATATATATATAACACAAGGAATGCAAGCGTTACCATAACCCTTTGCTCGATTCGACATTTTCTCACGAGTATTTTATCGCTTCAGAATCGCAAGAAGACTGAAACACTACACATATGCATTCAAAAGACAGTTACTTACCAACGCATAGCTCTTAAATGACCATGTCCTGAATCCAACCGGCGAATTAACCTTTATTTTCACCATTACGGTCACAACAGCCTCGCTATGAAATTTATCTGACGGAAGTAGCCCATAATAATGATACAAATAATACGACTTTTACGATAATGGTGGTGGTGTGTAAAATTACGAATGTTTTAGGTCAGAAATAGATTTATAGATGTGTAAAAGTGCATATAGCGTTGTTTACTAAATGTATATGTCTATATTTTATTACACTATGTCATTGTTTTAGGTCAGAAATAGATACATAGATGTATTTACGTTTGTTAGGCATTGTTTACTAAAAGTATATATGTCTGTATTTGTGCATTCCGTATCCTGATGTAAGTTATTTTTTATCCACAGCCGGCCGTATACCCGACTACAATGGCGTTGTGATGATTGAAGGCATGTTGCTAGTCGTAGACGAGATTGAGTGGAATCTAAAGGTTTACAATCGTCATGACGGTAAACTGATTACGTCACACGGACTGGAGTCCAATCCCAATGATATCTGTCTTATTAGCAAGAATGAAGCCGCTGTGTGTCTGTATAACGGTAGGGTTGTAATCATGTCATTGAAATCGATAGATGACGTAAAATGGGTAAAAACCTTAAAGACAGGATTTGATCAATGTGATTCATTGGCAAAATTGAATTCAGACAAACTCGTTGTCAGCGGTAAGAAAGATGGCTTCATGTTGTGTTGGGGAATTTTATCGATTACAGATGGACGTATGGACTCAACTCACGACATCTGTGAAGGGTATGATCAGACTCGCATGGCCATCAAAGATAACACCATGTACATCTCGTTTTGGACTTCTGACTCCGTTACTAATGGTGTTTATGCTTATGATATTTTTAAACCACAAACACGAAAGTTTCTGTATCAACACCAGAAATTAGAAACACCAGGGTCAATAATCTCTGACAGGGATTGTGTGTACGTGTGTGACTTTAACTCTAACACAATTCATCAGCTGACAGACAGCGGTCAACTAGTGACCATACACACAATGTCATCAGGTCTGTATGGAATATTCTATGATGACCAGCATGGATTACTTTACACCACAAGCATTAGAAGTAATGTGATAACTGTTTACAAAATGGAGTCTTTACATCAACCAGGTAATTCTATTTTATTTAAAATCATTCCAGAACGAAAACTACATACTTTATTTATTTACATTTAATAATTCACCTTTTTGCCCCAAAGTATGATTTATAAATATTGTAGTCATAACTTTATTGTAAGACAAACATGTTTAGTAGATATAAAATAAAATAAAAAAGGAATAAATATATTTTTTGATTTTTTTGGAGTCTGTAAATGTAAAGTTCGTCTTGCATGGTCATATTTATCGATTTATAATATTAATAAAATATTTTTGTCATTTTGAAATTTATTACAAATTGTATTATAATCTTTTATATTCATTGTTAAGTCGTGTGTACGTTGGTTGTCACTAGATAATTTTCATATAAAAATATTCAATCTGTATCGACTATCACAATGGCTGCTTATCTGCTAAACTCGCATCATCACCAGTTCAGGGTATTGCATTTTTTCCCAGAAGGTGACGTTTTCATTGATAAATTTTTGCAGACGACATATCATTGCACGCGACATCCACGCGACCGGATCTCGTTCATCGGTTAGCAGCGTCTAACATTACCACGTATTTTATGTTGATAAATTTAATGTTTATGGAGCGATTTTTTTTTGCAGAGTAGCTTTATCAACGAACAAAACTCAAATCGGATAACAAGATAGCTGGACAGTTAGTTTTCAAAAAAAAATATAAACACCATTTTGGATAAAGTACGGTATTTTATAACAATGTGCGCAATATTTACTACGATCTGTTCATGTTTTCGTTGAAAGAAGCAATGTTCTTATGCAAACCGAAACAGACAAAGCTGAAAATAGAGGTAGTGCTTAGATGAATTCATATTGCGAAAAATTATAGAAATTATATTGTAAAGTAATATTGTAAAATAACGACCGACATTTTTATTAAAATTAAAGTGTTGGATGTTGAAGTAATTATTTCTATGGGTTGTTTTCACGTGACGTCACAAAACATGTGCACCTTCTTAATGGTGGCTGGTTACTAAATTTAATACACTTTTCCCAGTAGGCGGAGCTTTCATAGTGACGTCATCGAACGCGACATTCCTTGCTCTTGGTTACACTAGATCACACCTCATCGTAATATTCAATGCTGACACAGAATTTTTAAAAAGAATTTGTAGTTGAAATTTTGAATACTTTTTATTTTTTGTTGAGAGGTACTGGATTATATTTTCTTTAGTAGCGTTTGGAAATGTCCAAGTTATTTATTTGAGCAAAGCATTGATGATTTTAAATATTCTGATATATTAGACTATTAGACTAAAAGTAAAATTCTTTGTTATAAAATTAATTTTTGTATAAACAACTAAAATTACATTCTAATTCTATGCTAGATTAAATTAAAAATTCTAAATTAAAAAAAAATAATATAGATTTGACTAGAAAATGTCCCCTTTATTTACTGGAGCCAAGCTATGATGATTTTCAATATTAGGCTTTATCAAACTAAAAGTAAAATTCTTTGCCTGACTAAAATAAGAAAGAAGATTATAAAATGATGATTTTAAATATTCGGCTATATAAGAATATTAAACTAAATGTAACATTCTTAGATAGAGTAAAATTTTAGAACAAAATATATGAACAACAAAAATTACACATTCTATCCTAGATTAAATTAAAAATTATACTGTAAATTTAAAAATATAGATTTGACTAAAACCCATAAATTTGTTAGACCAATATTCAAAACGGTATATTAGAATAAAACGAGAAATTATATGTGACTAAAATTAAAATAATTATATTAGACTAAATTATAAATTGTATATTAGACTGCTTTTAAAGACATAGTGGGATATTAGCTGAGTATGTTAATAACCTAGTGGGATTTGTGTGGTATTTAAATTAGGAAATTAAGCATAATACTTTATTCTGTGAATAGCCATGGAAAACTTAAATAGCATCAAAATAAAAAATGGTGGAGAACAATTTGTTGGTCTACCGTATATATATATATATATATATATATATATATATATATATATATATATATATATATATATATATATATTAAAGTTTTTCCGATTAATTATCAGTACTCATAATAGGGGTGATTATTGGAACAACAGGTATAATCGGTATCGGCAGAAATATTCGGTGTCGATGTAAACAAATTTTAAAAAAAATACAAAATATAAATTCAATCATAACATTCATCTTGACATGGCTTGAATTTTAGATCAGAATTAAATACAGTCCTACCCGTTTACAACGACATCACTTATATCAACAAGCCGCCTATGTCATTTGGTCTACTATTACTTCCAAATTGTCATGCTTATGTTGACGTCGAGATAAAAGTACATGTCGACATAACCCCTTGGTCCCAGCTGGAATAACTCCTTTGTTTTCTAATCATTTATGTCATTTATGTCGACAAGCTGCCAGTTCCAACCCATACTTTGTTCAGCAATTAGTTGATCTTGCCGCCAGGCTTTAATGTCGCGGTCGGATAAAAGAACAACAAAGAAAGATAACAAAATAAAAAACAACAACACCCTATGCTTTTGTTTGGGCCTATAAAGTTGGCCTCTAGCGCCAACTTATAAGAAGTGAAATTTGATCAATTGCATTTTCCAAAGACTGTACAGATGTATTGCTAGGATTTTAAAACTAGGAGTTTACGAGTACCACCAGTAAATGTTGCAGTCCCTTACCATAAGTAAATTCTGCATACCTGAAATGAATAGCGGAGAACTCGCCCCATGGAGAACTCGCCCTGGGTGAACTCATCCCAGGTGTCAGGAGACGTCACTCCATAGTGGTCGGAGAAGTCGCCCCACTTTGCCTGGAGAAGTCGCCCCAAGGATAATATATAATAATTCTGAGATTTCGCCACATGGTTGTCAAGGATTTATTTCGTTGTTGTTTTTCTTCAAGTTAGTAACTTATTAAATCTATAAAATTTGCAATTCTTTTCTCCGCGTTGAATGAAAGACAATGGCATTGTGCTAATTCTTGTGGACATATGCACCTCTTTGACATAGTATTTTGTACCCGATAATTGTGATCTTTCCTCCGTGAGCAATATAATGCCATTGTATTATGTCTGTATTTTAGTGAAACCAATTCAGTATTTCTAACTCTGGGTTGTTTCTATTGAAAAGAATACTCGCCGATATAATTTATATATTACTAAAATTTAGAGGACACGATTAAATTCTATTGAAAATAGCTAAATAATAAATAAACTGTTAATATTGAATGGTTGAATAATTTCGCATTTAATTTGTGCTTCTTCTGGTACGAAATGTTTTAAAAGAAACAGATAAAGTATTTTATTAGATGAAAACTGAGGATCTCTATAATTTTATAAATGAAAGCGAAGATTTTTTATATTACTAGTGTCTATTATGTTTGCACATCGCATCAATATATGTTACATTTTGATAACGAATGTTTTTTTCTTCTTTTCTGTCTATTTATTTACTTTTTAAAAAATCGAGCAAATTCTTGGGATTTGCTAACCAAAATTTACTTGTACGTTTATTATAAAAATCCAACCAAATAAATGGTTATTGTTAATGCATACCATTTTTTAAAGTGCAATATGCTGTGATGTTCATTGGTTATAAAATATCGGCATGAAAAAACAATTCGCATAGAGATTTATTATTGGTGTTAAACTGTGTTGAAATATTAGATGAAAACTGCGGATCTCTATAATTTTATATATGAAAGCGATGATTATTCGTAGTAGTTTCTCTTATATTTGTACATCAAGAGCACCGGTGTATGTTACATTTAGATGACAAAAATGTTCTTTTTTCTTTTTCTTTTTCTTTTCTGTCTGTTTAGTACTAATAAAAGAAAATCTGGCAAATTCTTTGGTCTTCTTTAAGCGATAATTGATTTATTTTTTAAAGTGTTTTTACGCTGATAAATTGATAAATTTATTTGATAAAAGTAGGTGACTAAAATTTATTAATTATACGACATAGATTAGATAATGAAGGATTCGATTGTATTGTGAAAGTAATTGCATCTCTATCTCTCTGTTGTACATACTGCTTTGTTTAAAGCCCAATGTTGAGTAATATTACGGGCTTTGTTCAGCGCAGAATCAATTGTATGTGTAGGATAATTTCTTTTTTGTAAATATGTTTGGAATTTATTCAATGAATTTTGACAGCCATCTGAAATAATAAGTTGGTATCTTTTCGACTGGCTATGTGGTGTACCGTTTTTAAATGACATGAGATAACATCAAGATTATTGACATATTGGTGGAAATTAGTTTCTTTGATATGAATATTTGCAAAGATAGTGTTATCAGTATTTTATATCACATTTACATCTGAAAATGAAGCATGCGTACTAGATGTATTCTAAGTAAATTGAATTGTCGGGTGAAAATGATTTAGGCGATCAATACAATTTTACATTTCTTTGGTTGACGGATTCCAGATATAAATGTCATCGAAAAATCTGAACCAAAGAGATGGATTCAACTTTTTGTTTTGAAGAAATTCCCTTTCAAATTTACCCATGAGAGGAAAACGTATGAAGAAGCCATATTAATACACATTGCCGTACCCATTATGTTTATGTATTTCGTATTATTAAATTGAAAATAATTATTTTCCAAATTAAGTTTTAATATTATACAAATATCTTCACAAGATAGTGGGCTATTATTAGGATTGTAATCAAACAAATTTGTACACGCTTCAATACCAACTGCATGCGGAAAGTCGATATATAGTGATACTACATCTAATAATACCAGAATTGAAATTAACAGATAGTTGTGGAATAGACTTAAACTTTTTAATGAAAAGTTGTTGTATCTTCAATATATGATTTCATTATGAGTTTTGGGTAATATGTAGAATTGAGATGCACGCATGTTAAGAGAGAAAGTATCAAATTCCTCGTATACGGAATCATTGTTTTTACCATCTCATTAAAGCATGTTGAAATTTTTTTATTTAATTTCTATTGACGGATTTTCGCCAATATGTGTGTAGTAGTTTTTATCATTTAATTGACGTTTAACTTATTTAAAATAATCTGCTTGATTCATAATAATATTAGTGTTTGACTAATCATCATTTGTAATCACTATACTGTCGTCATTCATTAGATTATATAAAGACTAAATTTCGTCTTAGAAACATTACAATAATATTGTTTTCATGATTACAGTTAATATCTCTTTTGTGATCGCGTATAAATAAAAAGCTAAAAATTTATCACGTTAAAGATGTTTTAATTCTGCCATGAAAAGGTTATCTGGGTTTTGGGACGACTTCTCCAGACGAAGTGGGGGCGACTTATCCAACCAATCTGGGGCGACTTCTCCACATACGTTGGGGCGAGCTCTCCCAGGGCGAGTTCTCCATGGGGCGAGTTATCTGCATACCACCTGAAATGGCTATGTTTCCTGACGAGTAGGAACAATGGTTGCCATAGGGTTTAATTTTCAAATTACCTTACAGCACTGACATTTATCCCTTGTTTGTCCATCAGTGAGAGCGAATTGTCCGGTTAAGATAAGGTCTTATTCTAAGCACAAAGTTAGGCATCATACATAGTGTTCCACGTGAAATGTCAGTTCTAGCAACTTCTAACACTCTGTTGAATTTCATTACAAATTCGCCAATTAGCCGTTTAACCCTTCTTGTTAAAATTTGTAAACAGCATTTTGTCTAACTCTCAGCATGTCGCGATTTTGAGGTCACATGCAATACTTAGATTGCTACACATGGAAATTAAAACAATAATGAAGGTTTGATGTACTCTTCTTATACACAACACAAGTACATTAAGGGGTCAATCTACCTCTGAAATCAGTAATTGAAAATGTCAGCACATTTTCTCACCACTCTACAGCTAGTCAAGTCTTTGATCTTGCCGCCTATCTTGTGGGTCGTATTCTTCCTATGTACTCTTATATGTAGGTATGGGTTATATTCAGATAAGTACTGATTAAGTACCTAGTTGGGCAGGGTTATTAAGTTTTATTTGTTCATATGTAAAAGGTATTTGTCTAATATTTATATTGTAAATGTAATTATATATATAATTATATATATATATATATATATATATATATATATATATATATATATATATATATATATATATATATATATATATATATATATATATATATATATATATATATATATATATGGTTTATTGCTGGTCCAAAGTTGCGAATTTATCTCTCTATATAATTTCTTTTAAGCAGGGAGTTTCTTAGGGTCTGTTTGCAGTATCAAGTGTGATCTCCCTTGTCCCGCCCTGTCTTGAACTGTCAAACTGACTTATGTTATTCAAACAATGTGTTCATAATTAATTTTATTACTGAAAGGGGGGGGGGGAGTTGTAATAAGCAAATATTATCTTATTTGCTGCATGGGATCAGCTTAATTTGTTGCCAATGTTAATTTATTGAAGAGAGCGGGTGATATGAGTGAATTCTGTTGAGATATCACTTATTGTGAACTATTCACATCATATTCCTTCTCTCTTTATTTATGAGAGTAATTCTCAAATATTTTGCAAGTTTATCAAAAGCAGAATCTATCAAACTACTTAATAGATTCACCAAGTGAACATAGTTAGAAGGAAGTATTTATGTGTTGTATACGACATATGGAGGGTGTGTTTCAACCAGTACTATGGGTTTATTTTATTGCTTGCGCTGTGTATGCTAGCCTGACTATGACTCTTCAGCTTGGTAGAATAACGAAAGTATCAGAATATACATAAATATGAAGTAACAAGCTGTACATGTCATATCTATTATTAGTGCTATAGGTATTGTATTGTCTGAAGTACTATTCTAGGTAAATGTTGGATGTACTGCTGACAGCTTTTCATTTCTCTGTGAATAGCACCATCCACTTGGTAGCTTCATTAAGATGGGAAGAGAATGACCAATATCAAGGCCAATTTAAGTACATGTACATGAAACATGTAAATAACAACTATCCTACCATGTGCTAGTGTCAACATTGAATACTGTACTGTTTATCGTATCAGGATGTGATCGATGCAATATTTTATTGTGGATTTTATTACACAAAGGTAACCACAATGTTATTTGTCAATATCTAAATGTATTTCACACTGATTCTGTCTTCATGTACTCAAATTTTCCATTTTTTCTCAAAGTGCAAATGCTACTCGCTGACTACGGATCACCCGTTGCAGTCGAGTATTACCTTTTATTTTTTAAATCAATGATAATACTTTATAAATTTTAATAATTGTTGGGTCACCGAAAGTTACTTTTTTTTAACAGGCCTATGTCTTAGGACACGGACAAAAGTATTGTTTCATGCCCCTAGATTTACATCGGTTACAACTTACAGCAGTCAACAAAAAGACCTAAAAGCGGTAAAGTTTAGACATTGGTCCGCGGATATTCCAACCCCACCCCTTCTTCCAGGCCTTTTTTTTCTCTCCAAAATTATTCATCTTATACGCCAGTATATACTGTGATAATGAAATAATCGGTATCGGAAATTTTAATAATCGATTATACGCGGTATCGGCATAATCGGCAAAAGGTGACATCGGTACAGCTTTAATAGATATATATTTTATATTTATGTGTGTGTGTGTGTGTGTGTGTGTGTTCTGATGATAGTGTAATACGATGACATAATTTCAATGAATACTTGCTGGTTCTGGTTTAAGCAGAAACTGGAAACAAAATTTGAGACCTCTAAATTCCAGATCGAAATAATGTTTCAGAATAATTTGTGAAATTTGACCTTTTTGGACTGTTCATACATTGTCCTCATCAAAACTGTTATTTTCATTTGTCTTCCGATTCAGTCATTCCTGCAGAGCTCCTTAAGATGGATGCAAGATCCCGTCAGATGTATAAGAAGGCTCTTAATGAGGGAAAGGAAAAGGTGTACAACATCAGGGTGATGGTGGTTGGTCAGTATGGTGTGGGCAAAACAACGTTGACCCAGCGACTTTTGACAAAAAATGTCAACATATCTGAGAGACATAGCACTGACGGGATAGATGTTCATATAGAGTGCTCTAAAGTTTCTTTGTCAACTGGAGAGTGGACAACACAAGAAAAAAGTAGGTCTGATGAATCTGGTTCTGTTCACATAGTTTTACATACCCATTCATAAAAACTACTTATTCATTCTTTCGCAGATGAACCTGATTCTCTAGGCGGTTGGCAGTAAAGGTATATAATTTATCAATTAGGAATGAACCATTTAATTTGGAAGGGATGTGAGCCCATGTGTTTATTTGATACAAATTATTTTCTATTCCCAAAACAGTTTGAAACAATATTTTTGAACTTGTTTGTACAACTGCAGTTTTTCTTTTTTTAAAAAAAATATAAAGCCTGTAAACAATTTCAGCCAAACTTATCAGATGTTTTCAAGGTTTGAAGGTCTTTCAAGTTTGTACAATGATGCAGATCCAAAATCAGCCTACATTACATAGCATGCATTTATAGGCAAAGAATTATCCTTCGATTTGTTGTTAATTAATGGGGATTTAATCTGGTATTTTTTTGTAAAAAAATGTTTTGCAGTAATTCTTTGTGGAAAATATAGAAAGTTGTAAGTCAGTATATAAGTTTTACTTGGCCCAAAATATATTTAAAATATGGTTTGTGTGTGATTTGGATTTTTAACATACGTTTAACAATTTTTCAGTCATTTCATTACGATGTCTGCAGTGTGACAGTTTATTGTGATGTCCAGCACTGGGGCATCATGCCACAGACATGTAGCATGATGTCCCACCCAGTCACATTAGCCTGACACCAGGCCGACCAGTTCTAACACGAATATCTTAATGCTAAACACCAAGCGAGGCAGCTGTTAGTACCATTTTTGTAAGTCTTGGGTATGACTTAGTCGAGGATAGAAACCTCCTGCTTCCGAAACAGATGCTCTATCCACAAAGCACTTAAGCGTTTTTTGGGGGGGAACATTTAAATTAATTTCATTGTTAGAGGAATACTTACTAGCAATCACCAGTATTTGTTTAGTCAAGTATTTTCTTTGTGAATTTGTATATTTTATAAATTCCAAAAATTCTGGTTAAACAAATGTATGGTAAAGATAGTTTATTAAATTGAAACTATACTATACTGTAATGATTAAATATGCAATGTGAATTTTTTGTTTTTTCTGTGTCTTTAAATTTCCAGCTTTTGTAACTGTGTATGTTGCATTGTTTCATGTACATGTACTTTAATACGTGATTCTTTACCTCATAGCTCTCCTTCCAGATGTTTTTTTTAAAAATATTTATTTCAAACATGTTGTGTATATGCTTTCGTTATGACACTGTGATGGCATGTATCTTCTTAAGTATTTGCAATTTAATTTGAGTTTTTAGATTGGTTTTTTAGTTTACACCATATAACCACTGCTAAGGTGCCATCAAATTCTACACACTACACACAAACACACACATACATACATACATACATACATACATACATACATACATACATACATACATACATACATACATACATACATACATACATACATACTCCTAGCCATCTTGGAGGAAAAGTGGCTCCGTATTTAGTATGCCAGACTCATGATCTAAAAGAGTGCATTTTTTAACACCATCAGACGATTCTGGGCATGGGGCCCCGAGTGGTCTAAAACGCTTTCTGTTACGGATCACTGCCGTCTCGCCTCTGTCTGCGTGGGTTCGAGTTTAAGATTCGGCTAATGTAGTTATGTGAGAAAGCTTGCCAGTAGCTTCTCTTGGGTCGGTGGTTCTTTCCGGGGTTTTTCCCCAGGCTCTTCCTCCACCACTAATACTGGCCGCCATGTATAGCCTAACGTGTCCTGAAAAATGGCGTTAAACCCAAAAACAAACAAAGAAACAAACAATTCTGGATAAGCACCTGTGGTGTGTACTTGGGCAAGCACATTACTAAAATTGCTTCATCACTAAATAACCTACTTGTGTTGCTGAGTCATAAAACACCAAACCAGATCAATTCCTCACCATATCATGGTTTTGTTTTATGTCTTTTATGTCTTTTATCACTCAGGATATTGTTTATTTTTTATTTTTATGACAATGATTGTGAACAACATTTCATGCATAAATCATTTATCATGTATCCTTTTGTTTGGCGATATATAGCCTTACACTGCTGGTGTATCATAAAATCATGCACACGCACGCACGCACGCGCGCGCGCGCATGCACGCACGCACGCACACACACACACACACACACACACACACACACACACACACACACACACACACACATACATACATACATACATACATACATACATACATACATACATACATACATACATGCATACCAAGGAAATTGCCAGCTAACATGTACTGTCTTTGTCAACTTGGACCATTCTGGTCACAGGGTTAGTTTAATTAGGGTAGTTCCAGGTAACGGATTAGTCAACTACAATTGGGATTACTTGTAAAAATTATTTCATGCATAAGGTTAGTGAACTAAATCCGTGCCTTGTGCATGCCTAGTAAAGTAACTTAGTTTTGATATACAAAAGCAATATCAATCATGGAATTTGTCAACCATGGAGATATGCCAGGCACAAAGTTTGGTTTAAATTTGTTTGATTTAGTTGGGTAAAGGAGTTCATTCTGTAATTGTCGACTAAGGTAGTGCAAAGCCAGTGCTCACAGATTATTTTTAGACACGGGCCCAATTCTGTTGACTTTTATCAAATATCATAAGCCCTGACTCAAATTTTAATTTTTATATGCCCAAATTTGCCATTATTTTGTTTCTACTATTGTTTGTCATAAAATATTCCAATTACTGTATCACAAATATAAAATGATGAAAGTAAAATCAAACTTGACTAAAATGGAATCATGTGAGCACAACTTATCATTAAGAAAGGCAATCAGTTCTCATTTCATCAATCACATGATTTGCTTTGTACACAAAGTTTACAGCTGTGATATAAGTATGACACAATCTTCAAAAATATAATAATAATAATAATAAGATTAATAATAATAATAATAATAATAATAATAATAATAAGGACTTTGTAATGTGCCTAATCTTTAATTTTGTTCCTGAAATTAATAGGAGAAATATTAATAATATCCTAGACTTTACACAATGCTGAAAATAAATTTCCCGATTGTATCAGCATGATCGAAGGTTTCTCAGTAAATTATATTTATCAACAAACCAGAAGGGCATATTGCGCTGCAATTTAGTTTGCACCTGATCTGAAAAAAGGGACCATGACAGGAGGCTGTTTTATTTTTTTTAAGCACTGCAGACATAGGGTTAGTGAAGTTTGTTGTTTTCATGGGCTTAATACCATATATCAGCACATGATAGGCTATACATATTTGCCATTATGATGGATAGAAGAAGAATGAATACCTTGGTAAGAGCTACCAATCCACAGGAAATCTTTTTCCCATACCAACCTGGCTCAGATTCTGAGACTTGAACCATTTGCACATAAGTGAGATGACAGTGATTGGTAACGGTTAATTTTTTAGACCACTCAGCCACCCAGGGGCTTGGTTAGTAAAGTAAAGATGTGCTGGGCACTGATGTTTAATGTGTGCCAGCTTTGAACTGGGTCAGGCATGTGAATTAATTTAAACAGTGTTAGTCAATTATCTCCACTAAAAATTGCTTATTAAAACAGAAATAAAACTCCTTGAACTTAGATCAACGTTTTATTATTTAATATTGAATAGTTCATATCAATTTTGTTGGTTGACATATGCCAAAATATGACAATATTCAACACATTTTCAATGGATAAATGAATAAATGTATTTTTTATTACATTTTTTTTACTGTACAGTATTTTGATCTCGTGCAGTGCATGTGTTGCGTTTCTTTTATTTGAATTTGAACATAACTATAGTTAAATGACATACAACTTTGTTATGTAATCCCTTTTGCTTTAATTAATTCAAAGTTTAATTGTTTTGCTATACTTTAATACTAAAATAGTTTGCTCAAAGCATATTCAATCCTGAATATGAAATGCTTTGTGCCTTAAATGTCGTCAAAAACTTCCAGAGAAAAAATAATGATTGCTATGGACAAATGTAGCCAGCTACTACATGGGTTAAGAAAAGAAAACATCAGATCTATTATAATAAAAAAGGGTGGTAAGAATTTATTTTAAATGCATGCTGCTTTCAGTGTAACACCACAGTGCATATGATTTAATCTGCATTTGTACTGTATTACACCTTAAGGTGAATCTCCTCTAATAATATATACATAATGCATAATTGAGCATAGATTTTGTTGTCAGAACTTTTTGGGCAAATCACATGTAAATAAGGACCTTCCAAGGGAACATGGATGTATATAGATCCAAATAAAGTGAATAATTGCCATGTAAAGGCATGTGTAATAAAAAGAATAATAGATGAAACCCATGACTGAAATAGTTAGTTCAGAATGTATGACTGCTACTATAGTTAGTCAAAGCTTTCACTAACATTGTAACTACTGTCAAACATGTAGAGAGAATAGCACATACTATATGCTTGGTTGATGGCTTTCTAACCAATCTAGGCAATGTTAATATTTTTGTATAGCTGTTTGTATTTCCATTCATCTCGATCCTAGCTCTTTTACTTGCTTGTAACCTTTATGCACCTTATGGCTTTTAGTCACCCTCTTTTGCATCCTAACCTGCTAGTAACATAGCTTCACGGTGAATGGTAGCTGTACTAACACCATATAAGCCATTAACCAGGTCATCTCAGTACAGGAGAACTTGGAGGTTCGCGTTAGAACGGTATATATGTGTGTTTTGTATTATTTTTTTAAAATGTTTCCTTCATTTCCCATTATCTACATTAGCATTTAACATTTAAGGAGCAAAATATCTTTAAGCAAAAAATTCTCATTGTATGTATAATCAAGTGAAACTCCTCTAAACACCTCAAAATGAGCGTGGGACCAAATTTAATTTCTGGTATTCAGCTGTTTTCCATTTGGTCTCACGGGACAGTTTATTTTTTGGCTAATATAGTCGTCCGACAATGACCTATTGCAGAAAAATGATAATACTATTACATTAAAGATATAAATAAAAATATAACTAATGATTTTTGTTGAAAGGATGCTTGTAAGATTCTGACTGAGGTATTAATGTTAATTCCTTATGCAACTAGTGGTATTTATACTGAACCAGCACTGCCACCAACCCTTCTTTTTTACATTCATTTTTCACAGGAAAGACCTATTTTGAATATTTTCATGTGACGAGGCAGTTAAAAGAATCAGTATGTGCCTTATGCATGAATACAGTTGACTAGTACTGTAACAAATTAACATATTTTTCATCACCCCTCAACCATCTAGAATTTTAGATATTTACCTCTGTAGCAGACACATGTAAATACGTGCTCATTTGTAGCCCAAGTTACGCATTTGATCTCCAATGCTAGTCTAACTGTGACAGGCAGTCACCAAGAAGTCAACCCATTTCCAAGCCTAACTGAAAGTAATGCTAAACCACATTACAGATTTTAACTTATGTGTGAACTGACAAATGCTAGAATTGTGATAATTAGGCTCATGCCTTCTACCTTAATTATTAGGGAGGTGTCAAAATACGAAACTATCCAGTCAGACCTTATTAATCAGAGTTTTGCAGAGATGAAAACAATTCTTTTTTTTTACAAGTGCTATATAATGAGAGAGGTAAAGAGGGGAGAGAGATAAATATTTATGAGAACATTGTGTGTATATATGCAGGAGTTTCACAAAATAAGAAAGCTGTTTGTTTGTTTTAACATTTCTTGAAAAAAAATGGTCAAGTTTAATAATGTATGATCCTTAGAAAATCAAATTTGGTTTGCTCAACATACAGTCCTCATCTCAAAAAGATATAAGAAAAGAGATACTTTTATAACTTTACTGTCAAGTCCATTCAAAATTATTAACAGTAACCCATAATGTTTAAATACTCTGTATAATTTATAAAGTTCTGATAACCAAGTTTTCTCCAAAATTCTTCCACATATGCTTTGGCAAAGATTCATACTTTTTCATGAGACTAATTCTATCCTTTAATGATAGTTCAATCATGTTACAAAGCCGGTTGTTCTGTCATTTTGACATACAACCGAAGACACAAGTCAGGCATGCAAAATCATCTAGCTCGACTTCTAGGAATGTTTATTTTCAAAAGTTGGTCAAATTACATTTTAAAGTTGCATGTCAGGGACAAGTGCTTTTTTACCATTTAAAAAAATTCAGACAAGTGAATACATGTATTTTTATACCAAATTCTCTTTTTCTACCTTTATATGATCATTTATGCCCTCATTGCATACTGAATGATTGAATTTACCCTCTCAATGTTTCTTACTAACATGAAATATCACACCTTTTGGTTGCTATTGACAGCTGTTTTACATACTTAATATTTCTGCTTGACTCCATACTGCCCTAAGCAAACAAATAAAAAGAACTTTGTCAAAGGAAGGAAAATAGATATGATTTACTAGGATTGTATTAAATGGCTTCATTGTATTGTTTTCTCAAAGCATATCATCATGAATGATACTCTTTGATTTGTATCTGAATCAATGCAAATAAATTGGTGTCAAGTACTTTAACCACACTAGCATCAGGTCCTTTGTAAACTGTTTAAATCAAAGTGATGATTCTTTGTATTTTAATTGATTATACAGAGGATTGACTTCCATGCCAGATATTAAGCTAAACAATTAGTCAGTTGCAGTACTAAAAGAGCTGGCTCTGTTCATATTTAAGGGACAACATGTACATTATTATCAACTGAGTATTAGTTGTCAATAGCATTACAATTTGATATTATGTAGATACGAATATTTTGTTTCTTAGATGGCTCATCGACAAGCTATCAGTTATTATTAATTTACCTTAAAGTTAGCTTTTTCTTTATGGTGCAACAATTTTGGAATTGACCTTATGCTGGACATGGTCTGTTTACACTTTATCAATTATTGTTTTATTGGCTTAGGATGTTTTTTCAATGCATGCAACTTATATGTTTCAGCTGTACAGTATACCATCAAAACAGTTCTTTTGATTAATTCCTTAGGCCACCTCCATTTCTACAGAACAGTGTTCATTAGTAGCCCATACAAACTCAACCCCATGGATATGATGAAAGGTGAACAATGTTAAAATGCACCTTGCGTTTTATCAACATAGCAACCAGTGTAATGCTGAAAGACAGGAACATGAAACTTGGTACAATCATTTCTGTGATGTCACTAATACAAATTTTCACTTTGAAAAGGGATAGAAAGGATGCAGACAGTGGAGGTTAGAGAACAAGGGTAGAAGGCTTGCTTATTCATCTAACACTAGAATATGGAAGAAAGCGACTTTGAGTTGCCAGTTATTCATTATATTCTTTACTACATAAAGAAAAGTAACATTTTGCTATATATTTCGTTCAAGTAAACTTTAAGCTGATTGGCTCGTGTAATGCAAGATTTCTAATTTCCCCATACATAAAGTAATTGCAGATAATATTTAGCTACAGGTCATATTATGTAAGAATGGGCAACATAAGCATAATTAGCTTTTTTTCATGGATGCCATCAACTTAATGTTCTGTTTTGATGAGAACATCACAAATAATGTGATTAAAAACAAGAAAAAGATATTACTGCATAAATTTTAATATTTGTTTCAAGGTGGTGTTCTACAGTATTTTATTTTGCATAGGGTTAGATTTCTGAAGAAAAATAATTTGCTGGTTTTCTATCAGTGGTTATACTGGTTATTTAACAAAAGCCTTGTATATCTTTGGTATTGTTTATGAACTTTTAATTACTTTTATTTTGCTATAAGATTGATCGGTGTAAGTCGGTTATAGAGCATACAACTCCAGTCCTTACTTCATATGTTCACTTCTAGAAAAGAAAACGTATAGATTATCTTGGTCATTTTTACTTCCTGGATTTCAGAGTATAGTTGCAGAGCAATTAAGAGCAGATACATATTGTTAAATTCTTATAGATTCGTGGGGGCCCCGAGTGGCTTTGTGGTCTAAAACACTTACCATTTCAGATCATTGCCATCGCACCTCTCTCTGCATGGGCTCAAGTCTTGGGTTCGGCCAATGTGGGTGAGATAATTTATCAGTAGCTTCAAATATGGTTGCTATGACTAAGCGTTGAAGACTGTTTAAATGGCTTCTCAAACAATCCTCAGCAGAGTTGGACCAAAATTTGATAGATAGTATCTTTAACAGATGATGCAGCTACCAAGGTGAATTATACCCATAACGTGACATCATGGATGCATTCTCGCCCTAAGCACTGGCACCTAATTGACTATGTCGTTGTCGGGAATAAAGACAGACTGGATGTGCATGTGACCAAGTTCTTGTGCGGCACTGACGTCTTGACAGACCACAGTCTCATTATTACCAAGCTCAACATCTGTATTCAGCCCAATAGATGCCTACAGCTAAAGATGGCTCCTAAACGATCGAAAACTGAAATGCATCAGTACCAAACAGTCTCTCGTGCATGCCATGGAAGAATGTCTGAAGTCCACCTTTCTCGACAATCAGAATGTGGAGACTGACTGGGTGGCATCCAGAGAGCTGGTCTACAGCACAGCTTCGGAAATCCCAGGACCCTCAAACAAAGCATCAATTCAGGTTTGATGCGAATTACGATGAGATCAAGCAGTTGCTGGATGAGAAACACGGCATCCTTCCAACCTACTCTATCAACCCCAATTGCACCTCTAGGAACAACAACATACACAGAACTGTACAACAAACGTTCTGTCAGATGCGAGACACATGGCTGAGTAACAAAGCTGATGACATCCAGTGTTTTCCAGACCAGCATGACATGAAGAACTTCAACAATACCCTGAATGAAGTGTATTGACCTACATCCACTGGATCCCCCTCCCTCAGCACAGACGGGAACACACTAATTACTGACAAAAAGAAGATTCGACAATGATGGACTGAACATTTTGATAGCGTACTGAATAACGTTTCATCCATCAGTCATGAAGCCACCAGTCATCTCCCCAAATTACCAATCAGTGAAGGGCTGGATGACCCTCCAAACATGCTGGATACACAGAAAGTGATATGGCTGATCTTCAGTTTCAAAGCACTTGGTTCAGACTCCATCCCAGCTAAAGTCTACAAGGAAGGGAGCACAGCCTTGATAGAAAGGCTCCAATAACTGGTTTTACTGATGTGGCAGCAAGAGCCCCCATGAAATTCAAAGATGCTTCCATAATACATCTGTATAAGTGCAAAGGGAACCACCAGTACTGCGACAACCACCGGGGTATATCCTTACTCTCAATTGCAGGAAGGATACTCGCCATAATCCTACTGAACCGCTTCACTGCACACCTTGACCAGGGACTGCTGCCAGAAAACCAGTGCGGATTCCGAAAAGAACTTGCGACCATCGACATGGTGTTTGATGCGTGGCAGCTACAAGAGAAATGTCAAGAGCAAAACACTGACCTTTTCTGCGTTTACGTAGTGTTACGTATATTTAATATTAGTCATTTATATTTATTTTTATTGTCTGTCTGTTAGATTTAAATTTGGCATTTTAAGTTTTAAGATTCGTTCATTGAAGGGGGGAGGGGTGGCCTGTACTTTCAGAGTAAACACCAGGTGTTGACCTCATATCTGACCTAGTTTCAGAGTTGTAAACAAGCTTTTAAAATGATTGGTTGGTTCCAAGGACAAAATGGAGCTTTTGTATAAACATCTTTCTATTTTAGTTGGGTCATAAGATGTGTACGTGATTCTTTGAACGTAAATTTGTTCTGATAGTTTCTAGAAGATCACGTGACCCATTGTTACATAAAAAACAGAGATATAAACCATGTGTTGGGAGCGAGTTATTCATTAGAAGAATTGGGCTTTTAGAATAGTAAGTTGTGTCTTTTTGAGTTATTATAAATTACCTTGTACTGGAAATTGTGTGAATTCGTTTGGATTCAGGAGGATTTGTTTTGTTTTTTTGTCTGGAAAGGAATTGTGCTAGAGAAATTTTAGTAACAAGAACTGACCAAATCAAGTGACATCGTCTTTCATCTTGGATACTTCGCTGCAATTCAAACTTAGAACTATTTGGACATTTTATTACAATCAAGAGAACAAAGCAAGTATACGAATAACTCTGAATGTTGATATTTATTGCCATGTATGTGATAATCATGAAAATTTCACCTCTTATTCTCCTGTCAGTAGAGTTCAAAACACACTACACAATGCTGTTCGTTAGGCAGCGAGACCCTGACGCCCTAAACGCATCCAATGTGGCCACCACAGCAGCTGTATTTTAAGTCGTGTGATGTCTGATTACTCCTAAATAAAATTGGTACTATTCTGAAATCAGTATGGTCACTATAGCATCAATACAGCAAATCTTGTTGTCCCTACTCCTTTTGAATGGACATTTATATGAACATAAGGTTTTCACCAAGAGAAACGTCTAGTTGATTCTAAAAGACAGTGGTTCCAATCTGATGTCCAGGATAGTTGCTGTAGTATAAATTTTGAAATATTCTTTATTACAGATCTTTGTCCTTAATGGATGATCATATTAACATGGAGTTTCAATAAAATACTTTTGACACAGAGACAAATGAAATGATTTTGTATCCATGATAAGCTTCCAGTTCAGTGGCCATTGCAACAAACATCTAATGGCACTTAAGGTATATTATGCAGGTGATAATGTAAGCTAATAAGAAAATGTTTTTGTTGACAAATTTAGTATGTATTAATAATATTTATTATGCTCAGCCAATAAACGGATTGAAAGCATAGAAGTAATAACTATATCTTAGTTTCCTTGATTTTTTGTTTCAGTCAGTGAAGTATCAATCAGTTTAAGGAATTGTTGATTTTGTGTAATTTATGCATTTCCTTTCAGATGCTGAGAAATATTCTAGACTTCAGCGCCTTGTAAAACTTCTGAATGAGCGTATTCATAACCAAGAGTCTGAGGGTAAACATGAGAGGAATGTTGAAATAGTCGACATGGTCACCAGAAGAGAACAGGAAAATGGACACTCCCAGCATGATCTTCTTGTCAGTGCAGAACATAAAATCAGTCAAGAAGTAGTACCACCACCTTCCCAGCCTGAACAATCACCCATTGCAAAAGTGAATCCTAAATCAAATGGTGAGACAGAGGCCAATAATAATGAGAAGGATACAGTGACGGAAATCTTGCAACTGGTCAATGAAAACTCTGGCAAACTAGAGAAGAGTATGGTAGAATATGCTACCTTGGCATTGTGGGACTTTGCTGGGCAGAGTGTATTCTACACTACTCACCAGACATTCTTGACCAGTCGTGCTATTTATCTCTTGGTCATCGATCTCAGTCAACAAATCACAGATCGCATAAAGGATGACGAGTGTTTCCTTGATATGGAGGGGATAAAGCTGTATAAAGTTCATGGTAAGCATAGCATGTTTAGCTGCAATGGGGTAAGGAGGAGGTGTCAGGAAAAAAAAGCAAGTACGTACAAAGTAAAAAACATTTGAAGTCCATACGTAAAAAAATAGTGTTACCTTTAATGTATTATTCTGATTACTTTAGAAATTACATACTTACTCAGATTAAAGGAAAACTGATGTGTTTAAACAGGGTTATGTCACACAACTTCACGGCAACTGAAAAATATCATACAAATAATATTTGCTACTGGCAGACAGGTTTACATTATCATAAAAGCATTTATTCCTGCTGGCAAACAATTTTGCATTATCATAAAAACATTACTTTTTGGTAAAAGTCAGTCAAGGTAACATTATCATAAAAATATTACTTTTTGATGGCAAATGATTTTACATTATCATTAAAAACATTACTTTTAGCTAGAAGTCAAGTTTACATTAACATAAGAAAAACATTACTTCTTGCTATCAATAAAGGTACTTTATGACAGGGTTCTCAATATATTTCCCAACTGAAGAGTCAGTTGACCCTTGACCTCATGATTCAAAACAAAAAATTGAGTCAATTCGTTTGGACAGTCATCAGCCCATAGCTGTGATTCCTCGTTCTTGCTGGAAACAAATGATGTTTCAGATTTAATGTCTTGTGGTGAATAATTGAAAAATACCTAACAGTATTGTAAGAAATATACGAACTCATTTTTGTAAAAGTGATTTCTTTGTAACTTAATGTTACTGTATGTATATTTTGTACACAAACATACAGAGGATTGTTTTATACTTTATTATCATTTCAGCTTCTCAACATATTATGTTATCAACTGCTCAAATCATTTTATATGCAAAACTATAGGGTTACAGCTATGAAGGTTATATATCATTCAGATATCAAAGATATTCATCACATAATTGTCAGTTCACCTTTCCACTCATCCTTAAATTTTGTTACACATTTTTAGATTGACTCTTCTTCGACCCAGAGATGACATTAGCTTTTGGTTTCTTTGGTGTCACAAAATTCATCACCACCAGGTCGTTTCCGAGACAGAAAAGAAAATGTATTTAATTGCTCCATTATGATTTTAAGGTTCAGATGTATGCACTTTAGTGTTATGTCCATTTAGTTTTTTTCTGAATTATATGTTAATTAAAATGTTCAAGGTTTCGATCATTTGCCGATATAAGTAAATGAATCGCGCCACAATCCTTTGCTGAAAACTGGCTTAGCAAGAAGCCATTCATTCCTGTTTTGTCCAACTGGTCATAATTTAAAGCACAATCAAACAAATGCTGATAATTTATCAGAAATTAATCCAGTGAAGTCATAAATGATTCTGAACTTTTAGATGAAAGAACTTGCCAACAAAACAATTCAAATTGGTCCAATTTTGTTGCTAACTGGTGTTGCGAGCCGCCATAGGTTGGGTCGGAAATCTGGGCACTTTTTCACATCCGGGCAGTTACAGTGCATGGGTACGATGAAAACATCTGCCATTGTTCTAGTGATTTGAGTAACGTGTGGAGGACATTTACACATTTTAAGATATGCCGAAATTTGCAGCGTTGATGGGTACACAAACCATCATATGCAAAAGGAAAATTCAAATAATTATAAACTCTTCCTCAATAAACAAATACATCTTTTCTCTCGCTAATAGCTACATAAATATGCAAGTGTCTATTATAGGTGTAAATAGGTTTAACAATAAACATATAGGCTTCAAATTCTACTATCAACCGCTCAGATTTTCCGTCATTTATATCTTCCCCAGATTATAAATCGTATCGAACAACGTTTTTTTCCTTGACACTCCATCGTTCATATTTACCTTTATAATGCAAACTCCAACTAAATATATGACACATAGACTGGGTGTATTAGCATGCAAAAAATACGAGCCAACTATATGTGCCCACCCTGAATTGTTCTTTTTAAATGATTGACTACTCTGTCTGTGCCATTTCTCTAATATCTTTAATCATGAGAACGAACAGGATGTTACTGTAATTAGCAGGTTTTAATTAAATTCACATAGTGAAAAGGTAACAAAAATACCACTCTGGACTCAATCAAACATGATTTTGCTTAGGATTTTTAACGTAGCTTTAACAATTTTTCAGTCATATCGCTACGATGTCTGCTGTGAGGCAGTTTATAGTGATGTCTAGCACTGAGGCATTATGCCGCAGACATGTAGCATGATGTCCCACCCAGTCACATTATCCTGACACCAGGCCGACCAGTCCTAATACTAACCTCTTAATGCTGAGCGTCAAGCGAGGCAGCTGTTAGTACCAATTTTGTAAGTCTTTGGTATAACTCGGCCGGGGATCGAACCCGCGACCTCCCGCTTCCGCGGCGAACGCTCTAACCACTAGGCCACCGGAGCGGTTCAATCAAACTTGAAATATAAGCTATATTCAAACTCTTTGATTAATTCAACAATAAAAAACTTGTTTGAGCAAGAATGCATACCTTGACCAAAAGTCTGTCATTGAGACTCAGTCATCAATAATCTATGGCACTGTGACTCGTTTGTCGTTATCTCCTGATTAAACTGCCCTACTAATGGAGAAGTTTAAAACACTGGGGAAGGGGGGGGAGGGTAATTGTGTGCATGTTAGCTAATTATTGTAATGTCAATATAGGTAAATATAAATTGTTATTACTATTATTAAGATATGTAAAGTATGTATCTCTTCTGTCTTCAGACTTTATTGAGATCTGGCTTAACTCCGTGCATTCCTGTGAACCAAAATCTCAACCTGGCATCCCTCCTGTTATTTTGATAGGGACACACGTGGACAGGATTCCAGAGGTATGTGTAGATTGTACTCAATTCGTTTTTAAAATTAGCAAAGTCACTGCGTTGACACTGTACATGGCAATGAAACCCATTTTCATCACATATACATATTTATATAAATCATATATAATTTCGTGACATTGTGGACATGATGCCATATTTCAGCACTGGATTGGATATAGATGGCGGCCACAATATTTGATAGAGGAAGTACCCAGAAAAAAAACTATAAGAACCATCAACTCATGGAAACAATGTTACAGTATTTAGATCAATATTCAAGTTCATTCCATTCAGAAGGATCTTGGTACACAAAATACTTTTGCCCAAATGACTTTCTTTTGATTGTGGGAATAGTGAGAACAGTAGTGTCAGAAGGGTATTGTTAGTTCCTGATGGAGCCACCAGGCAGGCTGTTCTTCTCCCCAATGAGGCAAGTGCTTTTCTCAGCTCCTCCAGGTTGGGGTTTTCCTGGATATTATTGATGTAAAATCAGCCATTAGGTGCAATGAAACTGGCTTTTCACTCAACATTTTCTGAAGTATCATGAAGTATTCATCAATGACTCTTTGCCAAAAGTTCTCGAAGGCAAATAAAATAATTCCTGTCAATAAAAGAATCCATGTCAAGATAATCAGCATTTTCTATGAATTATATCAGACGCAATAAGCATTACTATGTGAAAGGGTTGGGAGATGTTCAAATTCACTTTACACACCGCTAATTCAGTATAAGAAGCTATTCATGACCTCTGAACCAAATTACAATTCTGAGATGGGGTGGTAACAGAATATTAATACAGTATAAGAATATATCCATGGTCATGGAGTTAAATTAAAAATTTGACATTTGATGGTATCAAATGCTACTGATGTGAAAACACTCAGGATAATATCAGTTGTGGGCATGTATACAAATGGGTGTAGACATATACTAAACTTGGTGCACAGATACACAATGAGATGCAAAGTAATTGCTTGGTCAAGCTAATGTCAAGGTACATGCCTGGCAAAAAATAATCGAAGTTAAATGAACTAAATATGTACTTTTAGCAACCGCATCTTGACGCACTATGACTTTTTAAAATGATTTGCATGTGGATAATATCAGCGATATTTAAATAACACTTCAGTATCCATTTCTCTTTCTTCCTGATCAACTCTGTAAGATCCCTATTGAGATCAAAATATTTACAAGATAGGAATTAATATCCTCAGTGTTTATCAATTTAATCCATTTCCTGTGTGTATGAATATCGTTCTGGACTGAGAACACCCTTTCACAGCTCACAGGTACTGACATTTTCATAATTCTACCTCTAAAACTACCTCTATTTGAACAAGTAGACTGTGACATTAACACATTCACCCTTTTAGCTGTGTTTTGCATGAAATACAAGTAGGAAACACATGTTGAAGGCTATTTCTGAATACATATATACCGACTTCCAAACAATTTTCCATTAGCTTAATGCCTAATTGTGTTAAAAACATTGTTTTTCGTTGATTAATTTCCTTGCCCATGAGCAGTAGGTGAAACGTTGGAGTTCTTCTCTTTTTTGTTTGCTTAATGGACCCATCATTTTTGTATGGAGAAGACTCTATATTAAAAATGTCCATCTTATCCAACTTTTTGCACAGGTTCACCTGTCAACGTTACAGATCATTGCCATCTCACCTCAGTTCAGCAAGGTTTGAAGCTTGGCTCAGCTAATATGGGTATCTAAGAAAAGTTTGACAGTTGCTGGTTGTTCATGAGGTTTTCCCTGATTTTTTTGTGCTAGTTATCTTGGCAACCTCACATGTTCTGAAAATGGTCTTGTAAGTGTTGATGTAAGTAATATATATATATTTACAACCACGTCCTGATGAGCGACCAGAGAAAGGGTTGATGCAAGTAATATATTTACAACCATGTCCTAATGAATGACTAGAGAAAGAGTTGATGTAAGTAATATACATTTGTTCCTTGACATTAGCTTCTTAGTAATATTCTGAAGGTCGACTAGAGAAAGAACTGATTGAAGTAATATATATGATTGTTGCTTGACATTAGCTTCTTAGCAATATTGAAAAGCATTTTTGCTGGTGGAAAATGGTCATTGTACAGAGTTATGTTGATATCTGTGACATTTTTCTGGTACATGTCTATCGAAAACCCTGCCTATGATGAACATGTATTTCCTATTTAATTTTTTTTCTAATTTCTTATGTCTTAGGTGTTTCGCCTAATATGAACATGCTTATTTCTTTGTCATTGGTATATATCTTATTGTCCTAAAAATCTACAAAGTTAACATCATGGTCGTTCATTCACCTATTACCTATCAACACAATTTCAGATTTTGTATAATTGAATTTTGACCCTTTGTGTTTTAAAGAACCACATTTATCTTCAAGACTGAAACTTTATACAGTCTGAATGAAAACTACTATGCTATTCTAGGTATGGTGAGTCCAGACAGCAGCACCCTGATATGTAGAATGCTCCACTTATACAATTACTTTATTACAGTCTCACTGGTAGTCGTAATAGTGAAATTTCATTGGATATAATACCATTAGGTGATGCATCTAAATTATATCTGGGTGAAATATTTACTAAACATTTGGGCGACACATGAACCATTTGGTGACTGGTCACCCAAAGTTTGGTTAAATGCATGAACATATCTCATTTTACCTTCCATCGACAGTAAATGGGAGACACGAAATGTATGTGATTTATTGTATTTTACCATTTTTAGTGTATTTTGACATTCTATGTAAAACGACACAATGATGACTTGTACATATCCAGTATACAAAGATGTAAAGAAAGATAATCATTTAGACTCTGTCTCCAAACAGTCGATTTGTGTGCTTGTGTGTATATATATATATATATATATATATATATATATATATATATATATATATATATATATATATATATATATATATATTGCATGTCTTGATTTTGCTACAACTTCACCCAGTTTAGCTCTCACATCTCCCCGTTCAGTTCGCATTTCTTGTTCTGTCCAAAAGAAGAAGTTAATTAATCACATTTTACATGACCATTAAGGATTGGAAACTGACAAAACTTGCCTATATACATGATATAACTATTCAGTTTCAATACAGTTTAGAAGCTAATATGTTTTACTTACTCAGATGAGCAACGTCAGTCCCACTTGTTCTTGTTATATGAAACAAAATTTTTAAAACATTTCTTTATTTGTTTAGTGCAGTATTTTCTCCATTAGGGCAGTTGTAATTGTATTATTTTGGATAAGTTCATCAATGTTTGAATTTAATGCGTTATCTTGCCTAATCTGTTGAAGTAGGCTAGTAATAGAAACGATAGAAAAGCTGTTTTTGTTGGTGTTTAATGTGATCAAAATTTAAATCATGACTTGTTAATTGACAAGAAACAAATAGTTATTAAATGTGAAAAACCTTAAATGAGAATGAATTTTAGCTACTGTAACTGAAAAATGATGAGGTGAATGCTGAATAAAAAACCAAAAATAGTAAATGCAAATAGGACAAACTTATCTGCTTTTGGTCTTTAGACATGTCAAGTACTGGCAGAATTTCTCTTCAAATGCCAGTCTGAAATGCCTGGTGATTAGGTAGAGAGACAGTTCCTTAATTTAAAACAACCAAATATGAACCACTGGTCACTTCAAAAGGATTTTTTCCGTATTAGCATGCAAAGACTTGGTCTCGCTTTGCCGTCTCTTTATGCAGATCTTCCCAGCATATTGGCACCTCATTTTATGCTGACTTAAATAGTCATGATCACACTTGAGATTTGATCATTCCCACAGCGGTGGGACAGTCCAGGGCGGCTGACCATTGGAATCCCACTTGAAAAGTCCCAGGTGCACAAAATGGTCCATCCGTTAATGGGTCTTAAGTCGGATGTGTGCATTTCAGTTCCATATGGTGATCAACATCTTGGCAACGAGGTTGGATCATAAGCTACCCACTTTCATTTCTCCAGTTCCAGACCACAAAGCTTGGGTCTTGGATGCACTACAAAACATTTGGGTGTCGCTGTGGACCCCTTTTTGATGGACAAGCCTTGGTCACCGATCATCTTCTAGCAACCAGAAAATCCCCGGAAAGAACCACTGACTCACGAGAAGCTTCTGGTAAGCTTTCTCACATAACTACATTAGCCGAATCTTAGACTCGAACTCAAGCAGACAGAGGTGAGATGGCAGTGATCTGTAATGGATGGCGCTTTAAACCACTCGGTCACTCGGGGCGCCATCATATTAGTGTATGCTATGTTGAAAAAATGTAAGGTGCATTTTAAAATAGCTCACTTTCAATCATGGAGTGGGTGGGTGGGGGTGGTCTGGGATTGTGTTGGACTCAGACACTAACAAATACTGTTCTGCGGGGGAAAATACAGGCCAATTAGTCAAATACACTGTTTTGATGCTTCTGGCTTGCATGTAATCTTAAACACAAATCAAAATATCCACATTCTCTCAAGTTAGGGACGCTCTTTGTGCAGTCACAACATCTCCAGCACTAAGAAATACTTAATATTCGGATGGCACGGATGTTGTAAGAATACTTGAAAACATCTTGGCTAATTGTGCCAGCAGAGGGAATGATGTTTCATTTAATTTCCACGTCATTGGGTCTTCACCTATTGGTGCTGCATTCCTGTATCATGTTATCCCTGTATCAGCCCTCAGGATGAGAGACTGCGATGGCTCCACCTTAACCACATATACATCTCCAAAAAGATCCTCAAACATGGTCTTTTTCAATGGAGGTTCATGAACAGCAGCTTTCACTTGTTGCATCTGATGTTATCAGATCTTGGAACGTTTAGTTGCAGGAAACTGTGGTAGGGTGGGAAGGCCAGAGGGCAGTACATTTACTTGCATGAGTTTATTGATCTGCTCTGCACTCTGTTCTTCAAATTTTGCATGATAACGGAGGCATATACTTAGATTCTCGTAGCATCATCTAGATCAGCTAGAGACCTGAATCTTGGGTCTAGAACACAACGCTGTAATAGGAACTGCTTTGTGTCTTTGTCATTATATACTTTGTCTATGTCTTCGGAGATTGCCCCCTTGGAGAGTCACTTTCGTGCACTGTCATTGCATTGATAATACGATGTTTAAGAAGCAAAATCATTGATATTGTTGGTGCTGCTTCTAGGCACAGTATTGTTGTAATGGTTTTCCATTGGGTTGAGCAGTTTGACAAGATCCTCTGGATTTGATATATCCTCTGATAAAATGTTTCAATATGACTTAATCCGGAATATTTCCTTAATTGACTGAGTAGCTACAATGTCACGCTGCTGTTCTTAAGCTCAGTCATTTCATATGAATTATTTCAACATGTGTGGATATCTTGAATAAGTCTATTTTAGAAGCTGTTTCTTGTTTTGGATTTCAGCATGGAAGCAACAGGTACAATTTGCTGAAAGAAAGAGCCAATGCGCTGGATCCTTCAAAGAAGGCATGACATTTGGTGACAATTCATCCCTCTCTTGGTTGCTAGATTTATAGACTTTTTAAAGCACTTTTTATGTGGCGTGAGCTTTGCATATTAAATAGCAATGTCAGTGCTATCAGCATTATCTGTTACAATAAGAAATAACTTGTGGGGATTTTCCACTTGAAATTCCTTACTTTCACCAACTAGTACTTATATTTTTACCAGCATGAAACTGCTGTAGAACTCTTGTCTTTTTGAGCAAAACTTTTAAGGCATCAATCCTTGTCAATCAAATGAGCTGTGATTGTTATGTAACCCTCTGTAGTTCTTGAAGTCCAGACAGCTGTTGTAATGACTACTGTAGCCCTTGAAGTTCAGACAGCTGTAGTAGAGGCTAATATAGTCCTTGAAGTTCAAACAGCTGTTACAGTAGTAATGGCTACATAGCCCTTTATGTCCAGATGGCTGTAGTAATCTCTACTGTAGCCCTTGAAGTCCAGACAGCTGTAGTAAAGGCTAATGTAGTCCTTGAAGTCCAAACATCTGTTACAATAGTAATGGCTACATAGCTCTTGAAGTCCAGACCACTGTAGTAATGGCTACTGATTCTACCTCTGATGTTGTACTTCTTGACTTGTGTGCTGTTGTAGGTCTGGGATGTTTTTCTCTATGAAGTTAGTTCTTGATGGGATGATGTAGCGAGGTTCCAGCATATGAATCAGATTTCTGAAGCTGGTGAATGAACCACAGAGAAAGTGCATGTATCATGTGCAAAAACATCACTATATGCTTAGTGATTGGCAATGATTTTTGTGATAATGAAAATAATGGAGATTTAAAAACTTCACTCAATCTGAGGTGACTGTGGTTTGTTCCATGTGATGTCATAGTAATAGATGAAACAGTGATGTCTTGGGAGCTGGAATCTTGTCATCTTTAAAAGGAATTTCAGTCACTGGGTGATGCCATGTAAAGTGTGCAGACATGCTTGTAGTACTCCCAGTATTCCTCAGAGGTGTAAAACAAAGATTGCAAACATACATAGGGGCCCCGAGTGGTCTAAAGTGCTGTCCGTTACGGACCACTGCCATCTCACCTCTGTCTGCGTGTGTTCGAGTCTAAGATTCGGCAAATGTAGTTATGTGAGAAAGCTTGCCAGTAGCTTCTCGTGGGTCGGTGGTTCTTTCCGGGGGTTGTCTGGGTTCTTCCTCCACCATTTAATACTGGCCGCCATGTATAGCCTATATTGTGCTGAACAATTGCATTAAACCTTAAAAAACAAAAAACAGAGCAAACACACCTGGATGTGTCTACTTTTCTAACTCCATTCTCATAATGACCAAAATAGTTCCAAATCCATAACCTTCTAATCGTAGGTAACTCTAGTTCGGTCTTTTGTGTCTGCTGCATTTGACTGGATGCTGGACTCGTCTTGGTTAATACGCAGTTAGCTGTGTATTGCATAAAAGGATATACAATGTTAATAAGACTGGTCATATCACCAATTGCAAACCTGTATTGCTTGTTTAGTAAAACACAGAGAAAACGTTTTTCTTCATAATTTTTTCTATTTGATTACATTTACATTTTAAAGATATATTTTTAAAAAAAATATTTCCTTGTATATGGAAATGGGATCAGATGAAGGGAATGGAGATGACTAACAACCAAATACTTTACACAATACTTCCTGTGTATATAAAAATAATGCTATGACATGTCGGCTTTTGAACTTCTTATGCAATAAAAAAGCGACTAATAAGCATTCTTGATGGTTGAATATCTGTGTAACTTGTTAGATAAGTATCAGTTTGTATCAATTCTTTGTCTTGCTTATCAATATTTGTATAGAAATAGTTAAAGTATTATTGCATTGATGTATTGATGAATTGTTTCACCCCTAAATATTGCCACGTTTACATCCAAAAGAATCAAACTCAGTTGACTGGTCACTTTCAGTGGATTATATCCACTTAGTATTTGAACATGCAGATGAATCTAACACTGAACATTGTGAATGGATTATTGCTAAATTAACATTCACAGGAATTAAACGCTGGTCACATTGAATGGATTATTGCTATATATTCATGCCTAGCAACCAAACTCTTTTCTCTGATCACTTTAATTGGATTATTGACAAGTTAACATGCAAAGGAATTAAACTCTGGTCACGGGTCACTTTGAATGGACTATTACTATACAGGTAAAACTCATTATAACAGGATGCTTGGGGTCCAAAAACAGCATGATATAAGTGGGATCGCCGTACAAAAGTTTTGAAAAACATCCCCATCGAAATGTGAATTGAAATTTCAATGTCATCAGTTTTAACAATTCTCTTGATCATATAATCTGCTGGGATGCAAATAATAGGCTTTTCATAGAGCATGTATTTAGGATGTTACCTTTAATTAAACAAATGGGAGCCATGCTGACATTGCTTTATGAGCGAAATTGGGTTTTGACTGATTTATCCTGTATTAAGTCTGACCATTAGATGAGAATTGTAGCACATAATTTACAAATGGTTGCCTTATGCATTTGTTTGAGTTGTATCAGTATACTCCAGAAATGCACATTCCACTTTGTTAATTGGGTGACTGTATGTGCTTTCATTCTATTGTATTTTAAGAGTGCATGATTCTTATTATTTTTTATATTTGTGGTGTATTTTTAGGATGCAATGGATATAGAATATTGTCACATGTTATACCAATGTCAAAAACTGCATTTGATGCCACCATGAATTTTTTTTTCCTTTTCACAGAAATTTCGACAAGAGGTCATTCTTAAGTATTTTCGGAAAATCCGCAAAATGCTGAAAAACAAGCCGATTGTACTCCACCTCATGGATAGTATTGCCATTCATAACACTCAGTGTGACCCCAAGCTGGATCACCTAAAATGAAGAATTCTTGAGCTGGCATCAAAGCAGTCCTATTGGGGAGAGGAAAAACCTGCCCGATGGATCTTCTTGGAACAAAAGATCATGACATTAAAAGCTTCAGGTGTCAAGGTACAAATAGCAAGTAAAATCTGACATTAAAATAGGATAAATGTATTTATTGCAAATAAATTGTTTTATTATTCCTTTTATTATTCCTGTTCTGAAATGTCCTACAGGAAAACATCACATAGGAAATTAGTTGTAAATATCCATTATCTTAACCATGTTATATACCATGAAAATGTGTAAGTTTGCAAATATTTCTCTACTCGTTCAAACTGAAGTGTTGATAGTAAGTTCTTACAGTGTTCATACTATGGGTACATATTTATCAGTCAACATATTTCCCTGACTGTAACGGTCTACTAACTTAATTCCCAGACTGTAACGTCTACTAACTTAATTCCCAGACAGTAACTGTCTACTAACTTAGTTCCCAGACTGTAAAGGTCTATTTTTTTAAATCAGGTTGTACCACTAAGACTCATCAAAGAGATAAATAGGTCCGCATCTGTTAGGATTGAAGACAGAGACGAGCTGGAGTTATTCCTAACTTTCCAGCATGAGATTGGCACAATCCTCTACTTCAGGTAAGACAAGGGTTTTGTTTCCCCCATTTGCTCTGGAAAATGACTAGTATTCCAATCTTGGGTAACAAGGAATGAAATAAACAATATTTTAGGGTAACCCAGTTTATACTGAGTCAACTAAGAATTTATTCTACAGTGACCTGTACATTAGATGGCTTTATTGAACAAGTCCATGTTAAGTTGAGTGTGTGCGATTAGGATTTGTGACATAGCTGTAATAATGTTTTAGTCATATCGCTACGATGTCTGCAGTGAGGCAGTTGATAATAATGTCTAGCACTGGGGCATCATGCTGCAGACACGTTGCATGATGACCCACCCCGTCATATTATCCTGACACCAGGCCGACCAGTCCTAACACTAGCTAATTAATGCTGAGCGCCAAGCAAGACAGCTGTTAGAACCATTTTTTTAAGTCTTTGGTATGACTTGCCAGGGATTGAGATCAAACCCATGACCTTCCACTTCTGCAGCAGACACAATAACCATTTGACCTCTGGAGCAGTCCATGTTGAGTTAAAAAAACTTGTGAATTAGATATGGAGTCCAATATAAAAAATTTCAATAAAGCACACATAGAAAACATGTATCTCAGTATTAGGCACAGTACTAAATTAACATGATAATTATTATTATTATTATTATTATTATTATTATTATTATTATTATTATTTATCAAGTTAGATATCGTATATAACTTATGCAACTAATATTTGTAACTGGTTTTAATTTGGATCTTATTATATGGAAAACAGACAGAAATGTCTTAAAATTAGACAAGTGTATATTATCTAAACACTGGACTTTATGTGTCCTTGAATTTGTGTATCTAAATAGTGTTATCTAACAGTGTGTATGTTTTATTTATATAATCATTGTACCTCTTCTTTTGTCATCTTTTCAACTAAACATAATTACATTGCACTGGATATATAAAACAGACTAAAACAGTGTCTCTCCCCCATGCTTCACTATTAGCCATAACTGTGTAATCTGACTACACTATCTGTATCAAAATATCAATACAAATCAGTGATATGGTCATTGTAACTAAAAAGACAACAATTAATTTTCTGTGGTAGTGCTGAATGTAGAGAGCACTTTATACATCACCAAGAATACACTGTTCATACACACATTCAGTATTCTTGAATGCCATTAGGTCGTAAAATCCTTTTTCATGTTTTTTGAAAATGCTTCATTATAATCAAACATTGGCTGTACTTAAATATCCACGTAGTTAAATTTTTTTGAAAATTTGAATAAACTAAGTCATCTGAAAGAAAACTTTATGCAGTTTTTTTTTTGCTGTATTGTTCATCTCTTAAAACAAATCAGAGTTTAAAGATTTTTTTAGTAGAAAAGTGAATGTCTCTTCTGTTAATTCCATGGGAGTTGTCTCACTTATCAACATCCTGGAACATGTGCATTCTGGGAGTATTTAATTTTACCTCATAAAGTGAGTATCTCATGTTAATCAGCTGTCTTTTTTAAAGATCCAGCAAGTAAAACAAAGTAACTTATTAATCATGGGCCATCACTATAAACGGGATTCTAGTTTTCAAGAAACAATACATGAAAAGAAAGAATACAGAAAAATAAAGATTGGCTTTATATAAAAGTAACAAAAGCTGTTAGAAATCATATTTCCATGTAATAAGTTTTTTTTTTGACTCGTACCGTACATTTTTTGTGCTTGGTATTTGTTTTGAGTTTTCTTCTTGCTAATGGTATACACTATTCTAATTTGGATAGTTCCACTATGGTAATGGCAAATACAACATGCAGTCAGGTACATTTATTTTGCCTTATTCATTGTTTACTTTATCTATGGTAAAGGGAATTAGCTGATGATTGTTATATTAGTTAGATATCGGTTCTGGAAAGGGACAAGAAAGTATACATTATGGTTAGAATCCATTTATAATAATTTTACATACATATGATTGGAAATCACAAGTAAAATTTCTATTTGATGGAAGCTATTAGAACATATGTGTACCTGTTGTTCTAAATTCCCTGTTTTTCTTCAGTCTGCATTGCTAATGATACCATAGTACCTTATATCCATGTCTGCAAGAACCTTTGTTATAGTAAGTAATGTGTTATGTTTATTTAAAGCAATATGCCACATTTCATTTGCAGTGCTGAAGGATTAAGGGAGAAAGTTGTTCTGGACCCACAGTGGATGATTGATGCTCTCAGCTCCCTAATTACAGCTGAGATGTTCATTGATCAGAATCCTGCCATCATTAAAATGTGGTATGCTTTCAAAGAGAAAGGGAAACTTACTCATAAGCTAATAGGTTTGTACCTTTTAACCAGTTTACTATATTTCATGTAATTGTTTCTCTTCACAAAGAAGATCTATTTTTATTCAAATTATGAAAACTATGTAAAGAAAATTTATATAACAAAGTAATGTGTTAAATATAAATTTATAATTTACTGGGGATTAATCCCATACAAAAAGTTAACATAAAATCCCATATTAAGGAGTTAGTCCAAAATGTTTGTATGATTGTCAGTACAGGAGTCATATGTATTTTTTATAATTGTTTTAAAAACATCATTGATATTGTTGAATTTGCTTACAAATGATATTCTATGTATTGCATTATTTAGTTTCAAGAATAGATGAATGATTTTGACATATGTATCCACTGATCACATCTTTATTTCAATGATACATACATTAAGTATCCCATCATCACACATTTATTCTTATGAAATACGTTAAGTATCCCATCATCACACATTTATTCTTATGAAATACGTTAAGTATCCCATCATCACACATTTATTCTTATGAAATACATTAAGTATCCCATCATCACACATTTATTCTTATGAAATACATTAATTATCCGATCATCACACATTTATTCTTATGAAATACGTTAAGTATCCCATCATCACACATTTATTCTTATGAAATACATTAAGTATCCCATCAGCAGTGACACCGACATAAATATACTATCATCATACCTCGTTACATTTGGTTTCAAAGGAGACACAAATACTAAGTAAAGATCTTACAACTGCATGCAGAATGAAACTAAAACGTATCCAAAAACCAGTGTTGTGTACTGTCCAGGGACCAAGCACATAACTGTCTGCTCTCCATGTCTGCTGTTGTTTTGGTAAGGTTTATATATATGGGATTTTAATTAATTCAACATTTGTTCCTGATCCAAGGCAAACTGATCCAGGTTCTGTTAGACATTGGAAGATAAACAACTGAACCCTACTTGTTGACAGTTTCTGTTATCAAGTATCCAGAATGCTGCGATAGAAAACTGCAAATCAACTGTCACTGCTAACAGTTAGAATCTTTAGAATGAAAGTAAAAACATATTTTTCAATATAGCGTATTTTAAACATTTTAAACATATTTTGCTGAGCTGGTACCATCTCTATCCACTTAATAGCATTGTTATTTCCAAAGGTAAAAATGAGAAAAAACTTACAGTTCTATGAATCAAATCCAAAAATACACCCCCCCCCCCCCAATCCAAGAATTAATAAAAATAGAAGTCCTAATAATAAAATTCCTAATGAAACTGAGTTTGAATCTAAATGAAATCCAAAATGGAAGATGATGGTGTATGGTGTGGTCAGTATAGTACTGATATGTCAACAGCTCTTTCTTGAATCATGGAAAATATTATTCCAGTGTTTGTTTTGTGTAAATTTTGAAAATTTTCCTTGTCCAAAATTAATTTAGAGCACAAATATTTACAGCAAAAATTAATCTCTTGGAATCCAAGTAATTTGAAGAACAATTAAAAATTCAACTCATTACAATAAAACACCAGGATATCTCCAGTGTTAAGGCAAGTTATGACTTATTTCTCAATACATAAAAAATAAATATAGCTATGACACAAAACAGATGATCGGATGCTTGTGAATCCACTGGAAAATTCAGAGTTTGGAACAATTGCTACATTTTATTTGTTACATACTCGCACTTGAGCCATGACTAAAACCAATGATTTTTACTCTTGGAAATTTTGTTTTTTGATTTTTAGAAAGTCGTTTACAAGAATCCTGACCTAGTTTTAAAATCAAGGTCAGGAAACTAGGTCATAATTAGATACAAAGTGTCTAGTCACAAATAAATGAACTGAATGTCTAGAAAATGTCATTTTCTTATAAATACAATTACATTAAAATAGCTTGTAATGGAATACAATAATTTTTGAACTAACAAACAAGCAAATAAATTAAATAGAATATAAATTAAGTCAAATAGAAATAACACTGGCCACACTGAACCAAACTATCTTTATTGCTACTGCAAAGCCATCCAAAATTAAAGAATTTATTCAGTCAGACAAGTTTCTTCTTTGTCTAACACCCAAAAATTTCCCAGCTGAATCAAATATAATAATGTAAATGCAAATGAAAGATCTTACATTTACCAACCAGAGTGGTTCATTCATCAGTCTGCATGCAATTGCACAAAAATATTTCCATGTAGCATATCATTGCACTAATTATAGCAACACTTGCAATATTTTCATGACACAAATTATAATAAATATTAACAAGAAAGTTATCAATTAGAAATTTTCTAGTATCAGACACACATTTAACCAGTAGGCATATTGCATTTAACGTTGCTTACTATATAATTCTTTTCAATTTAGAATTGATGTACGATACTTAACAATCGAAGAAAAAATAGTATTAAATTATATATTGTCAGTTTCATATGACATCTATTAATTAAAAGTGATAACAGTAATGATATCAAATGATTTTATATGTCTATTTTCTCATGCATAGAACTTGTGTACATAGGGTTCACAGGTCACACCATTGCCCTCATTAACATATTCATATTAATGCGCAGTATAAACAAAAGTGTGTGGGTCAAGAAGATTCTCACTGCACTATACTTCCAACACATAACATTTATAACTCTCTTTAGTTTTGTTTTGTTTCTAATAGCGACATATATCGCTATATTTCATTTAGATAATTATTCCGATTATCATAAAATAATACAAAACGTGATGACCTTTCTATAGAGTGAGAATCAGTAACAGTACCTGATGAATACTGTGTTTTGAATGTGCTATCTAAATGGCAGGATTTGACTTTTCAAGAAAAAAATATGTCAGTGTTTGTACCAAGAAAAGGAAATCCCAGATGTAAGGTTATAGTTTTGTCTATCCACGAGGTGTAGCCTCATGGGGAGAGAAATAATATAACCCTTTGTCGGGTATTTCCTTGCTTCTCTCCTAAGTAACACAGAAATTTTATTAATCCCATTTATTCTTTTTGTGTGCACAGGACTTCTTCAGCGTTAACTTCAATGCCCCATTGTTTTCATTAGCTTGTGGCTGATAAAAAGTTGTTGTAACTCTACTAATACCCAGTAGTATATCCAGCTGTTTCAATAAGATGCTTGACCTACACATTTCGCCTCCAAACCTTTCAGAAGGAAAAGCTTTGGGGTACCATGCAGCATTATCAGCCACCATCAAAATGTAACTGAGTACAGTCTTACATCCTTACAATATCCATTGCAATTATTTTAGAGCATTTCTGTTATCACCGGTGGACAAACCATTGGTGCTTTATTACCTGCAGACCATTATGCCCTCATGTGACGCTCATGACACATTGTACAATATAATTTTACATTTGCAAATACTCCAGACCAGAAGAATGATATTGAGAATCCCTTCCTTCATTTTCTCCATACCCATGTAACCTGGTTGATCATGTGCCAGCTCCAGTACCATTTTCAGATTCAAATTTTGTATCCACAATATATTGTTTCAGTATCACTTGTTTTGGCCCCTCATAATTATCAGTGTTGATATTGTCCACAATCCAATATGCCATAAATGGTTGAATGACAACTGTGTATCTTGTAACCTTGTGTTCCTCCAGGTTGCAACCCCATTCAATGAGAGACTCTTATCAAGCTCATACCGGAGCCATTGTCTTTCACAAAATTGATCTCATTCCCAATTAAGATTAATGTTTCCAAAGTAAGCATTTTACTGATTGATGGCTTAATCAAATATGTTGTGGGATTACAATGATATTTCCAATTTCTTGTTAGATAATCCCTTGCAATATGTCACCATTGCTTACATCGATAACACTACATGTTTTTATGTTGGACTTCTTAGTCTTTATTGTTGGTTTTGCTTGCAGCTGTAAAGTATGAACATTATTTATGGAGACAGGTGGGGTCCAAGAAATGCATTCTGTGTTGATCAATCCTGGCCATCAGATCTTCATACATCCCAGTATGTTCCTTCCTCACACTCACTAACATCAAAATGCTCATATGGTCATTTCTGAAGTGCTCAACCAATCATTTCCTGAGTTTCATGTAGTCAGTACAAACCTTAGTTACAACTTGTCTACATTCACCTGTCAAAAAGAGTCCTTAGCTGCAACACTTTCAGACCACTTAGCATGCTTTGCAACTGCTTCGAACTCGGCTTGGAAGGTCAAGATATCTTTTCATTCATGAGCATATGTCTGAAGCTTTACCTTAAATGGGATTAAGTTGAAGACATTTTCTCCGTTGTGTTTTCTTGTTATTTTACTTTTTTTCCAAACACTTCTTTTCTAATCCATGTTCCATTATTAACTTCTGAAAGCATAATTCCAGTTTTCGAAGTTCCTTTTCTCAATTTAAGATCTTTCTGTCAAAAATCCAATTTTGTTTCATTCTTCATTGATGCAGGTTTTCACATTGTGTCCTTGTGTGGTTGCATGGTTAAGGTCCTCTTCATGCTCCAGAGTCTCAGTATTCCATTAAATTCTGTGCTGCCATTTTGATTCAATTTCCGGGTGAAGCATACAATGCTCTTACAAATTAGATGTGACCAATTATGTGAAGAATTATATGACTGCATAATAAAATGGTATCAAGTCTAAACTAAAACTGATAAACTAGCAAATTAAACGTTAACTGAGATGGACATGTTAGTGATGACCATAAAGGAGTAAGCAAAGAACAAAAGATTGGAATTTGTACAGCACATGTACCAACCAGATACTGTAAAAACAATTTTGACAGTGAAATAGTTTTAAGCTCTCCTGCTGTTACTCTGTTGTCATCACTTTTCTCTTGTTTCTTTTTTAAAGAGCCTATACACATAATACAGTTAAAAAATGCCATTCTAGTCATTTAGTTGGTTATTTAGGAGAAATGTTTGTCATCATCATCATCAGTCTCTTGACCTACTGTGGTCATCGAGGCACTGTGCTGCTGAACATCTGACCAGCTCCCTCCACTTGTCTTGATCATGAGCCAATGCCTGTATCTCCACAACATTTTTCCTGGTCCATTCTGTGATGTTTTCAGTCCACTTTTTCCCCTGTCTACTTCTCCCTCTGCCACCCTGAGTGATGTCCTGCAGTACTGTTGTTGACTGACTGTTGGCTCTAGTGACATGGCCATACCATTTCAGCTTTCACTTTTCGAGAGTAGTGAGGTCTTCATAGTGGCCTTCATTGTGCCTGATGGTGTTATGCACTTCTTCATTTGTGGTGTGATCCATGTAAATGATGCCATGGATGGTTAAGTAGCATCTTAGTTCAAGTGCTGGATTCTTCATTGTTATTCTGTTGTCAGGGTCCAGGCCTCACATGAATACACAAAGATTGAGATGACTAGTGCTCTAAGTAGTCTGATTTTAGTTTTCAGACAGATATTCTCGTCTCTCCAGATGGGTCTTAGCTTTGATGTAGCTGTCATTGTTTGTGCTGCTCGTGACAAAATTTCTGCTATTGATCCCTCTTCGGTGATTATGGAACCAATATACTTGAACTGGCCCGCTGTTTCCAGTTCCTGTTCTCTGACTTTAATCTTGGCTGAGATTTTTTTACCACTATTTGTCATTAGCTTTGTCTTCTCAGCCCTTATCTCCATGTCAAATCTTGAAGATGTTTCATCCCTGTTCTTCACTAAGGTGGCAAGGTCCTCTTCACTGCCTGCCATTCCATCAGTGGCATCTGCAAAGTGGAGGTTGGTGATGTTTCGACCTCCAATGCTGACTGTCCCACAGTGGTTTTCCAGGGCTTTGCTCATGATGCGATTTAAGTAGATGTTGAAAAGAGTGGGTGACAGTAGACAACCTTGATGTACTCCAACTGTTGTCTTGAACCAGTCCCCCACAGAACCTTGAGCAAATACTTCACTGGTAGACTTGGCATAGAGCTGCTCGATGGTATTGGTAAACTTTTGACCCATGTTTAACTTCTTTATTTTGACAATTGGAATGTTCATAACATTTCATAAATGGAATGGCTCAGACTATGAATGGTGCTCTCTGGGAGATGTATAAATAGCATAGAAAAGCATAGTGAGGCCAGAGATGTACCATTTTATAAGTAAGAGAAAAAAATGACAATGTAGGTTTTGGTAGAAAAGTAAATGTCTCATAGCCAATATGCCAATATAATGATGAATTCTTACCACAGCTGGCTGAATGGATGGTCACATGCCAGATGCTTACCCTAATTTTTTTGATAGAATGTCTTGGATTGAGGCTAGTGATAGATGCCATGCAGGTTGTAACAGGTGTTCCTACAAAGGGATAAAGCATAACTTGTGTTATTTAGCAGGTAATAAGAATGACAAAAAATATAGTTACATATTTGCATCTTAAATTTCTTCAAAATGTACTCTCTTTGTTAGTTCTGCAAATCCAAATTACATGAACTATGTCATGGGTTTTAATACTTGATTGCACGCTGTTAAATTGATCTATAGTTTTGACTACTTTCCAGTTGAATAACATTCGCCTTACTGAATAATGTGATGTTTCATAGCTTCTTTTTCAAAATTTCAATTGAAAGAGTTCATATTTTCCCACATTATGTTTCCAAACATTCAATGACAGAACAGAAACACACATGCAGCTGAGTCAAGATGCATCCATCCTTGCTCAAATAACATATACTGTGTGTGGGATTGACGCAGTTAATAAATCTAGCCGATATATGAAATTGAGTTGAACTGACCAAAAAAGAAAAAGAAAATCAGACCTGCTGGAAAAGTTCTTTCGATGCACAGTATGACTCTAAATGTCACTTTTAAGCTGATCAAAATAATAACTCTTGATTAACTATAGTTGCTACAAAGTTCAAAAGGTTGCTGGGAGGAGCTATATTAAAAATTTATATTAATTCTAGTGAAGTGCAGAATAATGGTTCCTACAGTTCCTAAATCAACATGAATGCTTCTTCCCTTTCAGATTTTGTTGAGTATATTTTTACAGATTATAGTGATCTTTAATAATAACGTGCAAATCGTCCAATCAAGGTATTACCCATTTCATTTTACATATATAGATGGTTTATTTATTTTTTGAGTACAGCATAAATTCAATTAGTTTGTTTCTTGAAGTGTATTTCATAAAGTAATCCAAAGGTAGAATAACAAAATTAGTATATAATAAAAGGCTACTGCATTATGAACTTTGTTTCTGAGAAATAATACTCTACTCCTAAATTGTATTTTTCTGTACAAATGCAGTCACCTTTTAATTGCTGTCTTTTAATGATCTGATACTGTTGATTTTTAGATGCCGTGTGGAACAAGAAAGAGATGCCAGATTTCCATGACAATAAGGAGCATATACTACTTGTGATGGAAAAGCTGAATATTATTGCCAGGCCAATGTCATACACTGAGGATGGGAAGTCGGTCAAAGTATGTTGAAAGAAGGTCTAATGACTTAGCTCAGAATTTTGTATTTGCACCTTTTGCATTAGGGTATAATGTTGATTCGGCCAATTATCCTTTTCATTCCATATTCAACATCATTCAGTATGTCATAAATATCATTAGTAAAAATAGAGGTATTTATGTTAGGTCACTTTATGATGGCACTGCATTACGCGGTATTTTCTCTGTGCCAAGTTATTTCTTTATTCTTTTACCAGCCTATTTCTTAATTCTTTTACCAGGTTATTTCTTTATTCTTATGCCAAGTTATTTCTTTATTCTTTTACCACCTTATTTCTTTATTATTTTGCCAGGTTATTTCTTTATTCTAATGCCAGGTTATTACTTTATTCTTTTACCAGGTTATTTCGTTATTCTTATGCACGGTTATTTTTTATTATTTTACCAGGTTCTTTCTTTATTCTTATGCCAAGTTATTTCTTTATTATTTTGCCAGGTTATTTCTTTATTCTTTTGCCAAGTTATTTCTTTATTATTTTGCCAGGTTATTTCTTTATTTTTTTGCTGAGTTATTTCTTTATTTGTTTGCCAGGTTATGTTTTATTATTATGCCAGGTTATTTCTTTATTCTTATGCCAGGTTAGCTCTATTCTTATAATACTACTACTACTACTACTACTACTACTACTACTACTACTACTACTACTAAGGACTTAGTATAGCGCCTAATCTTTAGAAGCTCAAAGTGCTTGGCAACATTTATAATGATATGACTAAAAAAAGATATCCATAAAACAAAAACAACTGCCTTATAATTAGAAAACATAAAAACAAAAAAATGATGAAAATATTTAAGGTAATAAACATTATTAGGTCTTTACGTTTATTCCTGCAGTCAAAAAAGGTGAGTTTAAAGAGCACTCTTTAAAAGGGATCACTTAGTGTCTAATTTGAATGGGCAATTCGTTTCACATTGCTGGGCCCTGGTATGCAAAAGAACATTGTACATATGACTTTGTTTTCATAGTGGGAATAATGAGTATACGAATGTCAGAAGAAGAGATTAAGTATCTTGCTGGTGTATACACATGGGTGAGGCCAGATAGGCATGTTTGACTGGAGTCCATCAGTGAAACATAGCACAGAGAACAACTTTCGTGTTTGATTCTGGATTGATTGGATAGCCAGTGTGGGGTACAGACCAGCGGGGAGGTGTTCTCTGATTGTAGTACTCTAAGGATGATCCGAGCAGTTTTGTTTTGAACTTTTTGAAGTTTCTGGAGTTGATATTGAGACAAACCAGACAGAATAGAGTTACAATAGTCCAGTCTTGAAAATACTAATGAACACACAATTGTTTTGGTGGATAAAACTGAAATATATTTGCGAATGGAACTGATGCATTTCAATTCAAGATATGCAGCCTTGCATATGTTTATGACATATTGCTGCAATGTTAGAGTACTGTCTAGAGTAACATTTAGGTTTCATACTGACTGTGTGAAAGTTAATGTTGGTGTTGCCTTTATTGTTTGAGGTAAATGATGTGAATGATAAAGTCTTTGTGTTGTGATCAGAATGGTCTCAGTTTTATCATCCATCATCTGCAGCTTGTTACATGTCATCTATGTCTTTACATCAGAAATGCATCTCTCTACTCATTGGATGGTAGCATCAACTTCAGTTGGGTGGCTAGACTTGAATATTTCGGTAGATATTTGGGTGTCATCAGCATACAATTGGTGCGACAGTGCATGATGATCTATGACACTTGAGATTATCTGAGTGTATATAATGAAGGGAACAAACAGATCCAATAACAGACTCGTGCCTTGAGGAACATATTACATTGATTGACAGGGATTGAGTTTATTTTTTTTGCAGATATACAATTAGTGCCCAGTTGACTAAGTAGGACTTGAACCACAGAAAGGCCGTATTGTGAATGCCAAATACATGCAGCAGACAGTGAAGTAACATATCATGGTCTATTGTGTCAAATGCTGCAGATAAATCAATGAGGGTAAGGACTGTAATCCTTCCACTATCCAAAGCAGACAGAATGTCATTAACTACATCCAGAAGAGTAGTTGCAGTGCTGTGGCAAGGGTGATATGCAGATTGTACATTGCTAAAAAGACTGTTTGAATTCAAATGAGATACAAGTTGGGTTAGAACAATGTTTTCTAAGATTTTTTATATGAATTGGATCTTAGAAACTGGGTAGTAGTTCTTTAAATCATTATGGTCAAGTCTTGGTTTCTTAGCAGAGGCTTTACAATGGCACGTTTGAAAATGATGGGATTCCCAGGATGACAGAGAAGAATTTTAACATCCATTAGTGAAGGCAATATTGGATCTAAACACTCAAGCTGCAGTGATGTTGGTATTGGATCAAGTTCACATGACTTGGGAAAACTCTTCATTGATGTTATCCATACTAAATCCATAGAGACAGGTTCAGATGCTGTTAATGGTTGTCGCTGAATTATGAATAGTAACTCTATGGTGAGAACGAGTCAATTGAAATTGTGTTCTCAAGCTTATCTCTATATGGTTTGTACCTAGCCACAGAAGAAATTTGCAAACAGGTTCAGAAGGTCGACATGAAAGTAGGTACTTGGAAGTGATGTACATTTGTTCCTTGACATTAGTTTGTTAGTAATCTCGATGAGCTCTCTGCAGCTGAAACTCTCCTTGATCTTAGTACTGTAGTGGGATAATTTAGCTAAATCGACTATGTTTATGATGTTCTTCTTAGCGTCTTCATATATTTGTTTATGAATAGTGAGTTTGGTTGAAAGCTAAAGCCTCTCCATTTTACAGCTGTCACTTGTTGCAGTGCAAAGCTGGTCCTTAACACTGATACTCTGCACCTGATGTGTGGGGTATGTTTTTCAAGCAATGAACGCAGGCAGTTATCGAGTTGTTCTGCTGTAGGAGTTAAGCAAGTTGTTAGGTTTGCATGGATGTCAGACATTAATTTGGTATTTATCATACGTAGGTTTATTTTTGTAGCAAATATAGGGATAGGGTTAGGGAATGATGGCATTTAATGCAGAGGTGATCTGATGCAAGTTTGTGGGATACAAGGGTGGACCATATTATCATCGGGTCTATGAAGCATCCAGTCTAAAATGTGATCAAGTTTATGGGTAGGTTGGTTAACTGACTGTTTAAGGTTGAAAACATTAATGGACTCTAGGAGTTTTGATGTGCATGGGCTTTCAGGACAAAGTGAAAGTTGAAATCTCCATGAATAATTAGGTTGCCACCTATCGAATTCCCATACTCCCAGAGATTTGGAAACTTCTCCAAAAAGAGAGATTCAGTCAGCTTGTTTTTTTCTACTAAGAGGAGGACAATAGAGGCAGAAAAATTGGACTGACCAGTGTTCCAGTTTGAGTGTTGTTTGGACTAGTTCAAATAAAGTGTGGTAGAAATTGAAGGTTTTGTTGTATTTAAGACATTTTAGCAAGCAATACTTTGTGATTACAGCAATTCTACCTCTACGAGAGTGGTGGGGAATGACCTAATGTTTTTAGCCATGTTTCTGTTAGGAAGATGATGTTGATTTTCTGATCATTGATAAAATTAACTATTTTGATGAGCTTTTCTGGTTGTCCTACTGATTCAGCATTGAATAATACAATATGCAGTGGTATATTTGGATAGCTGACAAAAGGTATAATATTTAATAGGGATCTGCATTTAATTTGGTATCCCTGGAATAGTTAACACAACGGTTGACAATTATGCCAAGTTATTTCTTTATTCTTTTGCCATTTTAATTCTTTTTTCTTATGCCAGGTTATTTCTTCATTCTAATGCCGGTTATTTCTTCATTCTTCTGCCATGTCAATTCATTATTCTTGTGCCAGGTTATTTCTTCATTCTTGTGATATATTTTTCCTTTATTCCTGTTCCAGGTTATTTCTTTTTTTTGTGCTGTAGTTTTTCTTCTTATCAGACCTGTTTTATTAATGGCTGCAAAATACCACTTTTCATTTCTTATGTACATATACAGTCTCTTATATACTTGATTTAATTTCAACATTTGTTTTGCTCTTAAGTAACAATTGTCTTGTTCCTAAGTATAGGCTATTCACACCCAGCATGCCACTGTTGACTGACCATTTGGAAATCTTTGTTTATTGGAAAGTTCACTAACACTATGCAGAGATCTTTGGCTTTTTTTGACTGTTGACTGACTCCATGTGGAGGTCTTTGTTTATTGGACGTGGTCAAACATCATATGAAGGTGTTTGTTGGACTGTTGACTAACATCAAAAAAATAAAAATATAATGTCATTATCATTGGAAATGATGTTTATTATTCTTGTAAAAGTAATAAAAATTGTTTTACAGTTTGGGAGTACCAATATTTTATATCCGAGTCACAATCTTAATCTAGACATAAGCCTCCTTATTGATACAATCTCAATCAACTCTTAAATGATGAAGGCCAGGTGAACAGTATCAAACCCACTTAGGCTTCTTGTTTTTATTCCATTAGTGAATGCTTACACTGCAATTACATCTTCTAATTTAGCCCCAAATCATTTACCCTCTACTTTTACAATTCATTCCATTTTTTTGTTATCAGACTGCTCCGCTAGCGGTTAGAGTGTCTGCCGCTGAAATGGGAGATCATGAGTTTGATCCCCAGCTGAGTCATACCAAAGACTTACAAAAATGGTACTAACAGCTACCTCACATGGTGCTCAGCATTAAGAGGTTAGTGTTAGGACTGGTCGGCCTGGTGTCAAGATAATGTGACTGGGTGGGACATCATGCTACATGTCTGCAGCATGATGCCCCAGTGCTATACATCACTCTAAACTGCCTCACTGCAGACATCATAGCGATATGATTAAAAAAATTGTTTAAGCTACGTTAAAAATCCTAAGCAAACCAAATTTAAAATCCTTCAGTCATGCCTAAAAAAATGGCCAGTATTAATTATCATGTGGCACATTAAAACCATCTCTTTCATAATCCTTGTCTGTCTGTCTCTAGCATTATGTTTGTTATGCACTTAATCCATTTATTACCAAATATTCTCATATTAAAATTAAATATGTATGTACTGTCACCATCAGTGCTTCTGCATTAAAAGTTTGTTATGACTAGCAAATGTACTTTCATCATCTGTCAGTCTGCATTAAAATTTTGTTGTGACTAGCAAATGTAGGTTTTTCAGCTGTTGTTCTGCATTCGAGATTCCTCATAAGTAGCAAATTTAAGTTTTATAGGCTTTCATTCTGCATTCAATTTTTTTATGACTAGCACAAGTTGGTTTCATCAACTGTCATTCTGCATTTGAATTTTGATAAGGCTAGATAAACAAAGGTTGCATGTCAAGATGTTTTGCAACCAACTTTGGCTATATATCTGTCTGCCTCTCTCTATCTCTCTCTGTATATATATATATATATATATATATATATATATATATATATATATATATATATATATATTCAATAATGAAGAATTGTGCTTAAGAATCATAATGTTTGGTTGATAAAACATTAAGTGTTTTAGCATGTATACTTTGAGGAAAAGAAATTACGGTAGAGAGGATTACCATTAAACTTTATACACACATTCATCCCATGGTCTAGTTGACTTTAGGTGACAAAGGTCCTATTAAAGACTGACAGTGTGGTCACTAAAGATGTCTGATAATGTCCACTTGGTTAAAAAAAAAATTTGCTGTCCTGTATGGGTGCTGTCTAGAAAATCTTGTAATTGCTACTTCTCTTGAATCAAAAGTCATATTTAGTTCTCTTGAATCAAAAGTCATATTTAGTTCTCTTGAATCAACAGTCATATTTAGTTCTCTTGAATCAAAAGTCATATTTAGTTCTCTTGAATCAAAAGTCATATTTAGTTCTCTTGAATCAAAAGTCATATTTAGTTCAAATTTTCAACTGAAACATGTCATGATATATAGTTAGTCCTAAATAAGAATGGTGAATCTGTGACCATCTTGAAAATCTTGTTATAGTGTAGCTATTCCTAGAAATAAGTCATATTGACATTTGATTTTCACCAGTAGACTTTCTATGATGTATAGTTAACCAAAAGACTTCTTATGTTGTATAGTTAACCAAAAGACTTCTTATGTTGTATAGTTAACCAAAAGACTTCTTATGCTGTATAGTTAACCTAAAGACTTCTTATGTTGTATAGTTAACCAAAAGACTTCTTATGTTGTATAGTTAACCAAAAGACTTCTTATGTTATATAGTTAACCAAAAGACTTCTTATGTTGTATAGTTAACCAAAAGACTTCTTATGTTGTATAGTTAACCAAAAGACTTCTTATGTTGTATAGTTAACCAAAAGACTTCTTATGTTGTATAGTTAACCAAAAGGATTCTTATGTTGTATAGTTAACCAAAAGACTTCTTATGTTGTATAGTTAACCAAAAGACATCTTATGCTGTATAGTTAACCAAAAGACTTCTTATGATGTATAGTTAACCAAAAGACTTCTTATGATGTATAGTTAACCAAAAGACTTCTTATGATGTATAGTTAACCAAAAGACATCTTATGATGTATAGTTAACCAAAAGACTTCTTATGATGTATAATTAACCAAAAGACATCTTATGATGTATAGTTAACCAAAAGACTTCTTATGTTGTATAGTTAACCAAAAGACTTCTTATGTTGTATAGTTAACCAAAAGACTTCTTATGTTGTATAGTTAACCAAAAGGATTCTTATGCTGTATAGTTAACCAAAAGACTTCTTATGTTGTATAGTTAACCAAAAGACTTCTTATGTTGTATAGTTAACCAAAAGACTTCTTATGTTGTATAGTTAACCAAAAGACTTCTTATGTTGTATAGTTAACCAAAAGACTTCTTATGTTGTATAGTTAACCAAAAGACTTCTTATGCTGTATAGTTAACCAAAAGACTTCTTATGTTGTATAGTTAACCAAAAGACTTCTTATGTTGTATAGTTAACCAAAAGACTTCTTATGTTGTATAGTTAACCAAAAGACTTCTTATGTTGTATAGTTAACCAAAAGACTTCTTATGATGTATAGTTAACCAAAAGACTTCTTATGATGTATAGTTAACCAAAAGACTTCTTATGTTGTATAGTTAACCAAAAGACTTCTTATGCTGTATAGTTAATCAAAAGACTTCTTACGATGTATAGTTAAGCTGAAGCGAAAATCAAGCTATTTCATCGTTATCCAAGCTAAATGGACAGACGTATTCACATAGTGTTTCCAGGAGAAGAATTCGTATGATGCCGTGTTTTTCTAATGTGTCCACCATTTCTTAAAGCAAATATAATTTCAGAACTCACCAAGTAACAAAAAGAAATGGTCTTGAAGTCTTGTTAATTCATGGCAGCCAGTAGAGTTTTAGACCCTTTGAGGGTCACTTGTTAAACATCATTGTGATATTGTTTTGTCATATGTCTGGGCAAGATCAAATCTTCAGAGGGAAAACTCATTTTGTTCAGTCAGCTTGCATGTAGCCAGGATTGTGTTGATTTGCCTACATACATACACATATACATTTGTAGATACATAACTTTGTAGGTGTCTGTATTTGGGCCAAGGAATGGAACTATCAAGTTCCGGCTTTAATTGTCAAGGGGCAGGTTCACAATGAAAGAAAATGGATGCATTTGAATAATAATAAAAACTCTTTAAACTAGGGGTCAAAAGTTAAATCGTGATGACATAATGACTATAAGAAAAACAAATGTTTTGAAGACAGCTACAGTTCTTTGATTGAACTTTATGGATTACTTGCATCTGAGACAAGGAAAACACATATTTTCATTGACAATAGGTCATGGTTACAGTACTCACATAAGGAGATATAATTTTCTCAAAATTACTTATGTTTAGTAACATGTCTTCACTTCATAGATAGCTTGCATTAGAGACATTAAAGACAAATAGTGTTTTGAAGTTAATAATGCACAATCAGAGGGACTTCACATATAAAGATTTCCACACAAAAAAACAATCAAAGAAAGACCAAACATTGTTGATTGCTGGCTATTGATACAGAATATCACATGTCAGTTGATCAATATTTGAATGGCTGAAACTGGAAGTAGAAGAGTATATGTATCAAAATTATAATGTTTACGTGGATCAAAAAACATTTTCATACAGGCCCATGGCTGGTGACTTACAAAAATATAACAAGACCTGACTTGAATTCCAAAAGCCTGGACTCCGATGCCTATGTTAGTAGGACAAGTACTAGGGTTAGTAGGACATTATTCTCTAGGTCTTGCATCTTTGCTAGCCTAAATGCCAATGTGTTAACCCTTTCTAAACCTTGTCAATGCTTTGGGTCTGCGAATTTCATTGGAAGTAGCTGTAAGCCACCACATCGAAACAAAACCAAATCGTTCAAATTTGAACAAAGTTCTTACTTGATCAGTACAATGGGAGCACACAACATGAATTAATTGATAAACAGTTTTCCACTGCCAATCCATGTCTGCACAAATGCATCCTTTTCATCAAATACAACATCCAATATCTTCTGTGTGGTACAGAGTCATACTTTCAATGTTAAAATTACCATGTATCCTTCTGAAGTCAGTTGCCTCCCCCATTTTAAGCCAATGTACACATTAACAATGCACTGATGCTACATGCAATTGGTTAGTTGGCATTTCATACTAAGGGAGACAACTCATGAAATCCAGTTGCTATGACAAAGCACTCAAGACTAATAGATTTGCCAAGGTGTATTCAATCACATCAGCCTTTCAAGGGTTAACAAAATTGCAGGTCCTGAGGTCAGCCATTTTCTGATTGCTGTAACAATGTCTTTTTTATATCAGTGGATCAGCAGTGTATTTGTTTGGAAGCCTGGCTTGATTTGTATACATTTTATGTTTACAATTTAAATGGTGTTCATAGATGAGACTTTATTTGTTTAACAAGTACATGTATTCCTTTACATTAATGTTAGTGTGAGTACTGAATAGCAAGATTATTATTCATTAATCTTCCACTTGAAAAATCTTGACCAATGCAATAGAAATTAAACAAAACCATGAAAACAATCAGAATAAGGACAACAATGTTATTGCGAAACTCATTTTTGTCTGTTTTTCTGGGTTTTTTGAAATATTTTAACTGTGCTGAAAGTTGGACGATATTTGTTATCAAAGACTCAAAATTCATCATGACCATGTTTGATCCAATTATTACTTATGATACCTAAGAATACCCACACTGCATTTGGCTTAAATTTTCCAGATGAGCCAACAACAATAAAATAGTTATTAGATTGTCATGAATACATGCTAGCCTTAATTGCATTAGGCAGCCATACATCGTTACACCAGTTTCAACAATTGCTGGAACACATTTGGTTCACACAAGACTGGTTCTGGTTTGTTTCTGGCACATACATATCCAAAACAGTAATTTTAAGATCACATGCATGTTAAAACCATTCGAGTACTAATTATACTAACATAAATGCCCTTTATACCACAACTCTGCAACTTGGTTTAGAAATTATTTGTGAAATATAGGGCCACCCATTATGGTAAATCGCGAGCACAATCCCTCAAAAAGGAAACATTGTGTGTGCTGTGCCATCTTGACAAATCATGTACTAATATGTTTTTTTCTGTCATATTCTTAAGTAATTGGTTTTGAGACCGTTACAAATTGTTACAGTCATAATTTAATGTTTCAGATTAAGCTTATTCTGAAGCATGTGAATGAGCATGTCATTCATACCACAGATATCGAGGTATTAAATATATGAGTTGGTCTGATATCTGATTGGCTCTTCTTTTTTTCATTTTTGGAAGCTATTTGCTTGTGGTATATATATTAGGTCATCATTTATGAGACAAATTTTATTTTATGTGTGGTATATATATATATAAAATATAAAATAAACAACGCCAATACGTATTAATGTTGTGACCGGTTTCGCTTTAATGCTTTATCAAACTGAATTCAAACTGAATTTGTTATGATTGCTTACGTCATTAAATATATCATGTTTCTGAGTAAACAATATGACATAAACAATATGACGTCATAGCTTACGTTTGTACATTTGTAACCTACTTTTCTTATTCTTTAATAAATAATATGGACATGGATATATATATATATATATATACATATATACATATATACGTATACACATACATACATACATACATACATACATACATACATACATACATACATACATACATACATACATACATACATACATACATACATATACACATATACATACATATACATATATACATATATACATACACATATACATACATATATATATACATATATACATACATATACACATATATATATACATATACATACACATACACACTCATATACATACACACACATACATATATATATATATACATATATACACACATACATACACATATACACACATACAAATACTTCACATATTACTAATATTTAATACATAGAAAGATATAAAACTGGATCTTCAAGATACTTGTATCTCTATTGGTAAATATGTGTAAAATGTATGAATAAATAGAGATAAACAGTTTTATTTTTACTTTTAATATGTATGATGCAAATTAATTAATGTATATAAATATATATATTGTCATAATTTTATCAGATGAATTTTATTTTATGTGTCTGGTAAATACATTATGTCATCATTTTATCAGATGAATTTTATTTTATGTGTCTGGTAAATACCTTATGTCATCATTTTATCAGATGAATTTTATTTTATGTGTCTGGTAAATACATTATGTCATCGTTTTATCAGATGAATTTTATTTTATGTGTCTGGTAAATACATTATGTCATCATTTTATCAGATGAATTTTATTTTATGTGTCTGGTAAATACATTATGTCATCATTTTATCAGATGAATTTTATTTTATGTGTCTGGTAAATACATTATGTCATCATTTTATTAGATGAATTTTATTTTATGTGTCTGGTAAATACATTATGTCATAATTTTATCAGATGAATTTTATTTTATGTGTTTAGTATATACATTATGTCATCGTTTTATCAGATGAATTTAATTGTATGTTTCAGAGTTTATCTTGCATCTGCTTAGAAAATTATGCCAATCCATTGTATTGACACTTGAGTGATCATGTTAAATAATAATCTCTAAAAGATATTGCATGTTTTTCATGCTGTGCAAATTAATGAGCCTCGGTTCTTAAAAGACCATAACTGAGATCAGTTAGACCCCTATAGTTCATGGTACTAGCTTATATTTGCATCATCTTACAGATTATCTTTCTTTCATTTGCATGTACTCTTAAGGGCAAGACATTTAAAGATAACATTCATACAAATGTACATGGACACAGTTCCAGCTTTTTTTCTTTTTGATACCAATGTTACGTCTTATAATTACATTAAATTCATTGTAATGATCCTTTGCCACTTTTCTAATATTTCAGGAAGAGGACTACTACCTTGCCCCATGTATGCTTCGGCAAGCAACACCGAAAGGAGTTATCTGCCCTAAATCAGATCCAGAGAATGAAAGTACATCAGTCCTATGCTATGTGTGTAAAGGAAAGTTTCTTCCAACACCTATTTTCCATAGGCTTGTTGGAGCATGCCTGACCCGATGGCCCATTGCCAAAATGGGGTCTGAAAATCAAATTTACTGTGGTTGTTGTGTGTTTGACCTGGATCATCATCATACACTGACCCTGCATTTTTTTGGCCATGTCATATTTTCTCGAGCCATTGGAATGGGAGTCACAGACACAAGTCAGTCTTCAAAGCTCTGCACTGAAGCAAGAAAGTTCATCTTTGAGAACCTGTTAAAGATAACTAGAAACCTTGGTCAGAGTCTACAGTTTGAGATGCATATACAGTGTCCTAATTGTGATGCAGACAGTACTGAGGGCCTATTTGCTGTGCCATTGCTCCAAAAACATGAAAAAGTTGTCTGTCGTTCTCATGATGAGAGGCATACACTTGTGTCTCAAAAACTGCTTAGATTATGGTTTGAGGATGGGGTGAGTAGTAGTGAAGTAGTCCTCCAAAAACATTTTTACAGTACAGCTTGTGTATATTTCCTAAACCCCATGCAACACAGTGGTGGTAGAGAGATAGTGGAGAGGATTTTAAAAAAAAAACCTTCACTGTCTCTCCATGCGCCCTGATGGAGTTGCTATGGTGGCTCACAGAGAATTGCTCTGCACACCATGCTTTCTCATGAAATCAGTGTAGGATGACCACCATGGAGTGGACGTGGTCTGTATGAAATGGGCATGGTTTACTATGCATGATCCCATCAAACATGCTCTTTAGAGGCTGAGAGACAGACATACAGAGAGTGGGATGCCAATTTATCCTCATCGTTAAAAGATGATTATACAAATTTTCTAGCATTTATGTAGACTGTGGAATAGATATGATGCCAAATCACATTTTAGATAATATTAACTTATTAGCAATGACTAACAAACTGTACTAATACTACTAGACTTTTTTCATTTACAAAAGGCTTATTAACAAGTTTATGCTTTTATTTTATTCAAAGAAATCTGAACATCTAACTTCCTGATGACAGTTGCTTCTGTACAGAAACAAACTCAAAACACCCAAACTGAATTTACACTTAAAAGATGTGAATCATGTGTTTAGTCTTTGAAAAGCATTGACACGAGGCTAAATATGCACGTACACAGTGGCGAGCATTTATTTCAATTTTAACTGTATTGATACACCATGGGAATAGTCACTGCCTTGATTTCTGCTGAACATGTGCTGTAGCCAAGTGTTTATAATGGAGAGGCCATTTAAGTTTCTAAATGGGGAGGGTTAATGCTTGTAAAATATTGTCTTATTCTGATTTGTCATTTAAAAAACAAACACTTCAATTACTGCCTTTACTTGTAAAAAATACTTGTGATGAATGAAATAAAAAAACTCTGCAGATCGAAATCATAATATAATTGTCCATTCCTCTGAGAATTAATTTTCATATTTAAATAGTTGGATAAATTTACACACTTCAGGAGACTCTCAACAAGGTGGGCCTCTCAAATCAGCATGTAAGTTGTCTAAATTTACAAAATATTCACAACATTTCAAAATTAACTTTTATTTTCCATATCTAAGATCAAAATAAAGGTCATAGATTGGTGAAAGGGTTTGTGGTTATCCATTAGTCATGACTTTTTGCTTTCCTTGGGTGGTCATCATTTTTTGGATGCATAAATGTCAATCAATAATGCTGATCAGCCGCTTCAAGGTGGACATGCCATCAGCACACTAGATAAGGCGCAGTGTTGATTTGTTAGTAATTTATTGCTCCACCGCAGAGTGAAAGTGGAAGGGTTAAGACCCCAAAACATTGCTTGGAGTTTTGATAATATGCAAGATCTGTACTGTAAATTCTTTTATTTTAAAATGTTTTGTTTGAGGAAAGGTGATCGCAGCTATAGTAGTCCTCTAAACATCTTTAATTTAAAAAGTCTCAATTGACGACTTGGCTAATAGTAGCAAAGATGTGACATGAATTTTTCCCAAAACATAACTCTGTTGAAAAATGGTAAAGAGCATAAAATTGTACTTGAGTTTCTAAACTTTGCTTAAATAATGAGCTCAGTCTAGTAAATATAAATAAATTAAACAAAATAACACACACACACACACACACACACACACACACACACACACATATATATATATATATATGTATGCTGGTATCCACTTTAGGTTTGAAGCTGAGACAATATTGAATAGTTTGATATTCTGTAATTTGTATTGAATTCTTTCAGGAATAATGTTCCTTTGAATAACCTGATGTCATTGTCATTAGTTAAAATCATTAGTCAGGTATACACCTGCTTATAGAGATTATATTTTCCATTCATTCTTGCAAATGCCGATTTTCTAGTTTTAATATCAAGCTACTTTTTCAAGAACCACTAAGGTGAAGGGAAGTCAGACTCATTTTTTTCTGTCATTTTCACAAACGATTAAAACATTTTTGGGGCCCTACTCAATGAATGTGATATAGTACTTTGGTACTCATACTGTTTGTCCATCAGTCCATCCTTCCTTCTGTCTGTCGGTCACTTATTATGGTGTCTGCAAGTCAGCTTAAATCAGAATTATTAAAATTTAATTAAATGTTGCATGCACGTTTATATCTGTGTCAAGCTAAAGGTAAAGTTTATAGTCTTGTATGTCATATTTTGCAGGAGTTTTAGCCCCTGATGTTGATCAAAATTGCCTTGCAGCCTGTATTGATATATTTTGTCCCATGACATTTACTGTAGCTACAGCCTGTGATTGCCAATACTTAAATATGATTTGTCATGCAGTCTGTATTGATTGCCAATACTTAAATCAGATTTGTCATGCAGTTTGTATTGATTGCCAATACTTAAATATGATTTGTCATGCAGTCTGTAGTGATATATTTTGTCTTATGACTTTTAATGAGTTTTCAAATGAGATTTGTTTTCATGCTGCTGACATTTAATGGAGTTATTCACCCAGATAACAATATTGCTGACTTTGTTCTGTCCATTGCATCTTTATAATGGCTTGTTCAATTTCATTAAACTTTAGCATGCATGTTTATGTTGCTGAGGTCTTGGCTGAGTTTTGATTTCCAGTTTTGTATGAGATTGTGTATAATGCATAGATTGAGCTTATTGTGGTTATAGTAACCCAGAACATTTTCATTAGGTGTTTGTCAAAGAATCATTATGGCTGTGCACATTGCCTTACATTGTCATGGATTATTGTCATATTTTCAGGTTTGGTATTTTTTATTAGGAGGCAAAGTTAGTACATTCTGCAAATATTTTAAAAACTGGTGTACAGTGGCTTGTAATGTACATAAATGGGGTACAGTGTCCTGTAATGTACAGCAATGGGTTATAGTGTCGTGTAATGTACAGAAATTGGGTACAGCGTCCTGTAATGTACAGCAATGGGTAATAGTGTCTTGTAATGTACAGAAATTTGGTACAGTGACATATAATGTACAGAAATGGGTAACAATGGTTTCTAATGTAAATAAGTTTAGTACAGTGCTTTGTAATGTCAAGACATGGGGTTCAGTTAAACTAGGTCTGGTAAGCAATGGGGGTAATAAATCTATAATTCAAATCTATTTTGACCTTAGTGGCTGTTTCTTTGTATCAGGGTATATTCTAGAAGTAAGTAAGAAAAATCACAGTATAGGAGAAATTTAGTGAAACTGAATAATGACGTACTCAAGAACCAGTTACATGAGTAATAGAATGTCTTGGTCCTCATGGTATGTTTAATGTTAGGTAGTTTAACAGACAAGATGGCAGCAGCTGGTTGATTAAGGTCACAAATTTGCATTATGTTTATGAAGTGAACTTCATAAACATATTTGTAGAAGGACTATCTTTATATTTTTAAGTGACATGTAGAAAGCATACAGGATTCCTTTAATTTGCATAGATATCATTAGCAATGTTCACACAGCAGTTTCTACATATGAATTGCATAATGGTGTCGAACTGTTGTACTTGAAAGAAACTACTGTATTACATTAACCTGCATGTTAAAGCTTACAGCATTGTATAATGTTGTACTTAAATTTGAATGATGTATTGCATTTAGCCACACATTAAAGCTTACAGCAGTGTGTTAAGCATTAGTACCACTTAAAAGCCATTTTTATTCTTGTTTAATGATTCCTATTGTCCAGAAATGCACATTGACTGGAAATTAAAGTTATAACTATTTAAAGTGTGTTGGGTTAAAGTACCTTATGGTAACCTGATTAAAATTGTCTTATTAATTATCATAATTTATGAGCTGAATGCTTATATTTTATGTTAAGACTTATTTAACCAATTTGAACAGGAACAGACTGTCATGGAAGGCATTGAGGAAGGAAAAGAGTCCAAAGTCTCCAAAAATGAAGAGAATGCTTCAGTGGATAGAGTTTCATCTACGTCCATTAAGAAAGGTATGTCTAAAAGATTTTGTTCAGAAAGAGATATATCATATTCTCTTGTCTGTCTGTCTGTCTGTCTGGGCATGAAACATTGTTAGCACACCTGGTACTGTTGTATTTGATGGATTGCTATGAAAGTTGGTAAATATACTAGTAATCAACTAAAGATGTGCATTCTGACAAATCAACTAACTCCTGTAATTTATTTTTGTGTTATTGAGTTAATAGTACTATGACAAATCAACTAGCTCCTGCAATTTCTTTTTGTGTTATTGAGTTAATAGTACTATGACAAATCAACTAACTCCTGCAATGTCTTTTTGTGTTTTTGCCTTAATACCATATGTAGGTGTAATTATTTATTTTACATCCAGAGAATTAGTCTACTGATGAGGGAATAATAAATAGAGTTTTAAACAGAGATGCATCCATTGATTAGCATAATATCGATTGAATGGGTTGTTTATTAATATTATTATTAGCTCTATTATTATTATTATTATTAGTTGTATTTTTATTATTTATTATTAGTAGTAGAGTAGTTGTAGTAGTAGTAGTAGTAATTTCAAAAACAGTCTCTTCTACAGTTGACAACTAAGAGTTAATGTCCTTGGTTTTCAGCTGGATGCAGATTTTATTGATAATGTTATGAATGTAGCTACTCTTACATAAGGCCATGTAGGCTGTTGGTCTGTGTCTGCATCAGTTGTGCATCATGTGCTACATATCATCTGTCATCCAAGCAATTATTGCTTTGAACCATTCAGGATTCCATATTTTTGATTCAGTTGCTATAAAAATGCAATTAAGGTTTTTATATTGTATTTAAATGGAATTACATTAACCTACATTAAACTATGAATTTGTTACACATCTAATTGGTTTGTAGGGCCTTATTTTATGGTCCTGAAGCCATTGTAGGTTGTGTGCTGTCAATCATGCATCTTGATTTATTGTATATTCATGTGTCCATTGCGCTTCATGTACTGTCCATAATACATCTGGTTTTATTTCATGGCATTGTGTCCTTTGTTTGTCATGGTTCTGTGCCCATAGTAGGTTGTGTGCTGTCCATCATGCATATTGATTTATTGTATATTCATGTGTCCATTGCACTTCATGTACTGTCCATAATACATCTGGTTTTATTTTATGGCATTGTATCCTTAGTTTGTCATGGTTCTGTGCCGATAGTAGGTTATGTGCTGTCCATCATGCATGTAAGACTGGTGGCACTGTAGATCACCACATGTCCCAGGTCTAAAATGGATTCAAGTTGGAATTTAAAGAAAGATATTCAGATCTTCCTGGATGATGGGAAAAATGACTTAGCTATAGGTTCCGAGTGGTGAAAAGAGGTTGTTGGTTATGTTTTGCTCAGTATGCATGACATACAGCCAGCCTTTTGAATGCTCTTTTCAAATGCCACATCCTATTCTATAACTGACTGATTAATAGTAAGCAACGGTAATGTTACTTGGAACAGACAGGTTGATTGATTGTAAATAAGCATACCTCTCTCTGTCATCAAGACTCTGTTTCCCTGAGAGTTTACAAATATTGTGCATGATGAGTTACCGGTATTCACGATGTCACCAAGTTTGATAGATAGTGACCTAAATTGTGATTTTACAATATTTCATAATCCTGCTTAGTGAAATGGTCAGCTATTAATTATTTTGTGTGTGTAGTGAATGATATCAGGCCCACCTGGGGCTGTTGTTTTTATGCAGCTTGTATTGCAATCACATTTTTCTATTCATGTTCAGCCTTGTGTAGTTTACCTACCACTACATTAAGTTTAGTAATTCTTTACAATCGCTGGTCTGCAATTATATTATGGAAATTATATGTGTCGCTCATTGTTAAATTCTTCATTTGTATAAAGTGGCTACTTGATCAGTTGACTATATTGCTGTTTTTATTTGAAAGTTAATTGGCTTTTCATTCAATACAGGTTAAGTGCTTTTATTTGAAAGTTAATTGGCTTTTCATTCAATTCGGGAATAGTATTTTTTTTAAACGTTAATTGGCTTTTATTTCAATACAGGTTTAGTGCTTTTATTTGAAAGTTAATTGGCTTTTCATTCAATTCGGGAATAGTGGGGTATTTTAAACATTAATTGGCTTTTCATTCAATACAGGTTTAGTGCTTTTATTTGAAAGTTAATTGGCTTTTATTTCAATACAGGTTTAGTGCTTCATTTTGTGAGAATGGTCATTGGGTACAGTGAAAAATACAGCAAGTTTGAGACTTAATTATTTTATTGCAAAGAAACAGAACTACATGTTGAAAGTAAAATAATTGCATTTGCTACAATCATTTCATAATGGCGATTGAAAAGTATCAACTCACTGCATGAGTGACCTTAACAATCATAATATTGGACTTGAAAATGACATTAACATTCATCATTGGTCACTTACCATATAGTTGGAACTTGCAGCATAAGTAATCTAATTATATAATTGCATGGATCCTAGCTTCCTGCTTACAACATATCATTGACAAGTGTAATAAACAACCTGTATATGTGATCAATGTGGCTTACAGCCAATCATTGACAAGTGTAATAAACTACTGTTCATGTGATTAGTGTGGCTCACAACATATCATTGACAAGTGTAATAAACTACCTGTACATGTGATTAGTGTGGCTTACAGCCAATCATTGACAAGTGTAATAAACTACCTGTACATGTGATTAGTGTGGCTTACAACATATCATTGACCAGTGTAATAAACTACCTGTACATGTGATCAGTGTGTCTTACAACATATCATTGACAAGTGTAATAAACTACCTGTACATGTGATCAGTGTGGCTCACAACATATCATTGACAAGTGTAATAAACTACCTGTACATGTGATTAGTGTGGCTTACAGCCAATCATTGACCAGTGTAATAAACTACCTGTACATGTGATTAGTGTGGCTTACAGCCAGTCATTGACCAGTGTAATAAACTACCTGTACATGTGATTAGTGTGGCTTACAGCCAGTCATTGACCAGTGTAATAATCTACCTGTACATGTGATCAATGTGGCTCACAGCCTATAATTGACCAGTGTAATAAACTACCTGTACATGTGATTAGTGTGGCTTACAGCCAGTCATTGACCAGTGTAATAAACTACCTGTACATGTGATTAGTGTGGCTCACAGTCTATAATTCACAATTGTAATAAAGTATAGTTAACTTAAACTAACGGTATATGTCTGGTAAAATATGTAAACAGAAACAAAATTTAATACATTAAGTTTATTTGGCAGTAAAAGTACTGTAAGTGGAACTACCATAAATGCAGACATGGATTAGGTATTATTAACTGTCAGTAGAATGAAAATGATGAATATATATATGAGTCAATTTGAGTCCATCCAATATGTAAAAACAGCATGGCTTAGTAAGCTCCGTATAGTCAATTTCATAGTCCATTTTGATTCAAGGCAGTATGTAAAGACACACTTGAACAATATCCAGACAGTGAATATATGTCAATTTGAGCCAAAGCAAGATGTAAAGAAATGGTTTAAAATTCCGGATAGTGAATTTATAAATAAATTTTTCTCCAGTCAGTTTGTAAAAATATGGTTAATGGTCTCTAGATAATGAATGTATGAGTCAGTTTGAGTCCAGGAGATATGTCAAGGCATTGTTTAGCAAACTACAGGTAGTGAAGTAATGATAGTGACTGTTGACAATTATCCTAATCAGATTTATACTATTAAAATAACCTTCTGCTTTATAGAATTACTTTTGAATTTGCCTTTTATAGAACATTAACATTTTTCAATCATTATATCTGCCCTTATTTGTGTCTTCCATTTGTCATTGGCAATGACCAGATTATTAGGCTTCAGTGACCTAATATTTGTAATGGCAACTAAATTTTCAGGTAGATTTTCAAATGGATTCAATATTATGATAGGTGTTTTGAATGATTTTGCAGTAAAGTGCAATTTTGAATTTCAACTATAGAAGCTCATGGTTCTGTGTAATCAAGATCAAATGAGTAAGCACATGTACAATTATCTTGGCAGTACGGCCTTGTTCAGACCCTAAATTATTGTGTCATATTCTAGTGTGGAATAATATATACAGTTGTGTTTATAGTAGTCCCTTGTACAGAACCTAAGTTATTGCACCCGATTCTTCTAATATGCACAATTATATATACTTCTGTTAGCAGGAGTGCCTTGTTCACACCCGTTATTGTTGTACCAGCTTCTACAGAAATCACAGCAAGCTGCGTTGTCCAGCCAGTCTACGCTGGAAGCAAACTGTCTGTCTTTGGGGCTAGAACTCCATGGTGACATTCCTGCTGATGGGAACTGCTTTTTTGAGGCTGTTTCCAGTCAGCTTCAGCGATTAAAAGGTGTTGTACAAAAATCCCCACAACAGCTACGCCAGGAAGTAGTTGCCTTCATGAGGACTAATAGAGTGATACAGGTAAGTAAAATTGTATGCCACCTAAACCAAGAAGGGCATTTTATTTATGAAGGAGATGCTGAAATGACAATTGTTTAACATTTTCCCAGATTCATGTTCATGGCTTGTTTATCAGAAATTGTAAGCATGATAGGTAATCCTAAGCAAGTCGCTTCTATTGTGACAGTACGCATACATGCCAAACATTACCTTTTGGTGGGGGGCCCCGAGTAGCAGAGTGGTCTAAAGCACTTTTGGTTACGGATCACTGAATCTCACTTATGTCTGTGTGGGTTCAAGTCTCAGATTCAGCCAATGTGAATTCTCAGGTATAGCCTATCTTGTGTTGAAAAATGGCATTAAACCCTACAACAGCTAGTAGAACAACTTTGTGTAATAATTATGCTTTTTTTGCACTATATTATGCCTTACACATAAAACGTATATGGATTACACTTTTTATATTATCCATGTTCTAAAATTGTATCATATATCCATGTTCTGAAATTTTAAAAATTTGTTATTTTGTTTTTATTAACATTCCATTAATCCCACCAATCATAATTTAGAGAAGATGGTTTCTACATAACTACCATATAAGAGTACACTTGTCCTTGGACTTGCATGCACTTTTCTAACAGTATCATGTTCTATTTGTAGCAACTATCCAGTTACCAAGAAACATCCTGGTTCTACTTTTATACTTTCGATCTTGTGTTCTATTTATAGCACCTGTATGGCAAAGTGAGGTGATAACAGGCTAGTTTTCTAATTTTAATCTTTACGCACAGACTCATTGTTCTAATTCATGTTTAATAACCAGTCTAAAAATATTTGGCGCTAACAAGTATATTTTATTTTACTCTATGCACAATTGAGAGCTAATTAGTCACTTTTCAAAGAATTTCACAGATGGATTAGAAAAGCAAGAAATATAAGAATAAAAAATAACAAAATCCTCTAAATATGAAGACATGAGGGCAGCATCACCTGACGACTATTACATGCCATGTGAAAACTGATTTAATATGGAATTTATTAACTAACCTATTACTTTACTCATTTAATATGGAATTTATTAACTAACCTATTACTTCACTGATTTAATATCGAATTTATTAACTAACCTATTACTTTACTGATTTAATATCGAATTTATTAACTAACCTATTACTTAACTGATTTAATATCGAATTTATTAACTAACCTATTACTTCACTGATTTAATATCGAATTTATTAACTAACCTATTACTTCACTGATTTAATATCAAGTTTATTAACTAAACTATTACTTCACTGAATGTTTTTACTCTACGCAGGCATCTGAAGGCACCATACATTTGGATAGTTTCATCTACAACGAGTCGTTCGATGTGTACTGTTTGCGTATGGCCATGGATGGTGAATGGGCTGATCATGTGGTGGTGGTTGCAATGGCTAGGATGCTACAAATCGACATCATGATTGTAACTAGTTCACCGTTATCAGGTCCTGAAAACATCATTGTTTGGGTTGTTGGAAAAACAGCTTTTCAAGAGGATCCCATTCTTCTGGGACATGTTTGGGAATCTCATTACATGTCATTACAACCCATAAGTAAGTTTCGAAGAAAAACAACCTAGAATGTATATTTAGTTTTGCTTAAAACCATTTGTTCAGCAGGAGAGTAGTTAAGTAACATAATAAGTTTGGTAATTGTGCGTTTAATCTTAATGATAATAAGGTATTTTCACACACCTTTGAACTACAATTAGACTCATCTTGATGGAAGACCATCTAAATCTGCTAGCAGAAAATGATCTTTCAAGACATGCAGTCTGTCATAGAGATCATGTATCATACTGTATTCAGACATGCAGTCCATTAAACCAATCATGTATCATAATGTATTTAAGACATGCAATCAATGATACAGATCATGTATCATACTGTATTTAAGACATGTGGTAAATCATACAGATTATGTATCATACTGTATTTAAGACAAGCAGTCCATCATACAGATCATGTATCATACTGTATTCAAGACATACATTCATTCATACAGATCATGTATCATATTGCATTCAAGACATGCATTCATTCATACAGATCATGTATCATACTGTATTTAAGACATGCATTCATTCATACAGATCATGTATCATACTGTATTTAAGACATGAAGTCAATCATACAGATCATGTATCATACTGTATTTAAGACAAGCAGTCCATCATACAGATCATGTATCATATTGCATTCAAGACATGCATTCATTCATACAGATCATGTATCATATTGCATTCAAGACATGCATTCATTCATACAGATCATGTATCATACTGTATTTAAGACACGCAGTCCATCATACAGATCATGTATCATATTGCATTCAAGACATGCATTCATTCATACAGATCATGTATCATATTGCATTCAAGACATGCATTCATTCATACAGATCATGTATCATACTGTATTCAAGACATGCAGTTCACTGTACAGGTCATATATCACACTGTACTCAATACATGCTGCATTCATTATATCATAG